>OW240917.1:202592004-202691755 GCA_933207985.1 Pelobates cultripes | reverse complement strand
ACACCGCTTTAAGGACACTAACTGCTATTCAATCTATAACAGTGAAAAAAGTTTTTTGTTTTTTTAAATCCAAGCTATTGTGACACCAGATCTAATTAGTGGCACTGGTCAGCGTATCCACTGTTAGCGTAACACACCCGCTTTAAGGACACTGACTGCTATTCAATCTATAACGTGAAAAAAGATTAATTTTTTTTTAAATCCAAGCTATTGTGACACCAGATCTAATTAGTGGCACTGGTCAGCGTATCCACTGTTAGCGTAACACACCCGCTTTAAGGACACTGACTGCTATTCAATCTATAACAGTAAAAAAGTTTTTGGTTTTTAAATCCAAGCTATTATATGACACCAGTGGTAGTGGCACTGAACATTATCCACTGTTAGCGTAACACACCCGCTTTAAGGACACTGTTTTATTCAATCTATAACAGTGAAAAAAGTTTTTTGTTTTTAAATCCAAGCTATTGTGACACCAGATGTAAGTGGTGGCACTGACTGGGGAAATGGGCACAGTATGCACTGTGAGCCTGACACAGAAGCTGGCAGCAGTGGCGGACAACTGACTGCTATTCAATCTATAACAGTGAAAAAAGTTTTTTGTTTTTAAATCCAAGCTATTGTGACACCAGATGTAATTGGTGGCACTGACTGGGGAAATGGGCACAGTATGCACTGTGAGCCTGACACAGAGCTGGCAGCAGTGGCAGACAACTGACTGCTATTCAATCTATAACAGTGAAAAAAGTTTTTTGTTTTTAAATCCAAGCTATTGTGACACCAGATGTAATTGGTGCACTGACTGGGGAAATGGGCACAGTATCCACTGTAGAGGCCTGACTGAAGCTGGCAGCAGTGGCGAACAACTTGTTGCTATTCAATCTATAACGATGAAAAAGTTTTTGTTTTAAATCCAAGCTATTGTGACACCAGATATAAGTGGTGGCACTGACTGGGGAAATGGGCACAGTATCCACTGTGAGCCTGACACAGAAGCTGGCAGCAGTGGCAGACAACTAAGTGCAATTACATTACATAGAATTTTTTTTTTTTTTAAAAGCATACCCTAACCCTAACCTAGCTATGCTTTTCCCTATCTAATGAACAGCAGCTACACTTTTCCTCCTCTTACTAAGCATGCAGCTTGAGAATGAATCTAAAATGGATGCCTTCCAGGAGGTGGGAGGGTCTGCTAGGGAGGGTGTGCTGCTAATTGGCTGGAATGTGTCTGCTGACTGTGAGGTACAGGGTCAAAGTTTACTCAATGATGACGAATAGGGGGCGGATCGAACATCGAACGGATCGCGCATATGTTCGCCCGCCGTGGCGAACCCGAACATGCTATGTTCGCCGGGAACCGTTCGCCAGCGAACCGTTCGGTACATCACTAATGGTCACGACATTTCTCTGGGCACACCAACAACCACACCTAACGCACTCCCTCCTGTGCAGACATCGCACAGAGGGTGGGCTGGGACTTCCTAATGCAGATTTTTATCACAAAGCAGTCCACCTGTCCAGAATTTATGAATGGTCAAACGCTAACGGTGCTCCTCAATGGGTTAAAACTGAGGCCTCTTTTCTCACAATCCCCATACCCACAATCCTGCGGCATAACTCCCACCAACAGTTTATGCATCATAGGGACCACCCAACCATTTCCACCACGCTATGCATGTGGTCATTCATGAGATGCTCTAGGCATATATCTCCTATATCTTCCCCCCTATACTCTCTCTCCCACAATCCTCTGTTTAAAGAGGTTGAGTCAGGCAGAACACACAGGAATTACCACTTCGCCTCATATCTTATGCTCCACTTGATCTCTGAAGATCAGGGAATTAAACCATTGACAATGATTCTCCACAATGTAGAGCCCACAGGCCCACAATATTTCCAATTTAACCAGTTGGTTCACTTTGTTTAGAGCAACAATCTGCTACCAGTAGGGAATCATGATTTGACCAAACTAGAGCAACTCTGCTCAACCCGTCCCTTAGAAAATAAAATCTTATCCACAATGTACAACCTCCTACAGATGACGAACGACCGGACTCCCCCATAATGCATATCCAAATGGGAGAATGAGTTACCAATCTCCCTCTCCCTCCAGGCACATAAGTCCTCCACAAATTTGAATACACAAGAGAGCAATTACAAACGTATAACACTATACACCGGCAAAACTACATAAACATTATCCACACACACCTGACAACTGCTGGTGATGCCAAAAATCAGACGCTCACACTCCACACAT
This sequence comes from Pelobates cultripes, assembly GCA_933207985.1. Taxonomy (NCBI): domain Eukaryota; kingdom Metazoa; phylum Chordata; class Amphibia; order Anura; family Pelobatidae; genus Pelobates; species Pelobates cultripes. The sequence goes on along the minus strand of OW240917.1, from coordinate 202,689,495 downwards.
ATGGTAGCAGTGTGCCTTGATCTCCAACTTTTGGAAGCACATACACACTAATCCAATCCATCACAAATACTCAAATCCCATTTTCACTATAATGCAGGTTGTTCCTCTTTGTGCCCCCTATCATACAATGTGTATTTCCTCATTGGTAACATTACTCCTCATAGCAGCAAATCTGCTCTTCCCTTCCCGATGGAAACAAGATAACACTCCAACGATCAGGGAATGGATCCAAAAGGTGGAAGAAATTACTTATGTAGTCTCTAAAAAGTACACAAAATACACAGACACATGGGGACCTTTATACGCTCCACAAATTCAACAGACTGACTTAAGATACCCTAGCATCTTAACCTACATATACTTACCTTCACCCCAATACTGAAACGCTCTATAGAAATAAGAAGTATCCACCAGCAGTAACTGTCACATCGAAATTTAACCACTCTACTCTTTAGGCTGGACCACCTTGAACTAATTATAATGCACTGACGCTCAATAACCTGCATGTATCTATGACTATTATTTGTGTTTGCAATCTTATGTGGCAAAGAGTTATACAGACATATACAACTTATCTATATTCATGCAAAAGTTTTAAATTTGTTCTTTCTACTGCACTATGTGACAAATATTACTATGTCATCTATTATATATTGTAAATAGTGATGTCCCGAACGGTTCGCCACGAACGGTTCGCCACGGACTCATCATTGAGTAAACTTTGACCCTGTACCTCACAGTCAGCAGACACATTCCAGCCAATCAGCAGCAGACCCTCCCTCCCAGACCCTCCCACCTCCTGGACAGCATCCATTTTACATTCACTGTGAAGCTGCATTCTTAGTGAGCTGTCCAGGAGGGGGGAGGGTCTGGGAGGGAGGGTCTGCTGCTGATTGGCTGGAATGTGTCTGCTGACTGTGAGGTACAGGGTCAAAGTTTACTCAATGATGAGTCCGAGGCGAACGGGTCGTGGCGAACGGGTCGTGGCGAACTGTTCGCAAACCGTTCGGCGAACATTTGGGGACATCACTAATTGTAAAGTATCATTAAATGTTATCAAAACAAAAAATGAATAAAAAATAAATAAAAAAATAAAAAAACAGATTGAATATGCTCCCAAAACAGCATAATTTCAGAAGACTTTCTTTAGATGTGTATTAAAATTCCCTCCCATGTCCCGCAACACCAGCAGTAGTTAAGCTAGTTCTGATAGACAAACTCCAAATGTTTTGAGGTTCTGTACAAAATAATTAATTATATCATCTACTTTTAGTCACATGAGTTGTGTTCCTTCATAATCTCTAATCTCTAATGTTAAAAGTGTATAGATATATTTTTATTTTGTTTGCCCTACACAGCAGAGCTCTATGTAACTTTATAAATTGTGAGTGAGTGTAGCGAAAATGCAATATTCCCCAGGGTATCTCTGCTTGTAGTCCAAGTGAGGCTCAGGAACAAGTAAATAATAAATCCACAGGCAAGGTTTCCAGCAGGTAAAATAACAGCAATATCCCCACAGCAATCCCAATAACTGGACGACACACAGTTTCAGGAGCAGAACTGAAAGCTTTAATCCACAGTCTCCTTTTAAAGCATGCTCCCATGCAAGGGAGGGATTTACACTCATTATTACAGTAGCCAATCCTGTCCTGGTAACCTCCCACACATCTCCTCCCCTCAGCCAGCATCATAATCCCCTTATCCAGTACAGTAATTCCCCCCGTTTCTGGATGTACCCCTAAACGTAGGGGTACCTCTTTAAATCCTACATCCCCGGATACCCCTGATCTGGGTGAACAACATATCCAAAAATCACCCAGATCAGACCAGGGGTTCGGGAAATGTATGGAGGGAATAAAATGACCGACCGCACTAACTGAGATAGCCGAATAAGGTTCCATGCGAATGGGCCCTGCGGTCGGTCCTGGCATAAGGGAATAAAATACACGAAAGCCTCTAGCTATAGAGGCTAGGGAGGGTTCGCCTGAATCCCCTCGTTCGGTTCTTTCTATCTACCGAACGAGGGGCCGTTCGGTAGTTAGGAACCGAACGGACCGGGCTTGTGGAGGTCTCAGCGGTGTTCGCCTACTCGAGTGTCCGATTTGAGTTCCAGACACTCGACGGCAAAACACCGCTGTTCGGGAGTTTTAAAATGGCCGCCGCCACGTGTTCGTTTGTCGAATGGCGTCCACCCCCGAGAACAAAGGACGGCTACTTACTAGGGAATTACCCGTTCGCAACAATGTTGCAACGGGTAATTGAGGACACACTTCACACGGGGGGGTCTGGTTGTTCAGGTAGTTTCATTCGAATGAACTAAGGGAATAAAACTACCGAACAATCAGAGGAATACAGTTCTTTTAAACACATAGAAAACCAGCAGATCACACGAATGCAGTTATTCACAAGACATTTGCAGGACAGCCCAGTGCCATCCGCTACAGTGAGTTTTTGCTATAGATGCTACTTCACTGTGTTAAAGACATACTGCACTATTATTGTCTCTCCTATTCCTTCTTCTTTGAGATACCATGCACTGTATAACAGCCAAAGTCTTCATATACTTTTAACAAAATAATATGTACATATGATTTATATTTGACTTCATTTTTGTACATTACTGTGTTTTAAAGGTGTGGTTATCTATTATCTATTTTTTTGTATTTGTCTTCTGTCTCTATTCCTGAAAGGTTTTAGGTAATCCTTATAAGATTTATTGCTGCCTTAAAGTATATAGTGAGCACCTAATTTTTTATTTTTATTTTTATTTTTTTTAAATTAAATTACTGTGTAATCTGGTCCTTATTCTTTTTGAACAATGTAAAATGAGACTACTTTTTACAGACTACAATAGCTAATTACTATTGTCACCTAATTTACTATTGTCATATATTTCACTACAGAAAAATTCTAATGACACAGGAATAATGTTTGTATAAAACTGCATTCTGATCAAATACTGACTGCAAAATTAATGTCATAAAACATTTAAACTCCAGTCCTGGTATAACCATGGTTAAACTATTTTAATGAGTTTTGCCCTTATATTCTCCATATATAAGAGGAAGCATTCCAACTAACAAGCTAATCCAACAGGATCTCAGTCAGCAAAGAAAGCCCTAAGAGACTAGAGTGTAAGGTATTTATTGATGTAAGAAGAAGGTTTTTTTTTTGAGGCTTGAAGTCCATGCATAGTTTAAGAACACACAACGCAAGCCACCAAGAATCCCAGTTGGATTATGACTATATTGACCTACGGTCTCAAGGTAGTCTGCACAATGCTGTAAATGAGTATATATGCCAAACAAAGCAAATGATGAATTGAAAGAGCAAATCACTGTACAAAATAGATGGAAAGAATGATAGATTGCTACAGTATCACAATGGCAAAGTGACAAATTCTTTGTTAGAATCTACAAGCAGTTTATAGTGATCTGCTAAATATTAACCATGAGTCCTGAGACCCAGATCTGTAACGGTACTCTTGTTTCAACAGGAAGGACTGGGACACTGTGTTGAGTGTTGTGAAGATGGAGGACAGCAGCTCACTTAAAATAAATGTGTGAGGGCTGTAAGTATTGGTCAAACAAAAGTAGAATTTCAGAATTTGTATGACAGGTCCCATAAAAAGAAGGAACAATTGAGTTGTTGAAAAGATTAAAATATAAAATACTAATATTATAGAACATAATGTTACAACATGAACTACATTGGCAAAAACTATATACAGTTGTAATAAAATTATTCAACTCACAGTGAAAATCTGATTTATTGTCAACATTTACAGACTTTCAGCTGTTTCCAATGAACAAATAAAAAAAATAAAAATAAAATTAAAATAGCACAATACAATAAATGCTCAAGTGGTTTCCTCAATTTTAACTGAAAATGCAACTTTTAATGATTTCTCCAGTATCAAAATTATTCAACCATTTCATGGCACACTGTCACGGCTTACATCCACAGCCTCTGCTCCCTCGCTCCAAGAAGGAAATTTTTGGGCAACCCAGTCTCTAAAACAGTTACTAAACACAATAAAGATGTTGTCTCATAACATCATGATACCTAATCCTCCTTCACGCCTACTAACTAACAATCTACTCTGCGTCCCAAAAACAGTCAGACCTGAAGAACTGCAACAATGTCATGATTCACTGATGGCTGGTCATGATCTAGTCCATGGGGGATAGATATGGAAGGGATGGAGAGATGTGCTGGAGAGCTATGGAAGGGGGGATGTGATGTGGGGGAGAGCTGTGGAAGGGCAGAGAGGTGTGGGGGGAGAGCTATGGAAGGGAGAGAGAGGTATGGGGGAGAGATATGGAAGGGAGAGAGAGGTGTGGGGGGAGAGATATGGAAGGGAGAGAGGTGTGGGGGGAGAGATATGGAAGGGAGAGAGAGGTGTGGGGGGAGAGATATGGAAGGGAGAGAGAGGTGTGGGGGGAGAGAAATGGAAGGGAGGGAGAGATGTAAGGAAAAGATATGGAAGGGATGGAGACATGGATAGAAGGTGAGTGAGAGACATGGAGGGGAGCAGCCATGGATGAAAGGGTGGAGAACAGAGATACCTTACTCTGCCTGGAGATTGCAGAGGGACTAGGAAGTGAGCCGAGCGGGCAGTGCGAATACCTACCTGGCTGAGACTGCAGTTTGCAGAGACTGCAGTTTCCAGACAGTGACATGACTAATTACTAATGAGATAGTAAGTAACTTGAGGTGAAGCTTTTGAGTGAATTTTATATATATATATATATATATATATATATATATATATATATATATATATACCCAAGATTACATATCGTTTGCATGAGAACAATATGTAATCCTGGGTACATATATAGAATTTTAGTTTGTGTTGGTCTAGGTCGAAAATTTGTATTTTTTTTCCGGACCAAGTAAACTTAAACCTTGTTTATTTCACCTGAGTTAGCCCTTGAGTTTGACATGCTTGATCTAGTCCAAAGAACTTTCTGGTGGCCCTCCATGCAAAAAGTTGTGCATGACTATGTCAAAGCATGTCCCACATGTTCCTGTTCCAAAGAACCTCTGGCTCATCCTGTTGGGTTGTCACAACCACTTCCCTTCCTTCTTGTCCCTGCTGTCAGATCTCTGTCGACGTTATTGTCGAGTTACCTGCTTCCTGTGGATTTACCACTATAATGGAAGACTAACCAAGATGGATCACTTCATCGCAGCAAGGGGAAGCCCCAAAGCTAAACAAACAGCACTGCTGTTTTATAGACATGTGACATGTGTTCAGGTTATGGTGCACCTGAGTCTATCCTGGCTTACAGAGGTCCTCAATTCACAGCCAAGTTTTTGAAAAATGTTTGCACTCTCCTGCAAATCCAGATCCATTTGTCCACTGCTTTTCACCCACAGACGAACGGTCAAACCGAAAGAATAAACCAGACATTAGAGCAGTACCTCAGATGTTATACCACTCACCTGCAAAACGACTGGTATGAGCTCCTACCCACCGCAGAGTTTGCCTACAATATTCATCAACATAGCTCTCATCATATGTCTCCCTTTTATGTGAAATGGATCAGCCAATTTATTGTCCTTTGCCTGATGTTGAACTATTTAACCATAACCTTCAAAATGGTTTTCTACATGCTGATCTTTCCTGCAGGAGACACAGCATAAATATATAGACTATGCCGACAAATAACAGAGACCCACTCCTGCTTATCAAGTGGGATAGTGTGGCTATGTACTAAACATCTTAGACTATCCTGTCCTAGTAAGAAGCTGGGTCTGAAGTTCTTGCTCCATATCTCATACATACCATACTCTCTCCTGTGACAGTACCATTGCGGTTGCCATCTTATCTACACAAGGACCTCGCAATCACATGGCCCATGGGGGCCGAAGAGGAAGGTAAGTCCCCACACCGCGATTGCCTGCATGGTATCGCTGGCGACCGGGTAAGTACATAGGACGTGCTATGCCGCCCCCTGGCATTTAGAGCCAGGTCCCTAAGGACGGCATAGCATGCCCACCGTCCTTAAGGGGTCAACGAGCTGAATTGAACCGTAGTCTGTATGATAGAATATGGATGGTCTATTATTATTTTTATTATTGCCATTTATATAGTACCAACAGATTACGTCTACTCTACTTTAATGTAATCATAGCATTTCCTGAATGAGGATAAATGAGTGATCTACAGTTGTGCTCAAAAGTTTGCATACACTGGTAGAAATTGTGAAATTGTGTCATTGGTTTTGAAAATATGAATGATCATGCAAACAAATGTATTTTATTGAAGGATAATGATCATATGAAGCCATTTATTATCATATAGTTGTTTGGCTCCTTTTTAAATCATAATGATCACAGAAATCCCCCAAATGGCCCTGATCAAAAGTTTACATACCCTTGAATGTTTGGCCTTGTTACAGACACATGGTGACATACATACCTGTGGCTTTTTAAATTGCAATTAGCTCTCACGTGGATGTACTGAGCCATGGGTAGCACAAGAGAACTGTCAAAAGATGGAAAAGGATATACAAAGATATCCAAAGCCTTGAAAATGCCAGTCAGTTCAGTTCAAGTATTTATTAAGAAGTGGAAAATTCTGGGATCCAAGGTCAGGTAGACCAAGAAAGATTTCAGCCACAACTGCCAGAAGAATTGTTTGGAATACAAAGAAAAACCTACAGGTAACCTTAGGAGAAATACAGGCATCTCTGGAAAAAGACAGTGTGGTTGTTTTAAGGAGCACAATAAGACAATACTTGAAGAAAAATGAGCAGCATGGTTGAGTTGCCAGAAATAAGCCGTTACTGTGCCAATGTCATAAAAAAGCTCTGTTACAATATGCCCAACAACACCCTGACACAGCTTCTGGCACACTGTAATTTGGAGTGATGAAACAAAAAATGATTGATTTATAAAATATTTTACCAGGAAGGATACATTTGTCTTGTTTTCAAGAATGTCCTGAGTTCACAAAACATTGCATTGATACAATAGGGAACAAAAATACAAAAAACATATTATTACACAATATACAAAATTTAACATAGAACCATATAGAAACATATAATCAACAATGACAGGTGCATTCTGTTTTGAGATATGTAGAGATGGATTTCTTAAAGGACTTTAGGCTTGGGGAAGATTTGAAAGTGTGCAGGAGGGCGTTCCATAATTGCAATGCTCTGTAGGAAAAGGAGGATCGAGACGCTTTCCTTTTGTATTGAGGTAGACTAAATAAAGTGTTGGTACTGGACAGGAGGTTATAGGAGGTGGGAACAGCCGGGGGAAAGCATTCTGCTCAGGTAAGGTGGAAGCTTCCCAGAAAAGCTCTTAAACACAAGGCTGGAGATGAAGAGTGCATCTGGATTCCAGCGACAGCCAGTTTAGTTCTTTTAGCATGTTACAATAGTGTAATGTAATTAAATTGTAGTACAAAGCAGCAGAATGAGTTATACAATGTATTAAGCTTATATAGGTAAGTTTGCAGTGCAGGTGCATGTATGTACGTAGTGGGGAATTTTATAACATGACAGGAGGCTTCCTATTTTGCATTAACTCTCTTTACTAAACTCCACAGCAGTAAAGAAAACGTAAAGAGTAACAAATAAATCACTGAGCAGCATAGTACATAAGGGTCATATTGCCTGTACACTTCCTCTTTCTTTACTGCTCCATCGCAGACAGGTCAGAATATTTGCTCCCCTGGAGCTTTATACATTTATTGTCATTACTTGTTTGTTCCTTTATATTTCAAACATATCTTATCACATTGTTTTACACCTTTTATTTCTATTTACTTGTTCTATATCAGGGCTGTGGGACTAGGGGCTCTCTGTGGGTTTTTTCTGCCCCCTATCTGCCCCTCTATACCTCCTGGGACCCTCCCTTGGCTTCCCCTGGGTCTCCCCAGGTTTCCACCATTGCCCCCCTACCCTGGAGTGCCCTCCTGGGCTCCCTCCTTGCGGCCGGTTTCGTTCGCGGCCGTTTTCGCGCCGGCCCGCTTCCACCCGCGGCCGGCCTCAAAATTTAGTCCCCGGCTTGCGGCCTACCTCGCGGCCGCCATTTTGGATCGCGGACATCGCGAGATTCTCGCGGCCATCTTAGTTTTGCCTCGTGCATCTCATTAGGAACTCAGTGTGGCTGTGCTAGCTTGCTGTTACCTCTGAAGCTGCTGTTTTCACACCTTTTGTGTCTGACACCACCTGTGACTGAAGGATTACCTGCTCAAGCACTCCATCTGCTGCTTTCACCTGCTACTCAGTCTCTGTGCCTCATCTGCTTCTATCAAACTATCCTGTGGCTGGGTCAGTCAGGTTAGTGCTGCTGCCTGTTTCTTATTATTGTGACCTGCACTTAAGGGTCCCAACCCTGTGCAACCGGGGTGAGCCCCCACTATAAAGACGCTGCTTACTGGGAGACTAGCTGTTGCAGTTCTCTCTAACTGGGTGAGCCCCAGTTTATAAGGTCACTACTATACCCTGCTGGGGTTATTCTGGGCTTGTTCCCACAATACTTCCAAATCTGACCCTACGCCTACTATCAAGACCTGGGTGCCTGTTTATTGCTGTGCCTTTCAGTAACCTATAAGCCTACCCTAACATGGAATATTCCCAGAACGTCCCTGTGGACTTCCAGGCCATGATTAACGCAGCTGTCGCTGCCTCTGTGGAGAAGGCACTCTCCAAGGCCCGAGCTTCGGCTCCTGACGTACCTAAACGCAGACGTCCACGCCACGAGTCGGACTCTGAATTGTCCGACCACCAGGCACGGGAGGATTCCCGCCCTAAAAAACGCCATGACAAAGGCGAAGACTACACACCCAAACCACCTAAGGGTAAGGCACCTGCCAAGCGCAAATCTGCCAAATTACACACCCCGGCCCCGCGTCAGGAGTACTCTTCTGACGAAGAGCAAGACGCCCAGTCCATGTCAGTGCTGGATGTATGGCAAGCTGACGCCTCTGACTCGGACTACGACGCATGGGGCTCGGACGAGAAATCTGTCTCCGCTTTCATGCGAGAGACCCTCCTGGGTGCGGCCCAGACAGGAGGTGTCGAGGACACTGCAGACGCAGAACCTCCTCTTGATTCAGACACCATCTTGGACCCCTCAGGCCAGGTGATGTTCGACCCCCGCAACATTCGGCACCCCAGATCGGGTGACTGGTCGCCTCCTGAACACCTTTCCAGGTTTATGCACCTGTGGCTCCGTAAACCTCTGGAGAAAGAGGTCCGCAGCCGACTCAGGTCTGAATGCCCACGCCCTTCCCTGCTGGATAAGGTCGCGCAGACCCCGGAATTCGACAAGGTTATGTCAACCTTCATGATGCGCAGTGGTAGAGACCCTCGCCGAGGGGTGGAGAAAGGCCTATGGGGCACCCAAGATAACCTGCTGGATTCTGTAGGCCCCCTGGCTCGCATTATGTATCTGGCGTATGATGCCTACACCAAAGCCGATTCCTTCTCCGCTGAGGACATCAGGGAATGGGCACATGATGTTCGTGAGTGGGCACAACAGTGTTTTTGTTTCATCGGAAACACTAATGTTACGCTCTCTTCAGAGAGAAGAAAAGCAGCGTTGTACCGTATTAACGGCAAATTGGCAGACCTTGGCACAAAGGAGATTGGGCCCCAGGCACAAGGGAAACTATTTGGCGAACCGTTCCTCAAGGAACTCAATAAACACGTGAACGTGTTCACCTCCCTTAATAAGGCGCAGTCCTCAATGCGCAGAGTTTTCAGAAGCAACCCTACCAGAGGGGTTTTTGGAAGGGCTGGCCGGCAACGGGGCCGTGCCGCCAGCCGATTTTGTCCTTCAGGCCCCCGCACCCAACCAACACCATTTTACCCGACAAGAGACTACCGGCAGCAACCCTTTTCCAGAGGCTCGGATAGAGGTCGTGGACCCCGCGGACGCGGACGTTCCCGCTTTGCTGCAGGTAAGGACCCATATTCCGCCACTGTTACCATGTACCCGCACTGTGGGCCGTATTTCCCTTTCTTTCCAGAATTGGGCCGCCCTATGCTCAGACACATGGATCCTACAAACTGTACAGGGATATATCATAGACCTAGTGGGGACCCCCTTTCAGGTTCAGCCCCCTCGCCCCATCCACATGTCATCCTCCGACCACAACCTCGTCAACGCGGAGCTACGCGAGCTCCGAGACAAAGGGGCTATCCAGCCGGTCCGCGACGGGGGTGGTTACTTCAGCAACATCTTCCTGGTTCGGAAAAAGTCGGGAGAATACCGCCCCGTCATCAATCTACGTGCCCTCAACGCATATGTGGTCTATCGCCACTTCAAGATGGAAGGCATCCACCTCCTGCGAGACCTTCTTCGAAGCAACGACTGGTTCACCAGGCTCGATCTAAAAGACGCATATCTGTCAGTCCCGGTGCACCCGGACTGTCGAGCACTCCTACGTTTCCTCTGGCACGGACGCCCTTGGCAATTCACTTGCCTCCCTTTCGGGCTCAGCTCAGCCCCATGGTGCTTCACCAAACTCCTAAAACCAGTGGTGGCCCACCTAAGATCAAGGGGCATTCGATGCATCATCTACTTAGACGATCTCCTCATCTTCTGCGCCGACGAACACAGACTACGCCAACACACTCACCTGGCAGTGTCCCTACTGGAGTCTTTGGGTTTCGTGGTAAACCAACAGAAATCGGAGCTGACCCCTACCCAGACGATACAATTCCTCGGCTTCGAGATCGACTCGACGACATGCACTCTGAGGCTACCAGCCTCAAAGATCACAGCCATTCGCAAGGAGATTCGCAGGGTTCTCCGTCTCGATTCCATTCCACTACGCAATCTGGCCAGGATTGTAGGACTCCTCTCTGCTTCCATTCAGGCCATATTTCCGGGTCCCCTCCACTACAGGGCCATGCAACGTCTCAAGGCGAAATACCTACGCCGCAGGCCTACTTACGACCAACCCGTCCCGGTGACGATGGAGGTTCGCGAGGAACTATCATGGTGGCTGGACAGCATGCAAGCCTGGAATGGCAAGGCCATATTTGGAGACACTCCAGATGTCGTACTGGAATCAGACGCCAGCCTGTGGGGATGGGGTGCCACCAACGGAACCATCTCCACGGGGGGAACATGGACGGCGCAGGAGCTCTCCATGCACATCAATTGCCTCGAACTCCTGGCAGGATCCTTCGCGATCCGCAGCTTGGCCCGGGAAAGATCCAACTGCTGCATCCTCCTGCGCATGGACAATGCATCCGCAGTCCAATACATCAACCGTCTGGGAGGCGCTCGCTCACGTCTGCTGTCGGATATCACGAGAGACATTTTCGACTATTGCCTCCCTCGCAACATCACGCTACAGGCGGAATACTTACCGGGAGAAATCAATCTCACAGCCGACTGGTTCTCTCGCCACTGGAGAGACGTCAGCGACTGGAAGCTAAACACGAGAATCTTCAGGGCCCTTGCAGCCCGGAGGGGTCCCTTTCACCTGGATCTGTTTGCCTCTCGCAACAATCACCAGACCCCGGAGTTCTTCAGCTGGCTCCCGGACCCGGAGAGCAAGGCGACAGACGCATTTCTCCAACAATGGCCGTCGACAGGAGCCTACGCTTTTCCCCCATTCTCCATGATTGCGAGAACACTACACCAGATACGGACGCAACAGATCAAACTGGTTGTCATAGCGCCCTTGTGGCAGAGCCAACCATGGTTCCCGGACCTCCTGGCCTCCTCCTACAGGGACCCTCTCTCCTACCATCCTTCCCGGACCTGCTCACGGATCCCAAAGGGTATCTCCACCCACTACTCCTGGAAGACCGGCTACCCCTGGTGGCTTGGTCTCTTTCCGGGGTTCCTGGCGAGTCAGCGGACTATCGCAGGCTGCTAGGGACCTCTTATGGGACTCATGGGCCCCGGGAACTAGACGCTGTTACCTTTCAGCTTGGGCCTCCTGGTCTACTTGGTGCATGGAACGGGACTCCGATCCCTTTACAGCACCTATTCCCATGATTCTTAATTTTCTTTCCTCCTTGTTTTCATCTGGCCGCTCTTACCGTTCGGTCAACGTCGTGCGCTCCGCGATTTCGGCGGCTCACACCCCCGTCGGGGATCTCCCGGTCGGCAAAGACCCTCTGGTCTGCCGTCTACTCCGCGGTATGCGGCTCCGCCGTCCCCCGGCCCCCAGATACCCTCACCTATGGGATGTGGGACTGGTTCTCCGCTTCTTCAGGGATTGGCTTCCAAATGACCGCCTCTCCCTACGCCAACTATCCGCTAAGTGCGCTTTCCTCCTCTGTCTTGTATCTTTCCGACGGGTTTCGGACGTTCGGGCCTTCGACGTGGACGCTTTCGAGGTGGCCCCTGAAGGGGTCACGTTCCACATTTCCCGTCGCACTAAGTCGGGTTCGACCTCGGTCTTTTACCCATTTTTTCCCGACGACCCGCAGCTTTGTGTCGTGTCCACCCTCCGCAGGTATGTTTCGGTTACCTCCTCGCTCCGGTCCTCTACGTCGGGCCAACTCCTAGTCTCCTACGTACGCCCTCACGCCCCAGTCTCGGTCACCACATTGGCCCGATGGATCCGCTGGATCCTTTCCCTCGCAGGTATAGACCCCGCATTCGGCGCCCACTCCGTTCGCGGAGCGGCGGCGTCTTCAGCCTTCCTGGCAGGGGCGTCCCTTTCGGATATTCTCCGAACGGCGGACTGGTCTAGGGAATCCACTTTCCGTACATTTTACTTTCGCACTCCCCCTTCTGCTGGGATGTCTCTTCTTCAGCGTTAAAATTGCAAAATAGGAAGCCTCCTGTCATGTTATAAAATTGAAGATTATGCTAGCTTTAGTGTACTAATAATCTTAATTTTAATAAGGACAGGAGGCGAGTATTTTCCCTCCCTTTTGTTCCCTACCCTGACTCCTCGGGGGAGTGGATCTTAAGGTGATGGATTTTGGGATTCATGTTAATAGTTACTCTACCTTCTGGATATATTCGGTATCCCTTCCATCTCTATCCCTGTGTTTCCACCTAGTCGGACAGTTTAGTTGTACAACATGCTTACACCTAACACATATTTAGCCTATGGCCAGCTTACAATCTGTCTGTACTGTTTAATTTACACCATTCTGTTAAAGCCCACAGGCGTGAACAGTTACGGTTCAGTACCTAACCGATTTTATACTCTCCTTTCAGTGTAACCCTCTTCAGGACCTCCACTGGTCGCTGGTTCGTTAACCTCATGACTCCGTAAGATGGGATGACGGCTTTGTTTGGTCTTTCCTCCTATCTCGTTACCAGGAGTCTCCTCAAGTTCCGCTCGCCAGAGACCGCAGTTCCTGTTTCGTTGAGTTTCTGGATGTTTGAGCTCTATCTGGACTTGGATGTCGCTTTAAGAAAGAGGAAGTGTACAGGCAGCATGACCCTTATATACTATGCTGCTCAGTGATTTATTTGTTACTCTTTACGTTTTCTTTACTGCTGTGGAGTTTAGTAAAGAGAGTTAATGCAAAATACTCGCCTCCTGTCCTTATTAAAATTAAGATTATTAGTACACTAAAGCTAGCATAATCTTCAATTTCGATGCAGCATAATACATAACTAACCACATTCAACCCCCAATAACGACAGACAACTTAGTATGGATGAAACAGGCCACAGCATTTATTATAACATAAAATAAATTACTGCATAACACATCCATAACTTTATTTATTAATTATCTTCTTTTTTCTGTAACCAAAAAACTTTAGGCATAAATAAGCATAGATTAACATATATACATATAACTCAACACAGTGTTATACAGTGACCCAACCTTCCTTGCCAATAAACATACATTGTTCCTAATTAACTTCCTCTCACCTCCCCCTCGTCATAAAATCATATCTTTCCAATGCCCGCCATCAGCTGACCTTATCCACGCTCAATGGGCACGACACCTTAGGTAACCTAATGTTAACCTAATGTTAACCCTGTGAAGCAGGGGAGGTTGAGACCTGCAAACATATTGAACTTACTCCATCCTTAAACATAGCCCCTCAAACTTAATTGGCAAGGACATACCTCCACCACCAGACCCGCTATTTTACTCCTAAAATCAGCAGGGAACCCCACCAAACCCACACATGGCCTGTTCCACCGCTTCCTGTAGGGCGAGATTAAAAAGGTCGAGCCCGACCTCCGTTGTACACCATCCCACCGAAAAAAATTGTCCGCCTCCTGTGGCGGAACCAGCCTCACCACTGGGCATTGGAGAAGACTGATTGCCAGTCTCCTGCCCTGTGACTATGGCCCCATGTTGAAATGCTGGATTTTCCCCTGCAAAGACCCGAAAGCCGGGTCATTCGGTACTTTCCCTATGTGAGCAGTGTTACCCCAGATAGCTATGCCATGGAGCCCATTCGTATAACGAAAGACTATGTGAAAGACTTTGGCTCCATGGCAATTGAACTGTATGTATGTGATCTGAGCGCCATTCAGTAATAATTTGCACTCAGATCTAAGCTATCTGGGGATATGTTGAATGTACCCGTTTTATGCAATCGCTGCACAGTTATATATTTTTATGTATTTTATTGTATTTTGCTACCATGTGGCTAATGGAGTTTTGCCTCTGTCCTTGGAGATAATTGGATTACTTCAAAATTATCTCCATGATAGAAGACTCTGTGGAACTGGTTTTGGGCAGAAAAAACATGCTTCGTTTTGTCAAATAGGACTTTCCCTTAACTTATTAACCCCTGAACCGATTGCCCTGATTTTTGAGTATGTGTATATTTCAAGCATGCGGATTCTGAAAATGTATGTTTTATGTGAATGGCATGTTTATTTTGGAAGTTATTAATATTTAGTAAAAACTGTATTTCTCTGCCTGTGATAAGTATATTACCCATTGTGTTCAGTAATCATATCACAGGCAGAGGGGAGGATTTTGGGTGGGAGTGTCTGTGTGTATTGTACGGATTGATTGGTTGTATTTCAAAACTCTGTGGGCAGTACTATGTTTGTGGATTGTGAATAAAAGAGGCTGTATGTGCCAGTACAGTAGTTCTGCTTGACCCTCAAAACGAAGTGTCGTCTCGTTACTGGGGGAATCTGCTACAAAGGATTGCTATGCTAGTCATACTCCCTTGCTATATCACTACTAAGCTCTTGTAAGAGCTTGTTCCTGTCTTGCTCTCTGGAGGAGTCTACAGTGGTTATGGTGTCGGCTGGAGTGCTTGGAGCCCTCAGGAAGCACTAGGAGCATCCTTCAACGGAGGTACCCAGTCGGGGTGCCAGGTGATCCGTTACACCTCTCGTTCAAAAACCGTATGGCAGACCGGGATCCCCCAAATCCCCAAAACAAACTGGGAAACATGCCTGTTTAACTTGCGTCGGCACTCTGGCTCCGGACGCCGCATCGATAGTTACGGGCAATGACCTCCGACTAGACCAAGCGCACGTTGGGGAACAAAACTGAAATGCGGGCTAAGTCCTGCTTCACTGCCAAAATCAAATCCCAAATGGGCACTGAACCCAGATCATTCCCCCCCCAGGTGGATCACCAGGACACTCGGCACCCCCAGGAGATGGGACAGTTGCACCACCTCAGGGAGGAGGCGAACCCACCTCATACCCCTCATACAGAGCCATTAAACCTCTGCTTCGGAAGGTGTGAAACCCAACCGCTCGCCCCCAGGCCGAACCGCTGCATGCTGCCCAGCCCAGTAAACATATGAGTGTCCGATTATCCAAATCCTGGGGGGAACCGAATCTGTGGAAAGAAATTATGTCAGTAAACCCGCCGGGCGAACATATGAAACATAACGTCTCGATTCCCACCTCCCAATTCTCTCAACCACCTGTGCTGGCATGCCAAGTCTCGAGGCCTCGGTAGCTGCCCCAATACGGAATGAATGGCCCCCAAACTCCCTGCTATCTAATCCCATGGCTTCCAGCCCCAAACGAAACACACTAATGAACTGGAAATGGGAAAGGAAACTACCATCCCCATGCACCAGGATGGGTAGCACGGAAGAAGGGCGCAAGGCACAATATTCCCCAATGGACCAAACAGGACAAATGCCGAAACCCAGCACGGCCCCCAACCAGACCCATTTTCCCCTCCCCAAGACATCCGTCTTAGAGCGGCGGACCCTGAATGAGATCCAATCCGTATTGCACGTAAGGTCCCCGTAGTGCACATTCGGAATTCGAGGTCCAGTTCTTTCGCCTGGCTTTTTCCCTGGCATTCTTTGGTGCCATGCGGATTGGGGAGCTGGTGTCCCCCCCCCACCTTCTGCCGACTGGGGCACAGCAGCTCCCCAATCCGCATGGCACCAAAGAATCCCAGGGAAAAAGCCAGGCGAAAGAACTGGACCTCGAATTCCGAATGTCAATCCCTGTGCAACCCCTCACACAGATTAGTTAGGAGAGTGCCCGAGACAGGATGCCTCGAGTCTTGTGAAGACACCCTCACCCGCTTCAAACCTTTTAGTGCCTGGCGTACTATGAACGCTTTGGTAGCGTATTCCCCACCCCGCAACTTAAACGGGAAATTGAGCCCCGCCAAGTGCGCAGAAATGGCCGAGGGAGACAACCCTGCAGCCTCCCAGTCCCCCAGGAGAAGAAGCAGACCCCGCAGGCGAGTGGTCGAGTCCCGGAAGCCCCCGTGCGACATCTCCCACCCGTCCCATTCCCTCCAAACCTTATTATAGCGGTCCCATGTGGCCGCAGCGACTGACCCATGGACCAATTCCATTAGTCTGTCAGACCCAATGACCACATCTTTGTCGGACACGGGACACCCTCCAATTCAGCTTGTGGAGCCACTGCCCGAAACATGTCCCAACGGGAACGAGAGAGAGCATCGGCCATCACGTTGCTAACTCCCGGGATGTGTACAGCCCTACAATACACATTCAGCTCCAAGCAGCGCAGAACTAAGCACTGCAGTAAGTGTAAAACGGGGAAGAGGCAGACAGTTGGTTAATAGCTTGCACCACCCCCAAATTGTCGCAATGGAAAACCACCCGTCTGTCCACAAGCAGGGAACCCCATACCTCCAAATCCACCGTGTGACGAAGTGCCACTTGGTCCTGGAGAGGCCTGCTTGCCAGCATCCTCCCCTGTGACTATGACTCTTTGATATATTTGGCTTTAAAGCCCCTATTCTATCTTCAGACAGACTATTTATGTAGGTTGCTTTATTTCTCTTATGTTTTAGTCACCCTGTACCCATTATAGGTGCAGGGTGTGTGTAATGTAATTGTTTATAGTGTGTGTGTGTACTGTGTAATGTATTGCCTGCTCTCCTGTACTGCTGAGGTTTTCTACCATGGTGGGTTTGGCTATGGAGCTTGTCTAGTGCCCTCTGTTGGTAGCAACAGTAATATGCACTACCTTAATAGCAAGACTGGTTCATTTGCATATTCGGGTAGATTTGCATATTGGAAGGAACCCTCAAGGGTGGAAGGAAGACGGCGAGACTCCAGTCAAGCTACAGCGGTTGCGGAGTCTGCGGTGGTTGTGGTGTCTGCTGCAGTGCTTGGAGTCCTCAGGAAGCGCTAGGAGCATCCTTCAACGGAGGTACCCAGTCGGGGTGCCAGGTGATCCGTTACACACCAGAATAGGCAAGAGCTTCAGAAAAGCCAAGTTCCGAGTGAGCCCTGCCGTATGCCAAGCCTCGGTCCATGAGTCAGCGCACCATTTTGAGCCCAGAATGGCCCCAAAACCGGCCGAGCCAGCCGCATCGGTAAACAAGTGGAGATCCGCAGTAGAAACCTCTGAGGCCTGCCAGTACGAGCTACCATTATATGAGGCCAAAAAGGAATCCCAGACAGCCGCGTAAGCCAGATAAAGTGCTGCGGGCAAACTACACTGTTAAAGATACGCCCCATGGGCAATATCCGACAGGCAAAATTGAATTTCCCTAGCAGAGATTGCAGGCCGCGTAGCTGAATTTTATGCTGCCCCATGGCCCGAGGCACTGCTAGGCACAGGTCCAGGACCTTGCCAAGGGGCAACCGACATTCCCTGGCCACTGAATCGATTTCGATGCCCAGAAAGCTAAGGCATGTGACCGGACCAACTGTCTTGTCATGAGCCAACGGAACACCGAATCGCTGAAACACCTCCCCGAGAACTCGCAGCAGGAGGGCACAGACGTGTGACTCTGCCGGCCCTACACACATGAAATCATCCAGGTAGTGCAGGAGGGAAGCGACCCCTGCTTCCCTCCGCACCACCCATTCCAAAAAAGTGCTAAAGCACTCAAAATAAAAACAGGACAGCGAGCAACCCATAGCAGCACATGGCCACAAAGAACTGTCCCTCAAAGGCACAGCCCAAGAGATGATGGCACTCCGGATGCACCGGGAGTAGCGGGAAAGCAGATTCAACATCTGCCTTAGCAAACAACACCCCCGGGCCTGCCGCCCGCACCATGCAAACTGCCGCATCAAAGGATGCGTAGGAATCCCTGCAAAGTTCAGCCGAGATGTCATCATTCACCGAACCCCCTTGAGGGTACGACAAATGGTGAATCACACAATATTTCCCGGGTTCCTTCTTAGGCACCACGCCCAAAGGAGAAACCCGCAAATTAGGCATGGGTGGGGCGGAAAACGTGCCGGCCATCCGGCCCAAGGAGACCTCCTTATCCAGTTTCTCCTGTACCACCTGAGGAAATTCCCGCACGGATTTGAGGTGCCGTACGGAGAGCAGCGGAGGTCGCTCAGAGAAGGGGATACAAAAATCCTGCTCAAACCTGTCCACCAGGATCTGTGCTGCAGCCCGATTCAGCAGCCACGGTTGCATCACGTTTATGAGTACCGGGGTCGTCGCCCTTAGCCCCCATGTCCCCTTCTCACCCATTTTGCCCCACTTGAAACAGCAGGAGACAGGATGGGCCCCACCACAGCGGGAGCACTCGTGCTTAAACCAGCACGAGGACTCCCACTTACAGTGACTGTCGTTAAATTTCCAACAACAGCCTGGCCTCTGACCGGGGGCTGATGGGGAGGAGGATGTGCCCCCACCGCCCCTTCAAAAAAGGACAAAAATACGCCCTGCTGGAAAGCCAGAGGCCAATATCCATCTGATCCCACCACAGCGAGGAACGCACTGCCAGCCGCTGTTGAAACTGCTCGTCGTACCTCCACCAACCCAGCCCCCCATAGGTGCGACAAGAATTCCAGATCATGTCCTGATAACAGAACAACATGGAGCACTTCTGGGGAAACTTCTTCCCCACCACGCTGGCCAGAATAGAGAACGCCCGAATCCAATTCCCAAAGGTTTGGGGAATTTTTCGATAGCGCTACTTTTCCCTATCCTTTTCTGACTCCTTGCTGTCCTTGCCCACCACAGGAGCTTCCTCCAGCGGTAGGAGTGAAAATATTTCCCCTTTCCAAATCTTTTACCTCGTCTCCTGCTTCAAGTGCAAGCCCAGAGGGCCAGACCAGAACATGTAAGCAGTGCCCCGCGCCACGTAAGAAACCCCGCCTCGAGACACGCGTCGCCCGAGGCGGAACCAACACTGGCCACCGCAGGCACAGGGGGACCCAGTGGCACCAAACCACAACCCGTCCCGGGCAGGGGCCCAGGAGGGGGTGAAGACTGAACATTAGGAGGGAGCTGGGCGGGGGACCAAACCAACCGAAGTTGACCATCAATAGAATTGACCCCACTAATCACCACCCCCCGCTCCCACTGATCTAAAAAAACACGAAGACCTGAGAGGAACCCCTCCAGCCCGGGACCCGAAGCGCTAAAAGTGGAGGGAACATTGTACTCACCGCTTGCAGCCTGGCGATCCAAGCCAGGCACTGCACTCACACTGCACTCACAGAAGGCTGAGGCTAGTGCTGGCGGCCGGGACAGATGGTGTAGAGGGAGCCCACCGGGCAGGCCACGCGGCAGTAGTGCTGGTAGTAGTAGGCCGCATCCCCGGCCTGGTGGTGGCAGGCCGCGCGGTAGTAGTAGGCCGCATCCCTGGCCTGGTGGTAGCAGGCCGCGCGGCAGTAGCAGGCCTCGTGGCACGTGCATGGCTGCGGAAGGCCGCAAATCCCGGCCCTTGGTTGCAGGCCGCATGTCTGGAGCCATAGACATGCGGTCCTGGCGGTGCCTCGGGCCCGGGCTCCTACTCCTCAACCGGGCCCGAGGAGTATTGTCTGGGGAAAGTCTGACAGGCGGGCGTGAACGCTGGCTCGTGCCAGTGCGGCCCCCAGGGGCAGGCGCCGGGGGAGGCAGCAGGGGAGACCGCAAGAGGTGCTCCAGGGGGAGGTAGGCCACGGGGGAGGGGCCCACACTGGCAGCCATACCTCCAGTAATGTTTGCAAATTGCTCCCTCAGTTGCCGGCCACCATCCAGTGCTGCAGCAGCCCTTAGGGATGCCAGTATCGCCTCAATA
Organism: Pelobates cultripes; assembly: GCA_933207985.1. Lineage (NCBI taxonomy): Eukaryota > Metazoa > Chordata > Amphibia > Anura > Pelobatidae > Pelobates > Pelobates cultripes. The sequence goes on along the minus strand of OW240917.1, from coordinate 202,669,127 downwards.
TCCATCCCTCAAGTTGTGAAGCCCAGGCAAACAGGAGCAGGAGGACAGGAAGCTGTTTGCTGGCCCGAATCCCAAGTGGCACTGAGGTAAGACCACCCCCCCACTAACTCACATAGAACCTAACCCCACCCACACACTCTTCTCAAACCACAAACCACACACGCATCTATCCCCACACTCCTACATGTGCCCTTGTCCGCTTAGCTGTGCAATCTCCCCAGGGCCTTATACTACATCCTCATAATATACAGGGAACCTAGTTTAGGATAAAGTTTTGGTGCTAGTTTTTCTATGTGGGGGCCAAAAGATAGATTGGGGTCTAACAACATACCCAAGTATTTGAAAGAGTGCACTGCGGTCAGTGTACTATTTGATTTTCTTTTAATGCATAAATGGGTTTTTGTGTAATATGTGTAAATTAGGTACTGTTCCAAAGAACATTGTGACAGTTTTGTCAGTGTTTAGGAAGAGTTTGTTTTTTGTGATCCACTTTTCTACCTCTGTGAACTGGTCTTGGAGCACAGCCTCAAGCTGCGGTATATCGGATTTGCTTGCATGGTGTCGTCTGCATACAAGTGTACATTTGAGCCTTTGCAGACATTAGGCAGATCATTTATAAATAATGTGAGTAGTAGGGTGCCAAGAACGGAACCTTGGAAAAACACTGCACGTGACTGGGAGAGGGAGAGAGTCGCTGTCAGAAATGGACACATATTGTGATCGATCTGATACATATGATCGAAACCAGGTTAGCGGACGATCACTAATACCTCATTTTTTATTTTAGTTTGTGCAGTAGAATGTTGTGGTTTACTGTGTCAAATGCCTTTGAAAAATCAAGGAAAATAGCTTTAGTTAGGTCTCCTTGTTCCATGCCAGTTTGGATGTCATTGCAAACTTTTAAGAGGGCAGTTGTAGTTGATTGATTCGGGCGAAAGCCTGATTGATCAGGGGTCAGATAGTTTGATTGTTGGTAATACTCACATAGCTGCGTATGGATGCATATTTCTAAGATTTTTGAAAATACTGGGAGCAATGATATTGGGCGATAGTTAGAAACCAAAGTAGTGTCACTACTTTTATGGATAGACACTACTCTCGCAGTCTTCCAAAGTTTGGGTATTTACTCAGACACGAAGGATTCATTAATTAGGGTTGTGGCAGGTTTAGCAATTGCCGGCACACTGAGCTTCAACAGTATTGCTGGGATTTGATCAGGTCCAGACTTGTTTTTCATTTTTAAATTATTAAGGTTTTTATTAATGACAGTAATAGGTAGAGGTCTAAAACTGAACTTGTCTATATTAGGTCTTTGCAAATTGTTAAAGGCATCTGCTACATCTAAGGGAAGTTGCAGGCTTTTGTTGTCCACTTTGACAGTGGAGGGTTAGGAGTTGATTGGGGGAATTTGTACGTTATTTATTATTTTCCAAAAGTTTCTAGGGTTTAAATGTTATTGTTCAGATTGAAACTGAAATATTGGGCCTTGGCCAATTTTGTTTGTTTTGTGCATATATTTTGCCATTGTCTATATGCACAGTGATCGTTCATAGAGCCAGTACACTTGAACTTTGACCACAATGAATCCCAAAACTGGTACATTTCAATGAGGTCAGCTGTGATCCAATTCATATGTGCCCCTTTTACTCTCACCTTACACAGCGGGGCATGCAAATTCTAAAGTTGTAGGAGTTCAGACTGAAAGAATTCAACTGTAAAGTCTAGATCTGGAATAAGGTGTAAATCTGTACCATGGGAGGTTGCTGATGTCATCTAGAAAGGATTCAAGATTAAATTATCTGAAAGACCTGGTGATTTTAACTTTGGGAGAGGATTTAGTAGCCTTGATTTTGCGAACACAGTACACTAAGCAGTGATCACTTAAACTGTTAGGGAGAACAACTGCCTCCTGGATTCTATCAGGAGAAGTGGAGAGAATCCAAATCGAGCAGGGTATGGTTATGGCTTTTAATAATAATGCGAGTTGGAGAGTATATTAATTGCTTTAGCTGCAAAGTTTTAAGCAGCAAGTAAGAACTACAATTTTTAATCAATACTAAAATCTCTAAAGACCAATATTTTACTTTTTGGGTTTTGAGCTATGGTTTCACTAGGGAGATGGGCTATGTCGGAAGGGAATGTACTTGGGAGCTAGGGGGTAGTAGATTCCTGCAACAATTATGTATTTACTGCATGGGATCTCAAATGTGCCAGAAAGGAAATCAAAGGTGCCAGAATAGCTAGAGTTTTGTAAGGGGATGAACATTATGGAATTGTCAACATATATTACAATGCCTCCTCCTCTACAGCGCTATGTTTGGAGAGGGGTCAACAAGTGAACATGTAAATATTGAGTCCCGGCTTGACCGCAGCCGTCGCCCTCAGGCGGGATGGTCAGAGGTGTGTGGCTCAAGTCCCTTTGGTACAAAGGGTCTGATATTGGCCACATTCCATGTTGTGCCCTGTACCGCTGGTAGAGTGTTAGTCGGCACCCCAAGAGCCTCGAGGAAGGTGGAAGCATCAGAGAGTTGTAGAAGAGAGTGTACTTTGCCTTCCCTTTCCACCAGTAGGCGATGCGGTCCCCACTTATATGGTATAGATTTGTCCCGGAGCTGCTGTGTGATTTGCTTAAAGGATCTCCTCCATGTTAGGGTATGTCTGGAATAGTCCCTGAAAAGCGCCAGGTGAGTCCCCTCAAAGGGAACCATTGTAGAGCCTTTAGTGTCCCCCATAAGCACCCCCCGGTCAGAGTCCCTTACAAATTTTATGAGCACATCACTTGGGGCTTCTTTTGGTGCTTTGCTGGCCTTGGGTAGGCGAAAGCAGGAGTCGATTCCTAGCTGTTTCGCTTGTTTAGGCAGAAGAAGAGTCGCTATAAGCCGTCTGCAGTAGTGAGGCAGTTCAGCCGCCGTGATCGTTTCGGGGATTCCTCGGAATCTCCGATTGCGAGCTTTAGTTCTGTCCTCCATGTTGGCTAATTGTGCTGTCAGTGAATTACATTGCTGTTGCAGTGAGTGTAAGGCTGTATCAGTGTTCATTTGTGCAGTACTGATATTTTGGACAGTTTCTTCCACTGAGTGCACCTTGCTGGTGAGCGTGGAGACTTCCCCTCGTACCTGCGCCATATCGGCCTGGAACATGGCTTGAATGTCCTTCATCAGGGCCTTTATGTCGGCTTTCATGGCTGGAGCCGCATCTCCCAGCTCCTTGGGTGCCATGGGCTTTGTCAGTGCCGGAGCCGCTGTTTGTAGGTCGGCCAGCAGACCGTCGTCATCCGACGAAGGAGAGGAGTAGGCCTCAGCCTGTGCCCTCTTGGAAAAGTCGGGCCGCATGGCCGTGCGCAAGTAAGTCCCGATATCCTGGGAACCCGTGCTCGGATCCGCTCGGGATTTCTTTGTTTTCTTCCCCATGTCATAGGGCACACCTGGAGCTGTTTAATACTCGACGGGGTGGGCTTTTTCCCCGATATCAGTCTTTTGTAGAAGGAGCTGTGGCAATGTGCGTCTTGCTTTCTCCGGTGCTGGCTCCGCCGGCCCCGGTCTCTTTCTAGCGCGTGAGGGCGGGGGAGCAGAGACAGAACAGCCAGCTCCCCCTGCGGCCGCCAAAAGAGCTCCCTCTGCGGCCGCAAGAAGAGCCAGTTGCCTGCCCGGCCCCAAGTGCCGACGGCCCACCGGGAAATTTCCCGGTAGGCCAGTCCGGCCCTGGGTCCATATATTACCAATTCTCCAAGGGTATGCAAACATTTGACCACAACAGTATGCACAAATTAGCTGTTATTATATTTTATAATTTATTGCAATTATAATAATTGCTGTGCTGAAATTGTCACAATGTTGTATATGCACTGTTTTAAGGAATACTCCCAACATAACTTCAACTCCCTGAAGTTGTTATGGGGTGATGAGTATTCCGACACCGTCTTACCTTTAAGGCTTAAATTATTTTACAACATTTTAACCCTAAATTGAGACCTCCAACAGATGACATAGTTGCCTTCCAGTTTCTGTCTTCTGTGTCTCCGCCTCTCACTGGCCTCACATTGAGAAAATAGTATGTATATTATGGCATGTGTGAAAAAAATAAACTTATGTTCGGTATTTTCTTCTTTCATTGGTGACTTTCTGCTGTATTTCGTTATTTTGGATTTATTGGTTCGGTAGATTAAAGTGAATACCCACCTGGCTCATTATCTTCAAAGGGAACCGTCTATTAAGCGCTCTCTGGGCGGTCGCCGTTCGTATAGTTGAATGCCACGTGGAAGAGAAAACGGAGGCCATCTTGTTTGCACGAAAGGAGACAGCGGGACTTGGTCGTCGAGTGTCTAAAGTCGGACACTCGACTTACCGAACACTGCTGAAACATACGAACGACTGCTTCCTTTTGTTGCTGAACAGCTAGGAGAGCGCCATTCGGTAGTTTGATTCATACGAACACGGGGAACAATCGCTCCTATGAGCCAGGAGGCTCCATTCGTGCTTTTATTAGTTTTTATGCTATTTTCTGAATTGACGAACCGCACACACTAAATTCATGGAACTGTTTTGGGCAGGAGCCTCGTGTGCGGTCAGTGAACTATGACTTCCACAATTTGAATATGTTGGTCTCCCAGATCAGGGCTATCAGGGGACATGTCATTTGTGGGGATACCTTGTGTATAAAGGGGTGTTCCAAGTTTTGGGTGCCCTTTGCCTGGAGATAATTGAGTTATTCCTTAACTTATCTCATTATCTCCCAAGCAGAGGAAGGGAGGGTTTTACTGTAAATCTGTATTGTGATTGATTGTTCCTTTTGTTTATTGTGGGAGGTCCTCTTGCATGAGGATTTCCATAAAAGCCAGTGTGGCATCAATAAAACATTATTCCTGTGGTACCCTTCATGAAGTCTAGGCTCATGCTTGGGTAACCTTTTATTTGCTGGGAAGATTATTCTCGGGAGCTGTATTCTCTACACCCTAACTACAACTATAATCACTTATGCTCCGTTATTGGGAAAGGAATAGAAGAACTCAGTACCATAACCACTGAGGTTCTTAACAGCATGTATGTGCACGCAGAGAGGCTGACAGGCATTAGAATGCAGTGACAGCTTGTCATTATGTTTCTACACTAGGGCAGATGCCTTGATCAGCTTTAAGGGTACTATTCAAAATTGCCTCACTAGTCAAGAGCCAGGTAATATCTGGGGCTTACCTTGATCAGCAAGATCTTTTTTGGAGGGGTTTTAAATTGCTGCCGTACCATATACATAGGCAATCGGTTACTGCATTAGTGACAGTGACATGCCCCCTTGTTAGATATATTTAAGCCTGGACCTGTAGTTGTGGGAGGGGCTTGTGTCCCCTTTATAAGGGCATCCAATCCTCTCCTACATTACTGTGGTTGGTCTGGCAAGTTACTCACCTGTATCCACGTGGTCCCAGCTCCTGGCTTGCTCTCCATTTTCCTTGCGACCGCTGGATTTCTCCTCCCTCGTGGTTTTGTCATGCCGTTGCTTCACGGTGGTCCTGCTCCTGCTGCTGCCAGGTGTCTGTTTCGCGGGTTCCGATCGCTTGCCAGTCAGTTGGCCTTTTCGGGTGCCTCTCTGCATGCCAACGGGGCTGGTTGCTCGGGTCCCTTCTGTCTCTCTGGGTTCCCCCTGAGCCGCCCTGTCTATTCCTGTCCTCTCGCATACTCGCCCCACCTCAGCTGCGTTCTCGTGGGGTTTGGCGTTTGCTGACGGTTGCCTCCCTATCTGCTCACTCACCTGCCCTCCTGGGGTCCCTGTTGCTCTGCTCCCCCTCCCCTCTCCCCCGCTTCCTTGCTTTGCCGGTTGCATTCTGATGCCTTGTATTAGTTAATGAGTGTGTCACTGGGTGATATGTATCACGGAGCTCCATAGCATAACTATACTCAGTTGTATAATTTGTTGAATGTGTGTGTCCCAGTGCTCCTTAATTTAATCTCTTAGTCATATGTGGTGTATGAGTGTTTCACAGTGTTCTATTGGTTTGGATCTCACTTAACATTTCTAATAATCACAGTAATGTTGTTAGACTGTAGACATGTCTTACTTTAGTATGAACACATGTTCTTTTGATCTATAAGTTGATTATGGCTTGTTCATCTTGCTGCCATACTGGCTGGGGGGCTGTCCTCACTCCGGTGCCTGTCTGTGGTATGGGACGTGTTGGGTTTCCCTTCAGGGGGTGCACCTCGCCTTTTTTGGGTGGTCCGGTCAGATGTACCTGGCGTTGGCCGGACTCTCTCTTTCGCTCTCAGGCTCCCTGTCTTTCGGTGTGTATATCCCTCCTCCCTGATTGACTGCTCCTCTCCCCCCCCCCCGCATCTCTCCTCCCCCCTCCCCTGGGGTGGCTGCTAGTTATTAACTAGCATGTAATTACTAATTATGGGTGGGGTGCTGTGCTGTCTTGGTGATTGGTGCACCCTTACTCGCTTGTCTGGTGTCTGCCTTTCCCATTCCCTTCTTTGGCGTTTTTGGTGTTGTGGTTTTCTCTGCTTCATCTCTGGTGTACTCGCTGGTGTGCTCTGGTCTCTGGGTCTCTGTCCCTTGACCTGGGTCGCCAGTTGGTTGTGTTCCTTTTTGTCTTTTTGGGGTGGGTCACGTTTTTGTACTTCTTTTTTGCCATGTTCCTATACCCTCCTCTGTTTCCCTCCTCTATGGTTTATACCCAGGTTTCGCTTATCTGGGTATCACACTTTGTCCTGCCGAGGAGCTCCTCCTTCCTGGCAGCATTTGTCTTTTTTGCCTCATGTCTGCCAGTGGGGTAGGTAACTTTCCCTTATTTTCGGTCAGGGATCTGGCCCATGCTGAAGCATGCATTCTAGGTCACTGTTCTACATGGGTCCACGATCTGGCGATGCAGAGGCATACAATCTCAGTAAATATTCTATTTGAATCCACAATCTGGCCCACGCAGAGGCATACATTCTCAGACTCCAGTCTGATGGGGTCCACAACCTGTGCCACGCAGAGGTGTTTGTTCTAGGACACCATTCTACATGGGTCCACGATCTGGCTGGGTCCACAATCTGGCCCACGCCGAGGTCCCCTCGGGCCAACGCATAGATATAGCCTCTCATGCCACTTGGCAACTAGCAGGGCATCACCTGTCACCCTCATTAGTTAAATTATTTGCCACTTGACAATAGCTAGCCCTGCCGGTACGTTATAAGGATCAAACCAATGGTGGCTTTGTAGAGTCGTATGTCTCGGGTTCCCAAATTCTTGGGGAACTGTCTCTATCCAACACCTCATCCACTTATACATTACATATACCACAACTGGTTAAGGTTTTGTCAGGCATTTGTGACTTTTCCAAGTAATTGTGGGGTATGGTAGAATGTATATATTTTGTATGGTACACTTCCTTTTGCCTCTTTATTACAGGCCTACTGCCTTGTCGGTTCCGGCACACCACAACCAACTGGTGTTATTAACTAGCATGTAATTACTAATTATATGTTATCTAACCGTTACGGCAATATTGCCCCGACCACAAATTAACAATGCACAATTTCAGCTTATACATTATCAGTGTTTATTTCATGAAACCTAGATGAAGAAAGCCTATCAGTGTCATATAGATTGTGTGGAACTGTCATTAATAATGCAGAAGTATAAGTAAGAAAGGAAGAAAATATTGGACCAGTGAAGGCCCTAAGAAGAGTGTAGCAATGAAAAGGAGAGGATGCCCTACCTCGAATACTTCTAAGGATGAAAGACTAGAAAGGTAAACAATTAATGCAGAGGACGAATTACACTTATACGCTGGTAAGGTATGTATGTACAAACGAGCTAAGGTCCAACTAGGCAGACACACAATGTGTCTAAAAAATGTCAGAACCTGTAGCTCCACACACTCCCAGCATGTATAATAGCGGTAGGTATAGCTAAAGGTAAAAATCACAGGGAGGAAGATGGAGGAACTGAGCCTCAATAACCATAAACCAAAAAAAAGCTACTGAAAAGAATCAATCCCTATGTTACCTTGGCACCGTGGACTAACCACTAATGCCTACCTGAACCAGTCTCCCTGCCTAAAACTAAATAAAAATAAACTACTGCATACTAAATTAAAGTGCTACCATGTGAAGTAAAAACAAAAAAAGAGTGAGCTCAAAGTGTGTTACGGCATGTCAGCAAGCCGTCGTTAGGAGCAGTGTCTCTGATCTAGCTAACATGCTTGAATATATACCCTTGTTAATTATTGTTGAACAGACTATAGCTGATAGGGTGTTTGTGTATTTCCCCTTCCAATCTCTATTCATTGATTAATTGTATTGACAATGAAGATAGAGGTGGAGGGATTCAGTCATATGTTAAACCCCCCCTGTTATGATTGGATATTGTCACAGGGAGGGCAAAGTTTAGGTTTCTATTAGATTGAAAAGATGGATTATCACCTAAATCAACTTTTTTGATGGTATAATAAACTATATAGATATCTCAGCTGCATAAACCTGTTATCTAGTTCTTAAGGTGCATGATTATACATAGATTAGATTTATCAAAATTAAAAAACTTAATGAAAAAAAAAAAGGGGGGGAGGGGGAATTATCCACTAAATTAAAATTCATAATTTTATACCCCATTGTACCTTTGGGGTCAGTATTCAACCTGCAGTGTACAATTGTTTGCTATAATGATCAAATCTCACATATAAAATACAATGATTTCTATCAGATGGAAAATGAATTCTCACCAAAATCTAAATTTCTGCTGATATAGTAAACCATCTATATATCTCAGCTGTATAGAAGTCAGCTCTCTAATTTATGAGATGCATAGTTATACATAGATTTGGTCTTATCAAAATAAAAAAAATTAAAAGGGGATTATCTGCTAAATCAGAATTTCTAATATTGTACCTAATTCTGTCTTTTAGAGTCAATATTCAACCTACAGTATACATTTGTTTACTATCATGATCATATATCACATACGAAATGCAGTATATATAAAATTACAATGTAGCCAGAAACGGTGTCATCTGCACCTCTTTGTCATGTGGGCTACCCGGCTAAGTATCTCGGTGGTTCATCACAAAATAGAGAGTCAATGGTGAGGTCTCGGCTTGACAGTGAGTCAGTTACGTCATACACTCATGTGGGGCGGTGGTATTCCGCCTCCACGTGGTCATGTTGAAAACCCGAGGCCTCCTCTGGTACTTGAGGATTGGGCAATGAGTTCAGTTGAGTGAAAACAAACACGCCCACTGTCACTCGTATTGTCATATGTGAGGACAAGGAGTGTCAATAGTAAACTACACTAAAGTATCATCTAGAACAATATTTGCCATGCCACTGAGGCTATGAATTAGTGGAGGGCTTATCATTGTCGTGCAAGCCAGTCAGGTGTCCGATAATGCGCCCACGTGGGTCGGCATCAATTAGTGTGTACGTAGGCGTGTCGGACAGATCAACATTCCCCCAAAATGAACAGATTCAGCACCATGTTTGTGGGGTTAGAGTAGTCACTCCCATTCTAGCTTTCGCCTCTGTGTGTAGTTTTCGAGGCAATGAAAAGTGCCTTGCCAGATATCAGTATAATTATATTTATAAATGGTGCGGCCGGTGTATTATGGCCCAAGATGGTGGAATTAGCTATACCTAAAAAAAACAGGATTTTCAGGACATTAATATGTGCGCATCACTGGGAATGGGGATATATACCGCATATCTCCAGTGTGCCACAAATACACATTATTAGTGAAGTCCATCTATGGGTAAGGCTTGAGAATTTAAACAGCTTAATATCACCGCATCTGATAGATATAATGATGGACATATTAAAGATGATGTGAAGAAAAGCTCTTCATTGTGTTTCAATAGGTCTATGTTGATAATCTCTTATGGGAATCCCCAGATTATAACACCACAATTTATTATGTGAGTGGCTCTTTGTACTTGGTACTACTTCTATCTTAAGAAGCTCTTGATAACATCACAGTTAATAAATATGGAGATGAAAGTGGGCATGTGAGTCTATTTAGTAGATTCTTATGGGGGTCCTCAGATGTAACACCGATATTTTGTGAATGACTCTTCATTGTGCTTCATTAGGTCTATGTCACCAGATTCTTGTGAAAGTCCCCACGTCTGATATATACAAAGGTGACAGTGGGCATGTTGTATAATATGATTGATTCTACATTATGCTACATGAGGTCTATATTAATAAACTCATATAGGAATCCCTAGATATAACAGCTGTACCGCTTGGGTATCTCTCGGTCTAGAAAAGCCTATTTTTTTTTTTAATAGATGTTGGATAATTTTAGAAGCATGTTAGGCAGCTTTAAAGTGATCTTTAAAGTGATCTTTAGTAAATACTGCCTTATGCTTAATTGCAGCACTGATTTTATTTTACATTTTACAGACATACATTCATCTTGCCTAAATCCTTTTATTGTATATATAAATTGTCATTGTGTTCTGGATCATTACTGAAATATTCCAGGATTTTCTTATTTCAGAATCCTAGATTTTTTTAAAACTTTTTTTGCTTTCAAAGGTTGATCAGAGCTTGTGTGAAAGCGATACATTAAACATGCAAGACTTGTTTTTAAATTTGATATATATAAGCTCTGTGTGGTTGTTCATCAATGTCAGTTATTAATTATCCAAGTTTTCCAGGTTGTAACTCTCAAAGAATGTAATAACACTTTATTATTAGTTCCATATTAGTAATATACATTTCTTTTAACTAAGCTATGTACATAGCCACAACGCGTTTGAAATACATTTGAAAATAAGTGATTTGTCATAGGCTGGTTTCTGAGAGTTACTTAATTTGTAATATAATGTAATTTACAGATATTTTTTTTTTTTTTTTTTAAAGTGGAGCTGTCACTCTCCAGGATTTGTAACATTTTGTTTTCGTAGCCCTATATTAAGCAAATATGTTTGTTTGTTTTTTTGTTTTTGTCAATCTTTCTTTTATTTCAGACAATAAAGCAAATGGTACAGAATAAAGAAAATAGAGTTATAGCAAATAATAATTTATAATCATGCCCCATAGTAAATCAGCCTAATTTTAAGTCAAAAGTTAAGTTAAGTCAAACTAGTGAGACTAAATATCTGCATGCTAAATTAGTTATGCATAAAGAAAGCAGAAATCTCAGTTAGGCTAGGTAAACATGTCAATGCATAAAACTGAATTTAATCCCTTAGTGACCAGACCGTTTCTCAATTTTCTTACAGTTAAGGACCATGGCTGTCTTTACATTTCTGCAGTGTTTGTGTTTAGCTGTAATTTTCCTCTTACTCATTTACTGTACACTCACATTATATACCGTTTTTCTCGACATTAAATGGTCTTTCTAAAGATACCATTATTTTCATCATATCATATAATTTACTATATTTTTTTTTATATTTTTATAAAATATGATGAAACAAAGTTAAAAAAACACACTTTTTGTAACTTTGACCCCCAAAATCTGTTACGCATCTACAACCGCCAAAAAAAACCCATGCTAAAAATGTTGTCCTGAGTTTAGAAATACCCAATGTTAACATGTGCTTTGCTTTTTTTTGCAAGTTATAGGGCTATAAGTACAAGTAGTACATTGCTGTTTCAAAATATATATTTTTTAAAATGTATCAATAGTGACATTGTAACACTGTTATCTGTCATAAATCGCTGAATCACACCTCACAGGTACATATTTTTTTTAATTAGACAACCCAGGGTATTCAATTTGGGGTATGCCCAGTCTTTTTTAGTAGCCACTTAGTCACAAACACTGGCCAAAGTTAGCATTTATATTTGTTTGTGTGTTAAAAATGCAAAAAACTATTATGAACGCTAAATTTGGCCAGTGTTTGTGACTAAGTGGCTACTAAAAAAGACTGGACATCCCTCATTTTCACTACCCTGGGTTGTCTTCTTTTGCAAATGGTATGCCAAAATGAGGGTAATTCTCATTCATGGGCTACCATACGCTCTCAAAGGCAACATTACCAATTTGGCAAATTTCGATGTGAAAAAAAATCATAAGAGGTGTGGAGATGGACAATGGTGGTCTTGTGAGGTGTCTTCCCGGAGCTACTGCTCACAGAGACAGGAGACGTATCTGTAATATTGTTAAGCGAGCCAAGCAGGAAGGGGAATTGGATGTACTTGTCCATCTAGGGACAAATAACTTGGCTTGCAATGAGCCTTCAGAGGTTAAGGAAGTTTTTAGTGATTTTGCCAATGATATATGGCAGGTTGCTTCCACACTGTCATTCTCTGAAGTTCTGCCTGTGCATAACACTCAGAACGACTGGCGGATGCGTATTAGGGACTTTAACTTGTGGCTTGGTGAATGGTGTCGGGAGCAAGGATTTGGCTTTATTTCTCATGGTAGCACTGTTTGGAATGGAAATAAACTGTGGTTTGCATCTTTCTCAAAAGGGAACAAATGTTCTCAGCGAGCAGTTCAGAGATTTTGCTAGGATGTATTTAAACTAGGAGAGGGGGGGCAAAAGGGTGATAAAACATCAATCCAATTTTCCCCCAAAACAAGGACAGAAGGTGCCTGTAGCAAGTGTGTTAAAAAAATGATAAGCTTAGATTCATGTCTTCAAATGCTCGCAGTTTAGGGAATAAGATCCATGAACTTGTGGCAATAATGGCAACTGATAGTGTAGATTTAGTCGCTGTTACTGTCAGGATGGCGGTCCGGTGCCCAGGACCCAGAAACTGTCCGGGCGGCGGTGCGAGGACCGGGACCCAGTATGCCTGATGATAAGTGGGAGTCTTAGTGTGGAGGTGGATTAGCAGGGTCTGGTGCAGGGTAACCACACGTCCCCTGGTGTTGAGCACCAGCGTTTGTGCAGCCACATACCAGAACCCTGATTCAGCTTCAGCGGATCCCAGGAACTAGGAGCATGGCTGAATAGGGAGGCTCTGCAGCAGGAGTGTATCCAGTACAGAAACAAGACAAGGCTAGGAAAGGCACCAAATATGAAAACAAGACAAAACTAGGAGAACCCAGAACCGGAGAAGGATAGGAAGCTAAACCCAGAATATGTACACAAGACATGAGGGAAACATGAACATAACATGGGCATGACTAAACAGGACTGTACATGGACTGGGTATACAAACTAAAACAAGACAAGATAAGATAGGCAAAACAAGAGGAGAAATAACTAAGCGCTATATATGAAATCATGGGTATTTAGTCACATTATATGATCATACATTGCATAAGCCTGCCAACAACGCCAATGTACCCCATATCTGGCAGGACCTACACTGCCTAATGTATGCTAAAACAACCAAAGAAGACATATATAGCACTTACCTGCGAGAAAGGACAGAAGCCTTGAGCAGCTGCCTGCAGGAACACTGAAACAAAAGGAATGATGGAAAACAAACGGGTGTGGCAAATAAAACAAACATTTAAATGAATCCAAGAAACTGTGAAATCCAGGGACGGAATAAAAGGAATGAACCCAGAACCCAGCATAAAGAAAACCAGACATAGAAGAGAAAACCAAAAAAAACAAGAAAAACTAAACAAGAATTGTAAAAAGAGTACTATATACCAGAAGCCATTGCCAGAATGATCCGCAGCTAGGAACAGGATGTGACAGTTACTGAGACATGGTATAATGAGAAAAATGACTGGGACATAGCAATGCCAGGGTACTCTTTATATAGAAAAGACAGGGAAGGCAAGAAAGGGGGAGGGGTGGCCCTGTATGTGAAGGATAGCATAAAATCTAGCCTAATAAAAGTTAGTGAGGCGAACATAGAGTCCGTTTGGGTTAAGTTAGAATTTGGTAATCACACAGTAACTCGTGTAAGTGTGATTTATAGGCCCCCAGGACAAATTGAAGAGTTAGATAATCTACTGGTTGAGGAAATAGCTAAAATAACAATGAAGAGAGAAGTTATCATCATGGGTGACTTTAATCTTCCTGATGTGAATTGGAAAACAAAAATAGCTGCTTGTACCAGGAGCACACATATTCTAAACTCCCTACTTTGATTGTCTCTAAAACAAGTCATTGAGGAGCCAACTCGTAAAGAGGCCATACTATATTTAGTGTTAACAAATGGAGATTTGGTATCAGATATTACTGTAGGTGAAAGTTTTTAGGATCCAGTGATCATCAGTCAGTGTGGTTTATTATAAAACCAGTGACTGAGTCACACCAGACAAAAACAAAAGTTTTAGACGTTAGAAAAACAGACTTTTCTAAAACTAGAATATGTGTAAAGGAGTCATTATCAGACTGGAGCAATTTAAATGGAGTCCAAGAGAATGGGATTATTTAAAAGTTGCACTACTGAAGGCAACAGAAAATTGCATTAGGCTTGTCAGTAAAAGCAAAAAATTCAAGAAACCACTGTGGTACTCCTCAGATGTGGCCAAAATAGTAAAAAACAAAACGTTAGCATTTAGTAATAAAAAAAAAAACTCAGAGTGAGGAAGACAGAATGATCTGTAAGATTAGGCAGACAGAGGCTAAGCAAGTTATAAGAGCTTCCAAATCACACACAGAAGAGAAAATAGCACAGTCAGTAAAAAAGGGGGGACAAAATATATATTTTAGATATATAAATGAGAAAAGAAAAGTAAAACAAGGATTAGTTAGATTAAAAACAAAAGAAGGGAGGTATGTAGAAGAGGATAAAGGTCTAGCTGACTGCCTGATGAAAATGATGGAAAGAGACCTCAGTTTAGAAAAAGGATAAATGAGTCATTTATTACACGTGAGTTTACAGAGGAAGAGGTTCTATTTCAACTGTCAAAAGTAAAGACAAATAAGTCAATGGGACCTGACTGAATACACCCAAAGCTATTAAAAGAGCTTAGTGGTGTACTAGCAAAACCATTAACAGATTTATTTAACAAATCATTGTTAACAGGAGTAGTCCCAGAAGATTGGAAGTTAGCGAATGTTGTGCCCATTCACAAGAAAGGTAATAGGGAGGAGTCGGGCAACTATAGGCCCTTAAGCCTTACTTCAGTAGTAGGGAAAGTGATAGAAACCATGTTAAAGGATAGGATTGTTGAACATCTAAAAACAAATGGATTTCAAGATCAGAGACAACATGGGTTTACTTCAGGGAGATCATGCCAAACTAATCTTATTGATTTTTTTGATTGGGTAACTAAAATTATAGATCAGGGTGGTGCAGTAGACATTGCTTATCTAGATTTCAGTAAGGCTTTTGACACTGTTGCACATAGAAGGCTTATCAATAAACTGAAATATTTAAGTTTGGATTCCAATATTGTTGAATGGTTAAGGCAGTGGCTGAGTGACAGGCAACAGAGGGTTGTAGTCAATGGAGTATATTCGAAGCTTGGGCTTGTCACCAGTGGGGTACCTCAGGGATCTGTACTTGAACCCATTCTCTTTAATATTTTTATTAGTGATATTGCAGAAGGTCTTGATGGTAAGGTATGTCTTTTTGCTGATGATACTAAGATATGTAATAGAGCAGCAGGAAATGCTAGGCGAATGCTTGGTTGTATAGGGAGAGGTATCAGCAGTAGAAAGAGGGAAGTTCTCATGCCACTGTACAGAACACTGGTGAGACCTCACTTGGAGTATTGTACGCAGTACTGGAGACTGTATCTTCAGAAGGATATTGATACCTTAGAGAGAGTTCAGAGAAGGGCTACTAAACTGGTTCATGGATTGCAGGATAAAACTTACCAGGAAAGGTTAAAGGATCTTAACATGTATAGCTTGGAGGAAAGACGAGACAGGGAGGATATGATAGAAACATTTAAATACATAAAGGGAATCAACACAGTAAAGGAGGAAACTATATTTAAAAGAAGAAAAACTACCACAACAAGAGGACAAAGTCTTAAATTAGAGGGACAAAGGTTTAAAAATAATATCAGGAAGTATTACTTTACAGAGAGGGTAGTGGATGCATGGAATAGCCTTCCAGAGGTTAACACAGTAAAGGAGTTTAAGCATGCGTGGGATAGGCATAAGGCTATCCTAACTATAAGATAAGGCCAGGGACTAATGAAAGTATTTAGAAAATTGGGCAGACTAGGTGGGCCGAATGGTTCTTAGCTGCCGTCACGTTCTATGTTTCTATAATTATATAAAATTTTAATAAATTTACATATTCATATATTTGAAGTCTACATGTATATTTAGGAAATTAATTATGTAATTAAGTATATGGATAGATTATATATATATATATATATATATATATATATATATATTGTGACAAAAGTACTCTTTTCCCTTGGTACCTTGTCCTGGGATTGGGGTGTTACACACAGTCTTTTCAGGCTTTAGAGACACTTCACACGCTGGATGAGGTAAACTGACTTGCTCTTTTATTGAGGTTCCAAAATAAATGCACAGTAAGGTATAAAGGTAACAAAAATATATCAAACAAAAGCCTTGCTCTTCTGAGCACTAACTAAACAAAATAATCAGCTAACTGGGTTGGATGGCTTGTCCATTTCCCAACATAAACATAAACATAAACATAAACATAAACAGCCTTACTGCTTCAGGGTTTTCAGCTCTCTGTTTCCACTCATAGAAACCAAACACAATCTTGCACCAACCTTATTAGAGAGCAACGCTCTGCTATCTAACCTGTTGCTTTCCTTTCTGCACTCCCAGTGCTCCAAGCCAGCCTTGCCCTGACTGCTTTGCTTTCTGCACTCCCAGTGCTCCAAGCCAGCCTTGCCCTGACTGCTTTCCTATCTGCACTCCCAGTGCTCCAAGCCAGTCTTGCCCTGACTGCTTCCTTTCTGCACTCCAAGTGCCTAGTCTCCTTGACTATCTGGAGAGAACAGCCTCTCTCTCCTACCTGCTTCCTGGGAGGAAGCCAGCAATCCCTCTCCTTTACCTGCCTAGCAGGGAGGGGCTTATTACCACTGCAATAGCTCATTAACTGCACCTGAGCAGTGGGTTGGAGACGGTCCAAAAAACCCTGGCCTGGATCTATGTCTCCCCAGAAAACCACTAAACCGTGGAGTGGAGCATTGGCCCACCCTTCTCTCCAAATGCTCCACCCCAGGGGCCCATAACTAAACAGCATTTTGTGTTGCCTACAACACATCCTACACATACTCCCCCTGGGGTTAAAAGGCCTATCTGCCTTCACTTTATCACATATCCTCCTCCCCAGCTCAGACCCATCGGGTCGAGCGGCCTTAGAACACAAACCGTGAACATTCATAACACCTAGGCCTCTACCAGCCCTGACTGCTTCTCAGTTACAGGAAGTGGCCTATTGCAGATGGCTGCTACCTTGCTCCCTTGTAGTTTAAGGAGCCCCCACCCAAGTGGAAAACCCAAATAGTTAGCAGTGTTAGCGGTCAAACCGGCAGCCTTTACATTAATCACAACTAACCGGACCTTCATCAGGTGTGCTAGCCAGTCCACCCTGTTAAACATCACATCAAGGTAGGCAGCTGCATACTCTGGCAGGAACAGAACACTTTTCATCAAAGTAACCTCACTCCCTGAATCTATCAGTGCTTGTGCACTCTTCCCTACCACCATCACCACTTTTAGCTGTGCTGTAATGTGTAGGGTGTGTGGGGCTATGTGTGTATGAGGGGGCTGTGTATGTGTGTGGCAATGTTAGCATGGGGGGGCTGTGTATGGGGGTCTGTGTGTATATGGGTGGGCAGTGTATGTGTGTGTGTGAGGCAATGTGTGTAAATGTGTATGGTGTATGTGGGGGCAGTGTGTGAATGTGTATGGTGTGTGTGTGTGGGGGCAGTGTGTTTATGGGGCTAGAGTTCACTCTCACCACTGCGACCACCAGGAATCCCTGGGGGTCACAGTGTTGAGAGTGAACTCTAGCCCGTAGCTCCAGGGCTAGAGTTGACTCTCGCAAGAGCAGTAACGTTGCCATGGTAACCGCGGCAACGCTCTGTGCTCGCGCAAGAAGGACCCAGAGGAGCTGCAGGGTGAGCTCCCAGGTCCTCTCTTCCTCCCTCCCCTGCCCGCATGGTGCCTGCGGACAGGGGAGGGGGGGCAATTGCCCTGTTTCCTCCCTGGATCCACCAGTGATATATACAGCCCTTCTGTGTGCCTTTTTGTCTCCCCCCGTCCCTCTGTATGTTTCTTTCTCCCCCCTCCTTCCCTGTCTCTCTTACCCCTCTGCCTCTTTCTCCCTCTCTTCCACTGTTTTTCTCCCCCCTTTCCCTGTCTCTCTCTCCCCCACATCTCTCTTCCTCTCTGTCTCTTTCTCCCCCTCCCCATCTCTTTCTCCCCCTGTGTCTCATTCTTCCCTCTCTGTCTCTTTCTCCCCCTCCCCATCTCTCTATTCCCCCTCTTTCTCCCCGTGTCTCATTCTTCCCTCTCTCTGTCTCCCCCTCCCCATCTCTCTATACCCCCTCTCTTTCTCCCCTGTGTCTCATTCTTCCCTCTCTTTCTCCCCATCTCTCTATTGCCCCCTCCCCATCTCTCCATTCCCCCCTCTTTCTCCCCCTTCCCCATCTCTCTGTTCCCCTCTCTTTCTCCCCCCTCCCCATCTCTCCGTTCCCCCCTCTTACTAAAGTCAGAGGGGGCCGGCCGCGTTTTATTCTGGAGCCGCCGGACCGGGTGGCAGCCTCGCCGGTCCGGCGGCATTCCTCTCACTAACGCTGAAGGAGGAGCATGTGTCTGTCATGCTCCCTGCGGTTCCCACAATTCCCAGCACAGGATGTGGGAACCGCAAAGGAGCATGACAGACACATGCTCCTCCTTCAGCGTTAGTGAGAGGAATGCCGCCGGACCGGCGAGGCTGCCACCCGGTCCGGCGGCTCCAGCATTAAACGCGGCCGACCCCCTCACAGTGTGCCACCGGGCCAGCCACCCGGTGGCACCTTCCGCTGAAGTCCCCAATCCAGCCCTGCTGCCAGGGCCCCTTGAAGGCGGCCCTGGCGGCGGGCCCCCCTCCCGGCCGGGCCCTCGGACCATGTCCGAAGTGCCCGACCGGTCAGTCCGCCCCTGTATAGTATAGTTATTATATGTATAATTTTATTATAACTGTATTTTTATATTAATATATGCATGTATGACTATATATATATATATATATATATATATGTGTATATATGTATATAATTTATTTATTTTTATTTATTTTTTATTTATTAACATTTTTTTTTATTTTAACAGAAGCAGCGAGACTACCTGTAAGTTCAGGCAGCACTATGGACGCCAATTGCAGCCACATGACCGCTCTTTCAGAGCGATCACATGGCCCGCAGGGGCCTAATTAGCCGAGGTGGGACTGTCTGTGTTGTCAGACAGTCCCCACTGCCCGGGAGGCACACTGATTGCCAGCGGGGGAACAGCGGCGATCGGGTAAGTAATCTATTTGCCGCGGACGTACCTTAAGGGCCGTTTTTGTCAGATGTACCTAGTAAGTCAGCAGTCCATAAGGACTTAAGCTAATAGAAGGCTTTCTATCTAGATATGCAGAGTGGTTTCTAAATGGTAGTGCTAGATAGATAACATGCTAGGTTATCATAGATTACAATACCACTGGCATCAGCAAATAGGTAAAACACATAAGGTTGGAAGATGGGTGAACTAAGGCACATGGGTACATAAGACTGCCCTATGTGAGCCTGGAGGCCAAAAGCCTGATGCCCATTATTCAGTGCAACCTTTCTAGTGGTAGAGTAAGAAACCAGTTCTCTGCAGAGCTAACTTCCCAGTCCTAGGCACTAAAGTCCAGCCCTCCTTCTTCACTGATCCGATCGCCATTGCTGGTCTGGACAGAGTATTGGGTATTTCTTACAGGTGGCAGGCTTCTAAGCTGTAGTAAGCTGTGCTCAAGGAAACATCCCCGTTTAGATTGTGGCCCATGTAAGAGATTGCAGACAGCAGAGTGACTTCTCTGGATTCACAGTGCCATTCACTTTCCCTCTTTGTGTCTTAATTTTCAGTACCATGGTGTTGCGAGTAAGTGTTGGCCTGGATATATAGGCTCGTCCCTCAGTGATCTGACAAGGTATGCCCTTAGCTGCTCGCTTCCGCTCCCGTTCAGTGATTCTGGCCCAGAGCTGTGACCACAGGTGTTAAAAGGCCTGTTCAATGTGTACCCCGAGGTAGGCCAATAGATTGGAATTGGCGGCCATCTTGTCTGGGAGGCTCCTAGAAGAAATTGAAACAATGTTTGTGTTCTCATCATTTGATTGTGTGCCCTAGCTGTGCCTTGACTAAACTGGATTATGATATCATTTTCTAAATCTTTGATTCACATGTGATGCTTTGCTATTATTATGGATGTAAGATCATTATGGGAGATGTATTCAACATCTGGAGTGCCGAAGGTTACCAACCCCTGGCATAGTTTATCTTTACAGTTTTCATGTTTTATTCATCTGAGTCATTTCTAGAGAAATACCATTTCTGCATTAGCATTTTTTGTATTACACTCCCTCATTAAAATTGTAAAGTGCTGCTGCCTGCTGAATATAAATTTGAATAATATAATATGTATTTGAATCTCATAACTGTTTGAGGTTGCTCAATTAAATATCCTATCTAAAATCTAAAAGTGTACCTGTCATACAGGATGACAATTTCCATTCCTGTTAGGAATTTTATAAAAGTGCTGATTTCAATAGGAAGTGGCATTAATCCAGAGTGTGTCTGCCTTTATCTCACCTTGCTTTGTCAAATTCTTATTGCCACACTGCTTATATATGTTTACATTGAATTGTATTCGATATGGCATTCTGTGGTTATCTTGTGAACTGTGAGATAGCTATAATACAGTCTTTCTGGCAAATCACCAGCAGGGATATACACAATTTCAAAACTGCAAAAAAAACTAAATACAATGAAAGACTATATTGGATCAACATAGGTTAAACGTGAACAAAAACATATTGGATATGGAGAAGAATAGTTGCAATGTGAACAAAGGTGGTCAGTGACCACTCATTTAGCTCCCTTTAAAAAAGGTGTCACCATTTTTTGTTTATTTTTTTATTTTTATTTTATTCGTGCAGAGATTAAACAAGTAGATTTGCACCGCCACAACAGCTTGTGCAAACAGATGTGTAGACATGTGATAACATTAGTATGACATCAAAAACATTGCACTTTTTTTATATAGGGGGAATAAACAGGGTTATATCGTAAGATTCATACAAACAATGGAATAAACACGTGAAATTGCAAGAATAAGATGCATGTATAAGAGGTCAGAGTGTACTATAATTTTTATGTAGAAGGTAAGAGAAGAGTAAACAGTAAGATGTGTGTTAAGCGGATTCCCCCAGGAGGTCCCCACCTCAGATGTACGGGTGGTAAATAAATGTAAGTGGTGATACTGGATATTCATACAATGAAAATAATTAAAATGCTCTAATGCCTCATGTTGACAGGTAGCAATAATAAGTAGCCATGGACCTTACTCACAGCTCAGTCTCAGAGCCCATTTCAGCCTATGCCAACTAGAGTAAAAGCACTGTCCCACATTGATGAAATACACTGCAGGCAGGGCCTGCCTACTCTTAGATATGTGGTTAGAGCAGCCACACTCCCTCACGGTTCCGGCGCACTGTGAGTATCAGAGCCCAGCCTGCACTCTGACGTCATCACAGAGCACAAGAACCACGAGGGAATGCTGCTGCTCTAACAAAACACTGGATCACCAGGGAGTCCACCAGCAGGCAACCGAACCACCAGGAAGTCCACCTGCAGACCACCAGGGATTCCACCAGCAGCCCACCGGACCATCAGGGAGTCCACCAGCATCCCACAAGGGCCACCAGGGACCCACTGAACCACAGGAGGTAAGCAGGAGTGGGGCAAATAAATAGAGAGGTGGTGAGTGATTAAGTGTAGAGAATGACAGTATGTGGGGAGGCTGTGTTAAACACAGTCTACCCACACTGACTAAAAATACATTTAGTATATATATATATATATATATATAAATACTTTAATATTGTGATAAACGCCCCTTTGCCAGGATGTTTGGCAGTGACTCCTGGAGGTGTGTGGAAGCTAGCCTCCTGCCCACTGACTATGGGCCATGCTAAAAGGCTATTAAAAGACTTGGTTCGTGGGACTCCTTTGGACTGTTCGTGAACTGAACCAACCCACGAACTGCAGACCACCTCTGAGCTTATGGACCCTTGTTAACCTCTCCTGACACTTCAACCAGTGTAGGTTCTAATTGTGCGGCTGGGTGGCCGCCGGTCGTATACACGAATGCATGGGAACTGTGTGGCGGCTGTAGCGAGACGACTTCCTAGTATCTTGTTCCCAGGTAGAGACGACACTAAGCCCTGGGAGCTCCTAGTCCTTACCAGGACTTTTCCCCTATTTTCATCCCTTGCAAGCTGGGACAGCAGACACAGGGGTTAAAATATTCCTTCCCTCCAGTAAAAGGACGACACGCAGTTTGGAGGTTTAAACACTGGCTTCTCACCAGGCTGAGTCACACTCTTTATTGAATGCATACTTCTTTTATGCACAGACCTCCGCAGGGGGTCTCCATTCTATACAATATGTAACGGAGCTCCTTGTACTCCGACTGAGTACCCTCCATTGACTGATGCTCCTAGCGCTTCCTGAGGACTCCAAGCGCTGCAGCAGACACCACAACCACCGCAGACTCCTCAACCGTCGTATCTTGACTGAAGTCTCGCCGTCTTCCTTCCACCCTGGATCAGCTTCTGTCCTCCAGGACTGTGTGGGAAAGAACTCTTCCTTCCACCCTGTATGAACCTCCAGCATCCAGGACTGTGTGGTGAAGACCCCTCCTCCAAGGAGAGCGTGTCAGGAACAAGCTCTTAAAAGAGCTAAGTGGCTCAAGCTCAGGGGAGCATGCAGAGCATAGCAATCCCCAGTGTGATTAGAACAGCTCCCTCCAATAATGAGACAAGGCTACGTTTAGAGGGATCAAGAAGAACTGTCAAAACCTTTATTCCCTTGGGACCAGCCAATAGGGTCACCACAATAACATTGTTGTGAAAACTCAATTAAATCACAAACAGTCAAACCAAATCAAGCAACACACAGTGACTTATCACAACACAATGGCACATTTTTAAAGGGGTAGGGGGAGACAATATTTAACAGTAAATATCTCACCTGCCTGCAGAATTAGCAATATGCAAATCTACCTGAATATGCAAATGAACAATTCAGGTAGTGCATATTGCTGTTGCTACCAACAGAGGGCACTAGACCAGCTCCATAGCCAAACCCACCTAGTTGGTAGCAAACCTCAGCAATACAAGAGAGCAGGCAATACATTACACAGTACACACACACACACACTATAAACAATTACATTACACACACCCTGCACCTATAATGGGTACAGGGTGACTAAAACATAAGATAAATAAAGCAGCCTCCATAAATAGTCTGTCTGAAGGTATACTAGGGGCTTTAAAGCCAGATACATGAAAGAGTCATAGTCACAGGGGAGGAGGCTGGCAAGTAGGCCTCTCCAGGACCAAGTGGCGAAGGGCACTTCGTCACACAATACACTTCCCTTAGTCCCAGGCAGGAGGGCTGGATTACAGGGATACACTTTACCTCACATTACATTCAGGGGGATTACACTTTGGGGCTCGGCGGCCCTGGAAGGGAAGGGGTAACAGGGTTAGAACTTACATTGTTAGATAGCCCCGGGTCCCATCTGGGATCCCTGCAAAAAGCGGGGCGATCAGAGCCGGAGATATCAGCATCAAAAGTCTGGGGCTCAAGGCGCTGTACATCCCCGAAATTAGTTTCATGGTGTTGCTTGGTTTAGTCCAATTCAAACCAAGCAAAAGCCAATCAGCTGATAGGGCGCAAACCAAATTGTGCCAATCAGCATTCAGGGGAAGAAGAAGTTTCGCCGCCCAATGCGAAGGAAGGGCGCGAAACTTGGCTTCACCAATCGGTGCTCGGGGAGGAACGGGTTTTCGCCACCTAATCAGCGGAAACAGCGCGAAACCCGTGTGCACCAATCCGCTGAAAGGCACGGAACCAATCACCAGGGATTTGCACCAATCCGCTGAAAGGCACGAAGCCAAAAAGTGCCCAGGGACAAGGGGGGTTTTGCCGCAAATCCAGTTTGAACAAGCACTCCTTCTCTGATTGGCCGCCCGCTTCCTGAGGCGACCAATCACCGCTTTAAGTGTGCCGACAAACCAGGAGAATGGCGCGAACCCAGTTTGAATGGGTGCTCCTTCTCCCATTGTT
The DNA here is from genome assembly GCA_933207985.1 of Pelobates cultripes. Taxonomy (NCBI): domain Eukaryota; kingdom Metazoa; phylum Chordata; class Amphibia; order Anura; family Pelobatidae; genus Pelobates; species Pelobates cultripes. The sequence goes on along the minus strand of OW240917.1, from coordinate 202,644,975 downwards.
GGGCACAGACTTCCATGTGGCCAGCGGGAACACTGCAGCCGTGAGACGGACTCACAGCCCCAGGGACTCCCTGCTGGCACGTGCCCTTCTGTCAGGATTTCAGAATGATCCAGAACGTAGAATTGTGTAACACAGAGGACTGATAGGTAACGTATACCGGATCTTAGAATGGCCGGACTAACCTACCAAAGAATAGTCAGGAATAGCCAAGGTCAAGGGATACAGAAAGAGACACAACAATAAGGAAAAGCCAGGGGTCAGGGATGCCAGAAAACAGGGAAGTCAAAAACAATGCCAAAGTCATATAACCAGAATTACCAGAGTCAATAACGCGCTCTCAGACAACCACAAGGGAAACCCCGATAGGGCACTGAGCAGGATGAGAACTGGGCCTAATTACTCCTCCTCTGGATCTGATAGGCTGTAATCGGCCTTTGACCCTAAAGGCAGTTACCAGGTTCTCATTTGCATAATTGCTCAGCACAAACCCTCCTGTGGATTTGATTGCTGCTCGGCACACCTTTTCCTGTCAGGACAGTAATGTTGTTCGGCACAACTTTTCCTGACTGAACAGTAAATTCCATTAATCACATTTTTATAAGTGTATGAATATGTGACATTACCCCCAACTGAAGAACGCCCACCGGGCGGGCAGGACCAGACTTTAGAGGACATTTGGCGTGAAAATAGCGAATCTTGCGGCCAACATGTATATCAGATGAAGAACACTCAGCTGGTCCATAACCTTTACAATCCACCAAGTACGGTAAAGTGCCCCGAGAAAACCTGGAATCAATTATGGAGGAGACCTCATACTCTTCCTGTCCAGAAACAACTAAGGGAGGAGGAGGGACACTTGAGACAGTATATTTATTGCAAACAAAAGGTTTGAGAAAGGACACATGAAAGGTATTAGGAATTTTCAAGGAGGCCGGAACGGCCAGAGAGTACGCAACGGGATTGATACTACACAGGACACGAAAAGGTCCAAGGAACCTAGGAGCAAATTTCATGCTAGGGATTTTGAGCCTGATGTTACGAGAAGATAACCAAACCCTCTCACCCACTTGGTAAACAGGGTTGGCACCTCGACGTGTATCAGCATAATGCTTGAAACGGTCAGCAGCAGTACCCAGAGCAGATTGAACTTTAACCCAGGTATCACGGAAGGAAGCCAGACGGTCATCCAAAGCAGGAATAGCCGTATCAGAAAAAACAGCCGGTAGGACAGTAGGATGCCGGCCATTATTAACAGAAAATGGACTATGCCCAGAGGAGTCATGGTCAGCATTGTCACTAGCAAACTCGACCCATGGTAGTAATTCGGACCAATTGTCTTGAGTGATATTAACGAAACAATGCAAATATAATTCCAAGGACTAGTTAGCCCTCTCAGCTGTACCATTGCTCTGGCGGTGGTAAGAGGATGAAAAAGACAATTCAATCCCCAATTGTTTATTGAAGGCCCTCCAAAACCGAGACACAAACTGAGAACCTCTGTCAGATACTATATTGTGAGGAATGGCATGCAGACAGACAATTTCTCGGATAAAGATTAGTACCAGGTCTTGAGAGGACGGCAATTTCTTGAGAGGAATAAAATTAGCCATTTTAGAAAAACGGTACACAACCATGAGAATGGTGGTATAACCGTTAGAACTAGGAAGTTCAACAATGAAGTCCATGGACAAGTGGGACCATGGGACCTCTGGAATAGGAAGAGGTTTTAACAAGCCACAAGGGAGTTTATGAGGCACTTTGGAAACCGCACAAACAGAACAAGCCTGCACATATTCCTTAACATCCTTCCTGAGGGAATCCCACCAGAATGACCTCACGATACTGTAAGTGGATTTATTAATACCTGGGTGACCAGCAGACACATTGTCGTGAAACACCTTCATGATATTAACCCTTTCCCCCAATGGAACAAACAGTTTGTCCTGAGGTTTACCACAGGGCCCCTGAGACTGAGCCTCTATGACAGAGCCAAGCAGTTGAGTGGACAATGAAAGGACAGTGGACGCAATGATACATTCCGGGGGAATGATATGGGACGTTTCTTGCTCTAGTATAGCCTCAGTATCAAACTGCCTGGACAAGGCATCGGCCTTGACATTTTTAGAACCAGGTCAATAAGTGATAAGAAAATTAAAGCGAGAAAGAAATAGAGACCATCTAGCTTGTCTAGAAGATAATCGCTTAGCATCTCCTGTGTAAGCCAGGTTTTTGTGATCAGTAATGATCAAAAGGGGGTCCTTGGAACCCTCTAAAAGATGTCGCCACTCCTTGAGAGCTAGAATAATGGCCAACAAATCTCTATTGCCAATATTGTAATTGCGCTCAGCAGGAGACCACTTTCTAGCAAAGTAACCACAAGGAGGTAACAGAGTTTCCTGGCTCTCCCTCTGGGAGAGAACTGCCCCTACCCCTGTCTCTGAAGCATCAACCTCCAGTATGAAAGGCTTGCTCATGTCAAAATGTATCAATATGTCGGCGGAGGCAAACCGCTGTTTGAGAGTATCAAAGGCATAGCCTCCTGAGACCATATCGTACTACTAGCCCCCTTGCGTGTCATATTGGTGATGGGGGCTATTACTGAAGAAAATCCCTTTATAAATCTTCTGTAATAATTGGCAAAACCAATGAACCTTTGAATGGCTTTCAACCCAGTGGGTAAAGGCCACTGTAGAACAGACTCTAGTTTTTTTAGGATCCATCTGAAACCCCGAGACAGAAATATTATATCCTAAAAACTGTACTTCAGACTGGTCAAAGATACATTTTTCCAATTTACAATAAAGTTGTTTTTTTAGCAAGGTTTGCAGAATCGTGGTGAGACTGGATGTCAGGAGAATAAATAAGGATATCATCCAGATAGACCAAGACAAACAAGTAAATGTAATACTCAGGTATTACATTTACTTGTTTGTCTTGGTCTATCTGGATGATATCCTTATTTATTCTCCTGACATCCAGTCTCACCACGATTCTGCAAACCTTGCTAAAAAAACAACTTTATTGTAAATTGGAAAAATGTATCTTTGACCAGTCTGAAGTATCTATTTTTGTATCTAAAAAAGATGGTGAGTTGCGCCCATGTATCGATTACAGGGCATTGAACAAAATCACCATTAAGAACACCTACCCCATTCCTCTTATTGCTGAATTATTTGATAGACTGTAGGGTGCCAAAGTGTTTACCAAGCTTGACCTTAGAAGCGCTTACAATTTAGTGAGAATCAAGAAAAAACACGAGTGGAAGACTGCATTTAATACCAGAAGTGGACACTACGAATCTCTAGTGATGCCATTCGGGTTTTGCAATGCTTTTCCAAGATTTCATTAACAATGTACCTGAGTACATTGTTAATGAAATCTTGGAAAAGCATTGCAAAACCCGAATGGCATCACTAGAGATTCGTAGTGTCCACTTCTGGTATTAAATGCAGTCTTCCACTCGTGTTTTTTCTTGATTCTCACTAAATTGTAAGCGCTTCTAAGGTCAAGCTTGGTAAACACTTTGGCACCCTACAGTCTATCAAATAATTCAGCAATAAGAGGAATGGGGTAGGTGTTCTTAATGGTGATTTTGTTCAATGCCCTGTAATCGATACATGGGCGCAACTCACCATCTTTTTTAGATACAAAAAAGAATCCTGCACCAGCAGGCGAGGATGATTTTCGTATATGGCCTTTATTCAATGAATCTTTAATATATTCCTCCATTACACTACTCTCCTGAGGAGATGGAGCATAGACTGCTCCCCTTAGGTGGCATAGCGCCTGGCGGTATGGTAATGGAAAAGTCATATGGTCTGTGAGGAGGTAGAGTATTAGACTGAGTCTTACTTCTTTAATGTCCTGGTATTGTATAGGGATCTCAGGATTTTGATGTGTACTAGTGGGTAATTCAATAGTGCCCACTTTTTTGGTGACATGCAATATGCACCTTTCATTGCAATCCTTACCCTATTCTAATATTTCCCCATTAGCCCAGTCAATATGAGGGTTATGCTTGCTAAGCCATGGGAATCCTAATATGATAGGACAAGAAAGAGATGCAATCACCTGAAATTTAATCTCTTCCTTATGTAAGGCACCAATGGAAATATTAATGGATAAGTTATCATGCGTTATCAATGGTTGTGAGAGTGGTCTCCCATCAATAGCTTCAACAGCTAGGGGTGATAGTCTCTCTTTGATAGGTGTAGTATTACCCTTGACAAATTGAACGTCGATGAAGTTTCCAGCAGCACCTGAATCCATCAGGGCTTTGCCTGAAAAGTTATTTTTGTCAAAGATGAAAGAAATGTCAAGGAGAAACCTATTTTTATTCTTTTCAGAGGACGTTTCCATTACACCTAAGACCTGTCCCCTTAAGGTGCTTAGGTGCGGTAGTTTTCCGGACGTATGGGACAATTGTTTCTCATATGTCCCTTCCTACCGCAGTATAGACATAGGCCTTCTTTTCTCCTATATTGTCTTTCTGCTTCCGACAGTCTAGTGACCCCCAACTGCATGGGTTCGGGTTTGGACTGTACAGGAATTTCAGGGACAATAGGTCTGTAGAAACGGGGTGCTAAATGGTCTTGTTTCTAGTAGCTTCTCTGGTTCTCAGTCTATTATCAATCTGCATGACAAAAGTGATACATTCATTAAGCTTTGGCGGCAATCTCATCTAGCATACTCAGCATTAATCCCTTTTTAAATGCAGAGATTAACCCACTATTAGTACAGTCTACCTTGAAAGCTAGGGTCCAAAATTCTATGGCATATTCCGAGATAGACCGGTTCCCTTGTCTGATATGCATAAGTTTGAATTCCGTAAGGAACTCCTGGTAATTGTGTGCCACACTCCTATTACTCTCTCATAATGGATTGGCCCAAGCTAAAGCTTTACCTTTTAACTGATTCATTAGGTAACCAATTTTAGCTCTGTCTGTGGGAAAAGATCCCGGTGAGGCCTCAAAATGATACTCCATTTGGTTAAGAAATCCCCGGCATTCTTGAATATTACCATCAGAATGCAGGGGAGGAGATAGGGAGATAGTAGGTGCCTTGTGTACTATAGGTGGAGGTGAGGCCGCAGGTGCGCTGTTCGGGTAAGAAGCGTACTGAAGGCCTGGGCAAATTGATCCATGCGGTGATCATTATCCTCCAGTTTCCTTTCGCAAGCAGCTATGTGCTTACACAATTCTACAGGATCTATGGCCCTGTCGTAATGTCAGGATTACAGTATGATCCAGCACGTAGAATTGTGTAACACAGAGGACTAGGTAACGTATACCGGATCAAAAACAATGCCAAAGTCAAATAACCAGAATTGCCAGAATCAATAACGCGCTCTCGGACAACCACAAGGGAAACCACAACAGGGCACTGAGCAGAACTGGGCCTAAATACTCCTCCTCTGAATCTGATAGGCTGTAATTGGCCTTTGACCCCAAAGGCAGTTACCAGGTTTCCATTTGCATAATTGCTGCTCAGCACAAACCCTCCTGTGGATTTGATTGCTGCTCGGCACAACTTTTCCTGTCAGGACAGTAATGTTGTTCAGCACAACTTTTCCTGTCTGAACAGTAAATTCCATTAATCACATTTTTATAAGCGGATGAATACATGACACCCTCTCTCCGGTGGATACCCACACTCAGGTATGCACCGGAGAAAGCATTCTCCTGGGCAGCTATGAGCCTAGCCTCGTAGCTCTCAGATAGGGGACAAGTGATTACAGCTCCTTTCAGGCTGGTTCGGTATACGAATGCTGCCCCCTGGTGGCGTTTAGCTATATGAACCAGCGGCCATCTAGGGGCAGCACGCGCTGCTTGTTACCGTACGGTTTGCGGTTTTTCACACCTCGTTAGCAAGGTGTGAACATTCTAACCACACATTCTAAATGGAATATCGGGGTGGTCCGGCACAACAAGGGAAAAATCATACAATACACATTGGGGACACAAAATACAAGGCCAACACATATGCACATACAGTGGGCATGGTACTTAGTGGCGATGTCCCGCCACAGCGGCCATCTTGTTCGCGAGAACGCAAGCAGCGGTGTTTGGGCATCGATCACGTGGAACTAAAATCAGACACTGAAACTCCCGAACACCGTTGAACTTTGACGAAAACCATACGAACAAACGCTACCAAAAAGCCAAAATGTGCGTTGAGTATTTCGTTCGCATAGAATTCCCAAAGTTGACCAAAAATGACAAAACGCCCTGGAACTGTTTTGGGCATAGGTGTCAGAACTTAACTATTGGCTTCTCGCTATTCCGACACTTCCGGGTTGAACAACAACAACACGCCCGCCCTTCTCTGACGCGGCTTCCTCGCGCTACATAGGGGAACTGCTCCAGTTTCAAAGTGCTTGGTTATTTTGAAGCTTCCTAGATCTTCTGACCGGCTACAAACAATTCTCTCGCTAAACTTCTGTACATGTGTATCGAACCTGGACTGTTAAACCGCTGCTCTCCATTCTCCTTCCCTTGACCTTGCACTACCTGTGATATTGTTCCTACTTCCTCTATGTGACCAGAGCAATCTCGCCACAATGCATTGGAGAAGCCTGGTTGCTCGCCTGTTGCCTCTGGACTATGGCCCCATAGTAAAACTTGTATTTCCCCCTGCAGAAAGGCTTATTTGTGCCTTTCTGCCAGGGTGCATTCAGGACTTTTACTGTTGCAATGTATTCGGTGTAAAAGTACCCATATAGCCTTCCATGGAGCCTGTTCGTGGAATTAAAGACTTTGGCTCCATGGCGATTGAACTGTATTCATGTGGTCTGAGCGCCATTCGCTTAATAATGTGCGCTCAGACCGGAGCTATCTGGGGATATGTTAAATGTGTATATTTATTGTAACCCTTCTAACATGGGGGATTTTAACAGTAATTACTATATTGGTATCCCCACGTGCATAATGGCGATTTGCCTTTGTCCTGGGAGACAATTGAATTACTTCTCAATTATCTCCAGGGCAGAGGGGAGGAAGCCAGGATGCATTGTGGGGATATTGTGTGTCCTAGATTGATGCTTGTCTGTCCTTGGTTACAGTCTCCCATTTGGTCCCCTAGGGCAGTGTTTCCCAACCCAGTCCTCAAGGCACACCTACCAGTCCAGGATTTAGGGATTACCCAGTTGTGTCTAAAGTGTTTTTACAAAGAAGAAAAAAAAACACCTTAGACACAACTGGGTAATCCCTAAATCCTGGACTGGTAGGTGTGCCTTGAGGACTGGGTTGGGAAACACTGCCCTAGGGAGGTGTCCACCAGGTGGGAGACCTGCATAAATACTGAGTTAGCCCTCATTAAACAGACCACTGCTTGACCCTCAACACGGAGCTCTGTCTCGTCTTTGGGGGGATTTACTGAATGCTGTTAGAGACTGATTGCCAGGAGTGTAAGCTGCTTGGGTGCTTTTCCTGTTCGTCTGTTAGCAGCTATTCGTGAGCTATTCGTTCCAGTTTGTGAGTTTGGACTGCTATTCTGTATGCAGTTCGGGAGTTTAGAACATTCCCTTACATGCGGTTCGGCGGATTGATGTTCTACAGTAACTGTGCCTGTATCTCTGGAAGGGGAAGATCGACCAAACGGCGGTTTAACCCTTTTATGCCTGGGGGCGCCGTTACACTCTAGTCAGATTACATTACTGGAAAACCTTCCAAGGAAATGGAAAGTTTTATAGATTGGATATCAATCCTATTGCAGATCTATTTCCTCACTTCCTGAGTTCAATTAATGAAATATCTAATCTTTGATATTCCATCTATAAACTGGTCTTCGCTTACCTAAACCATCTGCAGCAACCACTCTGCTTAAATGTTCCAGCTTCTACCTTCAAATCGTATTCCTTAAAGCTACATGAACTCTTTTCAACAAACGGATGGCAGGAATACAGTGAAAATCTATACAGGAAGGAGTTTGACAGCAGTGATGACATCAATAGTTGGTCCAATGAGCTGGAACCAGATATCTTGCAGAGCAAAGTGATATGGGCCCTAGGATGCCTTGCAGATAACAAGGCTGCAGTAGTTGATGAAATCTCAATTGAACTATTTAAAATTCTGCAAAATGATGCTGTCAAATTTCTGCTTGCTTATGCCAACCATTTTGGAAAACTCAACAGTGGCCAAAAGACTGGAAAAAGTCAGTCTACATCCCAATCCCAAAAAAAGGCAGTGCCAAAGAGTGCTCCAATTATCGAACAATTGCACTTATTTCACATGCCAGCAAGGTAATGCTTAAGATCCTACAAGCTCGACTCAAACAATATATGGACCAGGAATTACCAAGTGTACAAGCTGGGTTCTGCAGAGGACGAGGCACAAGAGTTTAAATTGCCAATGTGTGATGGATAATAGAGAAAGCCAGAGAGTTCCAGAAAAAAACATCTACTTCTGCTTCATAGACTATTCAAACGCTTTTGACTGTGTGGACAACAACAACATGTGGCAAGTTCTTAAAGAGATGAAAGTACCAGATCATCTCATCCGCCTCCTAAGGAATTATTATTATTATGTTATTTATATAGCACCATCAAGTTCCGCAGCACTTTGCAATGGGTGGACGAACAGACATGTAGTTGTAACCAGACAAGTTGGACACACAGGAACAGAGGGGTTGAGGGCTCTGCTCAATGAGCTAACATGCTAGAGGGAGTGGGGTAAACTCTGTATATAGACCAAGAAGCCACCGTCGGCATAGTCAGAATTATAGTATTCCCAGTAGTAACATACGGATGTGAGAGCTGAACTATAAAGAAGGCTAAGCATCGTAGAATTGATGCCTTTGAACTGTGGCATTGGCGAAAACAGACTAGAATCCTTTGGATTGCAAGAAGATCCAATAAATCCGTACTACAAACTGTTCATGAGGCTGAAGCTCAAATATTTTGGCCATATAATGAAAAGGCAGGATTCTCTAGAGAAGACTGATGCTGGGAAAGATTGAAGGCACACGAAGAAGGGGACGACAGTGACGGAGATGGATAGATGAGGTCACTGAAGCCATGAACATGACGTTGTTGGAGCTCAGAAGGGCAGTGACTGACAGATGTACCTGGCGTGCTATGGTCCATAGTTGGAATCGGACACGACTGAACAACTAAACAAACAAAACAAAGTATATATACTAAAGGCATTTTTAGTCAGTGTGGGGAGGCTGTGTTTAACACAGCCTCCCCACAGACTGTTAATTCTCTCCACTTAGTCACTTACCACCCCTCTCTACACCCTATAACATTCTCCTAACCCCTGTAACCCTGTCACACTAACTCCTTTAACCCTGTCACCCTAACCCTGTCACACTAACCCCCTCTAACCCTGTCACCCTAACCCTGTCACACTAACCCCATCTAACTCTGCCACACTAACTACCTCTAACCCTGTCACACTAACTCCCTCTAACCCTTCACACTAACCCCTCTAACCATTCACACTAACCACCCTAACCCTGTCACTCTAACCATCACACTAACCCCCTATAACCTTGTCACACTAACCCCCTCTAACCCTTCACACTAATTCCCTCTAACCCTTCACACTAAACCCCCCTAACCCTGTCACACTAACCTCCCTTACCATGTCACACTAACCACCTCTAATACTGCCTCACTAAACCCAACTGTCCCAAAACCCTGTCACTGAAACCCCTCTACTCCTGTCACACTAACCCCCCAAAACCCTGTCACCGAAACCTCTCTACTCCTGTCACACTAACCCCCAAAACGCTGTCACACTAACCCTGTCACCCTTACCGTCACCTTAACCCCCCTTACCCTGTCACCCTAACATGCCACCCTAACCCTGTCATACCAACACCCTCCCACAGTCACTTACCACCTCTCACACTGTCAGACTTGCCCATTATGTCCCTGTCAGATGACGTCGGAGAGGCGGTGCGCTGACCGGGGGGGTGCAGAATTTCATCCTTGCTCCAGGCAGCACAATGTCTTTGACCAGCCCTGACTGCAGGGCATGGCACCAAGATGTAGGCAGGCCGGTCGGGTCTCTGGTCGTGTTAAGGGTCCCCCTCACCACCTGAGGTTGAAGTTATGATCCAGTTTGGGGTCTCATAGAGGTTTCCATGGAGCCACCTTGCGTCTTGGCAAAGTGCGGAGCTTGATCCGCCACCATGATGGAACTTTCGCAGCTGGTGGAGCTGAGGGCTTAATGGGGGAACTCCATGGTAAATAGCAGGTACTTGTTTGCGGTGGGGCAGGACAGAGCATCCAGTGTTTTCAGTTGCTGCCAGAAGTTGGAGAAGATTAGGTTTAGCCTGGAGCGTGGAGACCATCCGGTGTCCGCCATGTTAGGTAAGGCACAGCTTTCCCCAGTCTCACATCGCATCTCTGCTTAAACTGGGTAGCCTCCCTGGGGTGGAATGAGATCACCCCCACCAGTCCAAAAGGTGGAGCAACGGGGCGCTGGTACATAACTGTTAGCCTTCGGGCTTCTCCAGTTCAGGAGTTCAGCCGCCACTCCCGCCCAGCGCATACTAGGTCGCATCTGCCATGGAGATTCCCCCCATGGGTCGTTGATCACTTCTCAGCATAACTGGTGTGTTGGGGATAAAGGCTTTCTTTTGGTGTGCCCTGATTTGAGCAGTAGTAGGCTTAATCATGCCTTTCATCGCAAGGCGATGGAGGAGCTCCGCCAAGGCACATCTGCTCTCCAAGGTGTCACCTTTTTAAAAAGCCTAATATGCCTTATGGAAATTACAGGTACAATATAGCATATTTTTTGGGAATGGTTTCCTGTGTGGTTTTTTTTATATTCTCATTTATATGATATGATTTATAATGTAAACAGTCAATTATGAAAAGAGGGATATTATGGCTTAAATAGGCCATTAGAAGTACCTGGCTATTCGTTTTTATTTTTATTTTTTTGCTGTGCACCGAAATACAAGCAAACATGTAACACCACATAAGTGATATTAAGTACGTAAAAGAGCATATAAAGAAAGGGTTGCATGGCATTTCAATACACTGTACATTTTTGTATTATATAATCTAGCAAGGTTATGCATGTCTAAGTCAGTACAGAGTATGAAGTTATCAGCGGTTCGCAGAGACACTGCGGGGAACCACCACATTCGCGGGTGAGGTATGTGATCGGTTTTCATGATGGGAATCAATCTATTTCCAGAAGGCCGTGTGCACTGCATCAAATTGCGGCATCGAGTGTAGGGTCGGTGTGGTGGCGATTTTGACTATGCCCCGTGTATTTGTCGTGTCAGGGTAAATAACCACTTTGACTCTAAACTTGCAGTAGCTGTCCTGGTGAGGACTGGGATATCCCTCACCGGTCCAGAGGGGTGGGAAGGGGAGGGAAAGTTGTTGCTATCACCATCAGTTATAGGCCTTCCGTGGAGGACCTCAGGCGCATAGGCCGCAATGCAATTCCTGATCATAGGTTGTAAACTGAGGCTTCAAACCTGCCTACTTGAGCTCCCTCGTACACTGTAACAGGTTAGTATTAATTTTAGTATTCTTTGAGGTGAGAGTTTCAGCAGAAAATCACGATATTCAATCAAAATGTGTGGCACTCACATAAAGCATGTCTGTACACCAAGATGGCTCGGCCCTGCCCCCGTACCTGGCTATTCTTAAAGGAGAATTTAAAGGGAACTGTGAATTATCAGGAATTTACACCACTTAATAAAACATTGAAAATCACATAATGTATATTTACTTTTTTTCTCCATCTTCTTTTCAATTTATATTAAAGGAACACCACACTGAAAAAATGTTTTACAATGTTTACTCTCAAAGAAAACATGCATATATTTTGCTTTGCAGTTTTTGGGGGGCTATGTGAAAACAAATCTGCAGATCTAGTGCTAGACCTCATTCAGTCTAAGTCAGAGGATTGGTCTATCAAAGGCTTCTCATTCAGAAGCTTTGACAGCTGAGCCTCAAGCAAGGACTGTAGCGGTACCCCTATGGGTAGAAGGGGTTTCACCGCCAGAGACGTCCTTTTCCCAAGAATGAAAGGTGCTGTAGTAATCCTAGAGTCATCTGTAGGAGAAGCAGGAACAGCTCTTACAAGAGCTAGTAATTGTGATATAGCAGTTTCCCCCAATAAGAGACAGAACTCAGTATTGAGGGTGAAGAAGTCTGAAGGTTTAATGATACAGGCTTGATTTATATACAATTTTCCCAACAAAGTTGACGCCCAAGCAGGGAAAATCATGGCGGATGCCACGTGCAGCCTCGTGCCCAGCACCACACTGCCCCCACTAGCGGAGAAGATTGACCGCCTGCTGAATGCTTTTTGGGCCAAACTCGCCCTCCGCGAGGATACCTCCGAGGTAACGCCGCCTGCTCAGATCTCACAAAAGCCAGCACGGCAGGCAGTGACCCCTGGACAGGGCCATGAAGCAGCCCGAGTCGCAGGGAGGAGAGTGCTGGTTATCCGGCGGAAACGTACACCTAGACACCACATACTCAGTCCAGCAGACTACCGCTGCACCCTCAAGCACCGGCCTGTTCAGCAAGTAACCCCTCCAGGCTCCTGGACGAAACCACAGTCCACCACACTACCCAAGAGATTGCGCCATACAGGGGGATCCCAAGAGCCCGGAACACACCGCCGCAGAGCTAACGCACCCAGCCAATGGGTGCGCAACAAGAGGAGGGACCGGCACGGAGACACAGCCAGAGATCTGCAAGGCAGCTTGAACACGCCGTGCACACCTTACTTCCTTGTGGCATTCCCCTCTGACAACACCGTTCTGGCCTACACTCGCATGCTCCCGAATACTGGGGCGGGGTGAACGTCCCAATCTACGTCCAGGACTGATGTACTGCTGCCAGCCACGACCATTAACCGATGCCACGCTTCTCCGACCAACAGTTAATACCCCGCAGCCAGCATATAACAGTGAGACTCTCTACCGTAATTAAAGCATATGGAACTTTGTGCCTATCCAGCTTAACTACTCCTATCAATGTAGACTTCACTTCTGCAAAGCTTATAGTTTCTGTCTGCAAAGTATATAGTTTTATAGGCATGGTTACACATAATGGGCTACCTGTAGAGGGATGTGTGAGGGCCTCATCTAGATGCAATTTAATGCTACAGATAAAATGCTCCAATGCACTAACCTAACTGCTGGACTAGCTATGAATACCGAGATTACTCATGTTGCTTTTAACTTGACCCACGCTATGACTAAACTTGTTTATAGCATACACATATAATTTCAGCTGAAGCTATAATGTTACATCTGCTTATCCTATAAAAATGTGCCTGATAATTAAATGCCCCGCATGTTACACAAGGGAAACGCTTGAGGACTGCCTTTGGGGCACCCTGAGCCTGCATGTACCTTTTCGGCGCACTGCAAAAAAAAAACAAAAAAAAAAACATACAGGCCAATCAGAAACAGTGTGATCATGAATAACACTCCCATATACTGTATACAATCCCTCCCCTCTGCCTGTGATATAATTACTGAAGATAAAGGACTAACCCAATTAACTTTTTAACAGAAAAAACATACATTTTTAAAATATGACACGAGTACCCCAAAATTACACATGTAACGGAACCTCCATACTCCGAACCAAGTACCTTCCATTGATGGACACTTCCTAGCTTGCGCCAAGGACCACAAGCACCGCACCGGACACCACAGCCACCGCAAACTCCACAATCGCCGTAGATTAACTGGGGTCTCACTGTCTTCTCTCCACCCTGGATCAGCTTCTGTTCTCCAGGACCATGTGGGAAACAAGCTCATAAAAGAGCTAAGTGATTAAAGCTCAGGGGAGTATGCAGAGCATAGCAATCCCCAGTGTGAGTATAGCTGTCCCCTCCAATCACGGGACAAGACTACGTGTTAAGGGTCAAGAATAACTGTAAATTTAACAACCAATAAAATAAAGGCACATGGATAAGCACACCCACTTTTTACAATGAGAATCCTCCCCTCTGCTTGGGAGATCATTGAGTTAATTACTGTATCAACTGAATTATCTCCAAGCTAAAAAACATACTTTTATGCCATTTTTGTAACTTTGTGAGTTTACATGCAATATCAATAAAACATAAAACATAATTTGGGGACAAACATATCCAAAATTCACTTGAATCGGTTAAGTGGTTCAGGAGATAGGTGGATGTCATATTTTGACCGAGGAGGGACAAAGCAGCTAGTTCCAACTGGTTTGGCAGTGTCCCTGGGACAACGCCCTGCTGGAGAACAATGGGACAGGGGGAGGGGAAGAGGCACACCTTCCCATGGATTCAAAGGGGCAGAACAAGTGTCCCAAAAGTTTCAATATGTCCATACACTGTTTTTAAAGGGCCAGCACTAGTCCAAATAAAAGTCCATAAAACCAATAGTGTTTTTAAAGGGCCACACACCCCCAGCCCATAGTCGCAAGACAGGAGGCTGGCAAGCAGGCCTCTCCAGGACCAAGTGGTGAAGGGCACTTCGTCACAACACATATTCCAATAAAAGTTATATCTGATAGCCCTGATTTGGGTAAACAACATATCCAAAAATCACCCAGATCAGAGCAGGGGTTCAGGAAATTCCTGTAAGTCATATTTTCAATGTGTAAGTTTAGTTCAAATAGATGAACGGGAACCGTTCGTGAACATAGTCAATGTTAAAAGTGTCGTTCGAATTGACAAATGCCATTCGACTCCCGTCGAAGAGTTGAAGTCCCGGAGAAGGTAAAGTTCAGCGGTATTCATGCCGTCGCGTGTCCAATTTGAGTTCCATGAACTCGACGACAAAACACAACTGACCTCGTTTTGGCTAAGTAAAATGGCCACCGCCACGTGTTCGACTATACGAATGGCGGCCACTTCGACTATTTGAGCACTGTGTGCACAATGAAAAGTTTGTTAGGGACTGGGGCAGCAAGTACAGGAGCATTCATTAAGGCATTCTTTAGCGCTTGAAAGGTGTTCTCGCAGTCAGGAGACCACAGGACCTGTCTGGGCAGAGGTTTGGCCACTGCGCTATAATCTGGTACGAACCGTCTGGCATCTACTTGCTAGCAGTTGGAGCATCTGCTCCCTTTCTGTGGGGCTTAGTCGGTCCTCTAACTGGACTTGGCTGATGGGGTCAGTCTGGGGTTTCTTCTCTAGGAGGTCGGGTTAGGGTAGATTATCTTGGTCGTCGGTAGCTGTGGCACATACAGCGGCTACGTCTTACTGTCTCTCCTGGTATTATTTCAACATATTTACATGAAAGGACCTTCTTATTGTCTCATCCTTACAGCTAGCAATTATTATTATTATTATTGCGATTTATATAGCGCCAACAGATTCCGCAGCGCTTTACAATATTATTAGGGGGGGGGGAATTGACTATAAATAGGACAATTACAAGAAAACTCACTGAAACGAAGGGTTGAAGAGGGCCCTGCTCAAACGAGCTTATAGTCTATAGGAATAGCAATAACATATGTAGTGTCACACAGCTGTTCTACCAGTTTGTATGGGCCTTGCCAGGCTGCTTGTAACTTATCTGTCTTGACAGGTTTCAAGACTAATACTTTTTGTCTTATCTGAAACGTGCGCTGACGGGTACCTCGATCTTACCTTCTGTTGCCCCTGGGCCGCCTGTAGGTTCTCCCTTGCCATCTGGGCTAATTGCTCCATACGGTCCCTTAATTCCACTACGTAAGATATTATGGGGGTCCCTTCCCTCTCAGTCTCTCCCTCCCAGTGCTCTTGGATGAGATCAAGGGGACCTCGCACTCTTCTCCCATACAGCAGTTCAAAGGGTGAGAACCCAGTGGATTCCTGTGGCACCTCTCGATAGGCGAACAAGAGGAATCTCTCCCAGTCCCTGTAGGTGTCTGTGAAGGTTTTCAACATTTGTTTGAGGGTCCCGTTGAATCGTTCACAGAGACCATTGGTTGGTATGGGGGTTGTATGGGGAACTGAACAAGGGCTTAATATCACAGGCTTCCCATAAATGGCGGGTTAAGTTTGCGGTAAACTGAGTCCCTTGGTCAGATATTAATTCCTTTGGGAACCCTACACTGGTGAATGTCCCGACGAGGGCACTGGCAACAGTGTCTGCTTGGATATTTGCGAGGGCTACGGCTTCTGGGTATCGGGTGGCGTAGTCCACCATGGTAAGAATATATTGTTTACTGGATTGACTAGTCCGCTTGAGGGGTCCTATTAGGTCAACTGCTATCCGACTGAACGGCTCCCCAATAATCGGCATGGATAGCAGTTGAGCTTTGGGATGGTCCCCCCTCTTCCCTACCCATTGGCAGGTATCATAGGTCCTGCAGTAATGTTGCACATCCTTGGAGACACTTTTTCTGGCCAGAAAAAGTGTTGGGTTATTCTCCCGGCTGTGCGAGATAACCCCAGGTGTCCTGCTAGTAGGATATCGTGTCGGATTCGCAGGAGCACCAGCCAGTATTTCCGTGGTACTACCAGCTGTCATTTCTGTGAAGGGACTATCCCGAGGCTGTGGGTGGCAGTCACCTGATATAACCTGCCTTGCTTCCATATAAATCTCTCTCCTTCTAATCCCCCCTGCCCAGTCTCTGCCTTATCCCTATACTTCATAAGTGAGGGATCTAACGTGGTTTCTCTCTCAAACTCCTCAGGGTTGTCCCAGGCTATTGTCTGAGTCATATCGTCAGTAGGTCTTACCTGGGTCTTCCTGACTGGTGGATTGGAGTTGACAGCTCGCGCTTGGGCTCGGGTGGTAACAGGGTTAACGCTGGCTTGCCCAGTAGGAGCATATGCAGAAGTCAATGGTTCCAGATCATTCCCCAATAGTACTTCTGCTGGCAAGTTGTCCATGAGCCCTACATTAACCATGCCGGACCCAGCTCCACAGTTAAGGTGTACTCGGGCGGTGGGGAGGCGGAATACAGATCCCCCAGCTACCACAGATCCCACAGATCCCTTTGTGTGGGTCTTCCATTGACCAGCACCTCTTGGCAATGATGCTGCCTGTTGTCTTGTGTGGCTGCTTGTATGGGATAAGCTTCATAGAGTACACCCCAGGTACACCTGGGAACAGGTCTCAGCTTCTAAGCAGTGGGCCGCCGGGGTACGGGTGATATGTGGAGGTACTGGTTGGGATTGCCTCCAAGTGGTTCTGGGAGGCTCTAGAGGGCAGTCACTGCAGTAATGTCCACATTGGTTACAACGGTGACACCTAACCCGTGGTTGGTTCTGTTGCTGTGCTGTTCTCGGTGGTCCAAAGTAGTGTGGTGGTGCTGGGGCCACTGGCGTTCGAAATCCTGCCTGGGGTGAAGGTCTCTGTGACGTCTGTTCCATGCATCGGGCAAAGGTGTACTCGTCCGCCAGACAAGCCGCTTCAGGTAGGGTCAGGGGCCTCCGGTCCCGCACTCATTCTCTCAATTCAGGTTGTAATGAATTGAGAAAATGTTCCAGAAGAAACAGCTGCAATATATCCTCCGCGTTCATGGCTTGGCATCCCTTGACCCAATGTGATGCTGTACGGTGCAAGTGACATGCCAACTCCGTGTAGGAATCTCCCCCCTTCTTTTTGGACTCCCAAAATCGGCATCGGTAGGCTTCAGGGATAACAGCGTACCATGATAGTAGAGCTTCTTTAACAATGTGGTATATAGATATAATCTAAATTTAAAATAATAATATATATATGTGTGTGTGTGTGTGTATATATATATATATATATATATATATATATATATATGTGTATATTGGAAGGCCATTTGACCTGAATTTGAGGGAGGAGTTATGACCCTATTTAAACCCTGCCCCCCTACTTACCTTTGTCATGCAAGCTGTTTGTCTTCTTCATAGCAACCATCACTTCTGGTCCGTTGTTCCCACCAAAGTCCAGTCTCCAGCAAGCAGTCCATCGCCAGCAGCTCCTGCCTCCGTCTTCCGTGCCCGTCCACCGGCTCCTACTCGACTTCGCTACTTGCTTCCCGGCTTTCATTCACGAGACTGGCACGTCCACGTAAGCTTAATGTGGGAAATAGCGTTTGGCTATTTCCCACGCTCGGGCCTAAAAACGCGGGGATAGGCTCCCTTCATTACTTACCTGTTCGTGCAATTACGCTGTTCGTGTATTTCTGCGTTCGTGCGGCTAACAGCCGACCGCAGAGTAAACACGCTTTGGTTTTACTTTCATTTAAATCAAATTTACCAACCACACATACTTACCCTACGTTTGTCTGTTCTTTCGTACGTTTGTACAGCCAAACACGTTCAAACTTTTTTTTTTTCGTGCCGCCTTTCGTTAGTTTTCCACTTAAACAGACTGCAGCTGATTATACATTTGGCTTTCGTTTAAATCTTTTCGAATGCTCCATTTAACCGAACGCAGGAGTTCTTTCTATTTACATTTCTCTTGTTCATTCGTTTAAACGAACGCAAGAGGCTACAGTGTTTAAAATTTACAAATTGACTGCAAATGTACCTAGTTACGCCATTTACTTACTCATGTTATTTTATCCTAGATGAATTTGTGTTTTTTAGTATATGGCTCTTAAAGTCACCACTGGTTAAATAATATGTGTTTCACTATTCCCATCCATGGGCACATAATTATGGGACACCTTTTTTCACAAGGTAATCTTCTTAAAGGCGCAGTTTGGCCACTTTCTCTTTATAAGTTAAGTTAAAAAATACACCTCCATGCATTATTATCTAACCCCGCGGGGACTTAGTCTTCTACGCAACTACGGTCGCTCTGCTCATAGGTTAAGCCCTTACGGTCCTTTTTCACCAGTCTCATTACAGACCATAAACATGATTTTAAAACTTCCGTTCCTTAAATGACCTTATATACCAGTTATGACAGAACAATCTGTCTATGGATTACTTTTATTTTCCCTCCATTTGTCTGTTTGTTCAGCTATTTCCCTGTCCGTACGGTCCTCCTGTTATTCCCTTGTTTCTACCGAACAAACTACCGAAAGACCGGCCACCCAGCAGGGAAGTGTGCTGCTTGTTGACCTCTTGGCCCCATCAGAACGTTGCAGACACTTCCTAATGATCAAGCGCAGACTGGGTGGTCGTCGTTCATATGCAGACCACGAGGCGGCAGCCATCTTGACTATACGAATGATCAGCGGTGTTCGTCGATGAGTTCATTGAACTAAAATGGATAATATTTCTCCTGAACACCGCTGAAGCTGCTGACCTCCCTTCTTCTGACTTCCAACATACGAACGCCGGTCCATTCGGCACTTTCTCCACAAATGGAATTACCCCAGATAGCCATCCCATGGAGCCCATTCGTATACCGAAAGACAATGTGAAAGACTTGGCTCCATGGTGATTGAACTGTGGGTATAGGATCTGAGCGCCATTTGGTAATAATGTGCGCTCAGATCTAAGCTATCTGGGGATGTTAATCGCATATAATCCATTCGGTAGTTTTCCTATTATGTATTTTTATGTCTTTTTATTATCCCATGTAAAATGGCCTTTTGCCTCTATCCTGGGAGATAATTGGATTACTTCCCAATTATCCCCAGGATAGAGAGGAGGGTCTACCTGGTGTAAAGGGGAGTGTTTATAGCCAAAGTGTGCTCCTTGGCTACTGTATCACTTGTGTCCCAGTCTTCCATCTGGTCCCCTCGGGGAGGGTACACCAGATGGGAGACCTGCATAAATACCGGGCAGGTAGCCCACATTAAACCAGATTCCTGTTACATAGTTACATAGTTACATAGCTGAAAAGAGACTTGTGTCCATCAAGTTCAGCCTTCCTCACATATGTTGTTGCTGTTGATCCAAAAGAAGGCAAAAAACCTAGTCTGATGCGCATCCAATTTTGCCACAAACTAGGAAAAAATTCCTTCTTGACCCCAAAATAGCAATCAGATGTCTCCTTGGATCAAGAAGCTATTACCCCACTAATTAGAAATTATATCCCTGTATGTTATGTTTTTGTAAGTATTTATCCAATTGCAGTTTAAACCTCTGTAGTGACTCTGACAAAACCACCTCTTCAGGCAGAGAATTCCATATCCTTATTGCTCTTACTGTAAAAAAACCTTTTCTTTGCCTTAGATGAAATCTCCTTTCTTCCAGCCTAAATGTGTGACCTCATGTCCTATGTATAGCCCTGTTTATGAATAAATTTCCAGATAAAGGTTTGTACTGGCCCCGAATATATTTGTATAAAGTTATCATATCCCCTCTCAGGCGCTGTTTTACCCTTAATACAGAGCCTCGTCTCATATTTGGGGGGAATTGCTACTGTGGATTATTCGTTTACATGTTCAAGGAGAGAAGGATTTTGTATGTTTCCAGTTCGGTGGGTTTGAGTGTTCGTGAGTTGCTGCTCTCTTCGAAAGGCGAATCTCCCGAAAGGTTTTAACCCTTACTACACCGGGTTATACCGTAACACCGGTTCTTTACATTTAGACTGCATATGTTTAGGTTCTACTACTTTCCTCCAAACAGTCTTCAAGAAGATGTGGTATCCCAGTATCCTGTGTTACTGTATCAGGTAAGAATGTTTACCAGTTCTCTTTTTTCCCTTTTGGCCTCATTCAGCCGCCACAACCTCATTTAGCCTATCCACCTCCCAAAGTGGGTTCTAAACTTCAAACGGGCCAGGTCTGAGATTCCTCACTACGATTAGAACATCAATCACACAAACCTACACCACCTTGCTACTACTTATTTGACGGTACATTACTTGTCTATTGTTTCTACATTTCTTCACTCAGACCTGTGTCATTACCGCAGTTTTGCCAAGTTGCACGGCATCAACCACCAACAAGACTACCTGGTTCCCTGCTTGTCAGTTTCAGGTATTGTAAATCTTACTCACCACGATTACGTTTCTCCTTAAGGCCTCACTTCGCCTTCGTATCATGTAAACGTCACAATCGTGGGAACCCCGGGGGCTTGTCTCTACTTACGGACCTACGTTCAGGTCCCTCATGGTACACAGGTTCCTACTTTACGTTTTCATTATTACACTCTACCCATTCGTTTGAAATTTTTTACACTTTGCATACCAGAGGCACGCCTCAGGCCCTCTAGCATCTGTATTAGGATATTTTCACTGGACCCGTTCCCTGCGGAAGCAAGAATATATCAAAATCCTCCTGCGCATTGACCAAAGAAATAGGACAATACTTAAGGTTAAGTATATACATACGTTCAATTACACCATTCTAAGAGACAAGCCCCATCAGGCTAGTGAACTGGCATTGATGGTTAGGCGCTTGCCTTAGCTATCCTAAGTAATACTACGGTCCCGTGAGGTCTACACCCCCACCTCATACACAGAGGTTCAGCCCCATGACCAAATCATAGTTAGCTACCTCACTCGCCCTCCTTTAGGGCTACAGCTAGGGCTTCCCAAGTCACGGCCACACGTTTTGAATCTCTTACGGTCACCGAGAGGCCAACATCCTGCCACCACGTTCAAGTGGCCACAAAGTGCCTCGGCACTAGCTAACAGGCCAGTTCTCCGAAGATCTCATCCTCACCTCTACGACACCTTACTTATCCAAATCATTATTCCTTTTCAGAATGACACAAGAATCTGGAATCTTCGAAGGAATCCCTCACCCCTGGGTTTCTGGACCATTTCTAAAATGTCAGCAGAGCTCAGACTCAGGGGTATCCCCTCTCCAGCCACTGCCAGTAAGGCAGAACTATACAGGCTCACGACGGCTCAGGCCAATGTCCCTAGGCCCGGCTCTAGTTCACAAGGGCCGCCAGCTTACTCCTCAGAATCCACTGAGGAGACCCAGGTCGCTATCCCGGCCAGCCTCCAAACGACCAACAGGCTGGTAAATGGAATTGGCTATAGCCACACCAGGTGTCTCGTTAAGCCCGGGCAGGCCCTCCCCTGGCAATCTCGGTCTTACAGTCTGTCTTACCCCTCATTTCCTCTCCCCGTTCCCCACCACCCACCATCACTACTCCATACGTCTCACCGGCCCACTCTGTTCCAATTTCCATAGAGAAGGGAATTCTCAATGGAAATGACGTTAATCTAACATCACTACTCAACTTCCCAAGCCATCCTACAGTACCAAGGTTATATTCATGGTGACATTTCAGTAGTCCTTAAAAGTGAGACCCACGACTTAAAAAGCTTTCCATTCTTCAGTTTGTCATTGCCTCTCGCATAGAGACAGCCACTTCCACTTTTCACCACTCCTTCACCCCACGCACTAGTCAGGGAGGCGGGCAGAAGGACAAGCTGGGTTGACCATTTCTCTCTGGGCAAGGCTTGGGCGCGCTATGACTTTAATGCTGGGGTATGCTATTTCACTACATGCAGGGTATTGCACATCTGCTCCATCTGTTCCAGAGCCCACACCTGGTCCACATATACAGCCCGACTGTCACCTAAGATGCCTAACTAAGGTTGACATTGATATCCTGGAATACTATCTGCATTCACACCAAGCTAGGCATCTGGTAGATTCTAGTGCCGGGTTTCTTACAGGGGTTTCACACATGCCTTATAGCCATCCCCACATGTACACTCATATGCCCTAACCTATTATCTGCATCCATTGACCCACTTACGGTGGACCACCTTCTGTCCACAGCAATCACACGCTGGTTTCACGATCGGCCCTTTCCGGTCTTCACACTTCTCATCTTGGCGTACCAATCCCATTGGGGTAGCTATTCACAATACAAAAAATACATTTGATCATAGACCTCTTCCGCACTGCACTCTTCCTCCATTCTCAGCATCAACTCTCTCATTTCCACTGAGGAGTTCTCACTGCACTGCGCAATCGACAATGCCATGCAAGCTATCTCTTCAGCAGGTAGTAAGGCTTGGTCGAGCAAGAGATACTTATCAAACGCCTCTAATCTACTACCTATTCACCCTTCACTATGGCGCTGGCATGATGTAAAATGGAGGTATAAGTATTTTCGCTGCCTGGCCTACGTTTAGCTCTAGGTATTTTATTATAACAAATAAGTGTACAATGTGGAAGGAGTAAATAAGAAGCTCTATACACCTAAAAGGGGTATCACCTACACCACTTTAAAATGAACAAATATACATATATACATAAAATGGAGCTTCTAAATAGCTGTTTAGTAGATATTCTGAAAAATAAAATAATAAAACAATAGTGCAATACAGTATGGTCAAATCGAATATGTTATATGGACATGAGTAGTGTCACTCACAAGTCTGGAGTAATAACCTCATATAAAGAAACAAATAGAGTACAGCTCGCTGGGGTGTACTACAAAAGAGGGGGGTAACCCCTAGTGGAATCAGAAAAAAGAATAGAAATAGTATACCGTATTGAGGTGCTGGGAACCTATCGAGAGTGCACAACAAGAGGCTGAACATATGAATCAGAAAACAAAAAAAGAATTTATTGAAAAAATGGCAATCACCCAAGTGTAACACACAAACTAGGTAAAGTGTGGAAATAAAAAAAATAAAAAATAGTGGAAATAAAATCAATAAAACTAGCTTGATAACTAAAGACTGATAAAGTTCTAATGTTGCACTCAATAGATTCTCTGTTACAGCTCACATCTGTGCTGAACAGGAATGTGTGATAGACTAAAATTATACGAGGGGGAAGGATTACGTATCATGAGGTGTAATGGATAAGAGTCCTATATGTACACATCGAATGAACTGCCTTGATAGAGAGAGCCTTGGTGAAAAATGTTAGCAGACTCAATGGATGAATGGTAACTTGTAACCATTCATTAAAAATTTATCTCCAGGTCAGGAATGTGAATTAATGCCATCATGGCATACCATTTGCAAATGTTGACAACCCAGTGTATTCAGAATGGCGTATGTCCAGTCTTTTGTAGCAGCCACTTAGACTTGAACGCTGGCCAAAGTTAGCTATTTTTTTTTTTCTTTATTTTTTTTCATTTTTGGTGCATCATTTTTAGTTTTACATACATGCGTTTATGGAAGTTTACCATTAAGATACAGATACACTGTCATTAGAGATTTGCACCATATTTTGAGATTAGTACTCCATGTGAGCGTTAAGATGTTGGACAAGTTGTAAAGTATCAGGATTGCATAAGAACGATGCCTTGTGATGTGCTGGTTTAGGGTGTCTGTATGCTTTAGTGGAGTGAAGCGTATTTGCATGAGTGATGCATCTAGCTTATTTGCCCCTAACCAAGGTGGTAGCCAGGAGGTGTAAGGGGTGGTGTTTCGGATACCAAGTGTTTTGGCTCGTGTTGCGCTGGCTTTCATTGAGTGGAAGAGCCTGGGCTCCCTATGAGATAGGGTGAATGAAACATTGACCTGTGGTGGAAAAACATATGAGAAACAAAATACTAAATAACAGTAGAAACCCAAAATGATAGATATGCAATGGTTGTCACGTATTCATCCGCTTATAAAAATGTGGTTAATGGCATTTACTGTCCACACAGGAAAAGTTGTGCAGAGCAGCAACCAAATCCACAAAAGGGTTAATGTTTAGCAGCAATTATGCAAATGGAAACCTGGTAACTGCCTATCAGATCTAGAGGAGGGCCGGATACAGCCTATCAGATCTAGAGGAGGGGTATTTAGGCCCAGTTCTCATCCTGCTCAGTGCCCTGTCGTGGTTTCCCTTGTAGTTGTCCGAGAGAGCGTTATTGATTCTGGTAATTCTGGTTATTTGACTTTGGCATTGTTTTTGACTTACTTGTTTTCTGGCATCCCTGACTCATGGCTTTTCCTTATCGTTGTGTCTCTTTCTGCATCCCTTGACCTCAACTATTCCTGACTATTCTTTGGTATGTTAGTCCGGCCATTCTAAGGTCCAGTATACATTACCTATCAGTCCTCTGTGTTACACAATTCTACGTGCTAGATCATTCTGTAATCCTGACAATGGTTATGTTAGCAAAACTCAGTCCATGCCGCTCATGGCACAGGGTGCTGTGACCCGCTGGGTCTTGGTTCAAAAGTGATAGTGCTCCTGGGGTCCCATGCCACCATATGAGGGCTCCCCTGTGGAGTGGCTGTTGAATTAGGCATTCCCATGGTGGCAAGGAGGGGAGAAGCTCCCTCTACGGAGGTTACAACATGGGTAGTTCCATCATGAGTTACCTCTAGAGTCCCATTAGTGCCCCACCTGTAGGCTATACCTGCTGATTGTAGCTGTGGGGTGAGCGGACCATAAGATTTGCCCCACAAGAGGGTGGCTTTCGATAGGTCTTGGAAGAACGTTAGTGAGGAGTTCTCGAATCTCAACGATGTCTTGCCTTTCAAGCCCGACATTATGCGTAGCTTGTCTTGCACTGTGACACATCTGAGGATGACATCTCTGGTTGTTGGGGTCTTTAAGTGGGGGGAACCAGGCAGGCGGTATACCCCATCAATAGTAATTTACTTTGCCACTGCGTGGGGTTGTACTGTGGTTAGAAGGTGCCTGCATATGAGCACAGGTGTCGGGTAATTCCGGAGAGTGATTGGTGTTGATGCACTCTGCAGGATTTCCTCGAGGCCTAGGATCGATGGTGTGTGGTAGGCCCCGGTCTTGCGTCTCGTCGTTTTTGCAGCCTTTGTGGCTGGAAGAAAGGCATCGGGCGGTACGGTTTGCTGCGCTGATGCCTACTGGGTATGTGGCAAGGCTGGATGGATGCGGGAAAGTCCGATATTGAATGGGTTTAGTCCGCAAGATTTGGGAACTGAGAGAAATTGCGTCCATGCAGGTCAAGTAGCAAGCTCCGCCCCTCCAAAGTTAGCGTTTTTATTTGTTTTTTTACATTTTTTTAAATAAAAACTGCACTTTCACTGATGATATCATTGTTGTGATACGTTTTACTGTTTTGAAACACTCATATTTGTGTTCAGCAAAGTCTTCCGAGTATAACAGTACCCCCCCATGTACTGGTTTTGTAGTGTTTTTGAAAGTTACATGGTCAAATATAAGGCTTGTCCATTTAATTTTTTTTATTGAAATTTGCCGAACAGGTTATGTTGCCTTTGAGACCGTATGGTAGCCCATGAATAAGAATTACCGCCATGATGGCATACCATTTGCAAATGATATGTCCAGTATTTTCTAGTAGTCAGTCACAAACACAGGCCAAATTTAGCGTTCATATTAGTTTTTTGCATTTTTCACACACAAAACAAATATACATGCTAACTTTGGCCAGTGTTTATGACTAAGTGGCTTCTACAAAAGACTGGACATTTTGAATACCCTGGGCTTTATACATTTTCAAATGATATGTCATTGTGGGGTTAATTTCCTTTTCAAGGCTGCCATACCGTCTTAAATTGTCAAATTTTATCTTTGACCCTGTAACTTTCCAAATCACCATACAACCTATACTTGAGGGGTACTGTTGTACTCATGAGACATTACTCTACACAAATATGAGTGTTTTAGAGCAGTAAAATGTATTATATTGAAAATATCATCGATGAAAAGGCAGTTTATGTGTAAAAAATGCAAACAAACAAATACAAACATGAATTTTGTCAATCTTTTTATTTAAGGCATTTAAGATGGGATACAGAAGAAAAAACAGGGAAAATGTACGAGTAGTTTACCGCATGGGGTTCATACATCGGTAGTGCAGCACATTTCCAGGATAGTGATGCCTCATTTTTAACCCTTTAAGGACCAAACTTCTGGAATAAAAGCGAATCATGACATGTCATGTGTCCTTAAGAGGTTAAATTTTGTTATGAACAAAAGCGAAACCACAGTAGTTAAGGGTTAACAAAAGTGACATAGCGTAATGATTGTACTATTAGGTAAGCTTGTGACATACATATAACCGTACCGTAGATTTGTCAAAGTATCACGCAGACTATTCTCGTAGCGGCACGGTTAATATAAAGGTAATATACTAAGTATTCAATCACGCTAGTGTGTTTAAGCTATATAATTATAATAATGCTTAACTGAGGCACATAGTCATCTTCTCATAACCAGTTATGCTCTTATATCCGAGCTGGTAGTAGCAATCGTACAGCTGATCATTAAACTATTCAAGCAAGTGTTAACGGACTACAGAAATGCTAGACAGATATGACTATGACTAAACAGGTGAAGTTAACGGTGAGTCTTACATGCAATAGTAACAGTATTATGTACCACTGGTGTCTACCAGCGAAGCATTATGAATTTACAGCACTGAAGGCAGCTACACCGCATGAGCCCAGGAGGTGGTGGTTCCACTCCGTGCTGCTGTTACGTTAGGCTGCAAAGTCCCGGTCAATCACATTCCCTCCTTCAGTGAACCCAGCAGGTAGTTCTCAGTTGTCTGTATGTTAGGAGTGCATTGAGCATTTGGATCAACAGCAAAAAACAAATGTGAGGAAGGCTGAACTTGATGGACACAAGTCTCTTTTCAGCTATGTAACTATGTAACTATGAGCATATAAAATCGTGTCAACGGCTTATGTTTTGAGCTGACAACAGTTGATCAGTCCCGGACTCAGATTCGGCCTGTCACCCCACACCGGTGTTCGGGAACAGGAAGGTAGGGCACTGTGTGGGCATGGTGATCTTGTCGTTGTGACTGCCCGGGCCCTCCGGGTATCCATCTCCCCGCGCTGCGGCTCCCCCTCTGCACCTCCCGGGTGTTGGTCGCCTGGGTGCTGTGTGTCTTCGGCCCGAGGCCTTAGTGAGGGTCCTTGCCATATGTCCATTGACACCATCAACAGGGTCGGGGGCCCAAGGATCTTCCAGATCGCGGCTATCTCCTCGGGTATATGGATGGCATGGTAGGGTTACCACCAGGTGAACCCCCAGCTCGGAAGAAGAGTGTACGGACCCAGTATCGATGTCGCACCCTTGAGTGGCAAGGGATGGTCTCGGATGCGTTCAGGAGTGTGCCCGGGCATGGACCTGCCTCTGCTCCGTATCGGTCTACAGGGTTTGGTGAGGCCTGTGCAGGCTTTTCCCGCCTGTGGTAGTGTGCGGTCTCCTCAGAGTCACCTTTGAGTGCTTTAGTCGTTGGTTAGAGCTGGTCGGGCGGGTTTTGTGGCTTGCCCCTGCTGTCGGCAATTTCAGTCTCTTTGGCCCGCATTCTTTATGTCTCTGTCACCTGCGGCTCACCCCATGTGTCCAGGGGGTTTGCAGTGGCACCGGCTCTGTTCAGGGGAGTATCTGCAGCTTTGCGGCAGGTGTATTTGCTCCTGCCCATTTCTCCCTGGACGCCAGCTTTATCTAGAACATGTGAACAACTCATCCAGCCTAGTCTCCAGGTCCGAGTTCCCGGCGGCCCGGGTGCACGTGGTGTCGGCCATGTTGCTTTGCTTCACTTCACCCCGCTGCTCACAAGGCGTCTCCGCCAGGGCAGTTATGGGGAGGTTGGTTCTCCAAGTTGGACCGTGATGACCCCCACTGGTCCTGGGGGGGAGCAGGGTCTCTGTGGGGCCGTGCCTCCAGTGTCTGGGCGAGGAGAGCGGCCGCCTCTCCCTGTTTCCGTTCCCTGCAGGCCTCGGCTTTCCACCTTGGGCGTCCGATCTTTCGAGTTCTTAGTGAGGGTTACAGGTTTGTCACCAGGTCGCCCCTGATGTAGGTGGCTCATCCCGGTATCGTTATGTCTCGATTTCAGTGAGTTTGTATCGAAAAATGGCATGTACTGCGGGAGCCCAGCTTTCATGCGACTTCTTAGCTTGCTGGCTTGGCCCCGCCCCCATAAACGTTAATTTTGGCCACAGTTTGTTACTAAGTGGCTACTAAAAAAGAGTGGACATACCCCATTTTGAATATCATGGTTAGTCTACTTTAAAAAAAAAAAATGGTTTGATGGGGTAAATTACATTGGCCAGCTTCATAAATGTCCCAAATAGGACATGGGTGCACAATGACCAGCTGTGAAAATTCCAAGTTGGAAAACTGGAATGCGCACCCTCTTTTAGACCCCAGAGAACCCGACACACCTATACATGGGTGGTATCACTGTACTCAGGACATGTTGCTGAACACATATTGGAGAACCCTTAAAGGATTAGGCACCCAGACCACTTCAGCTTAATGAAGTGGTCTGGGTGCCAGATCCAGCTATGTTTAACTCTTTTTTCTATAAACATAGTAGTTTCAGAGAAACTGCTATGTTTATAATAGGGTTAATCCAGCCTCTAGTGGCTGCTTCATTGACAGCCGCTAGAGGCGCTTCCGCGCTTCTCACTTTGATTTTCACAGTGAGAAGATACCAGCGTCCATAGGAAAGCATTGTGAATGCTTTCCTATGGACTAGCTGAATGCGCTCGTGGCTCATGCCGCGCATGCGCATTCAGCCGAGGAGGAGGCGAGTCCCCCGCCCAGCGCTGGAAAAATAGGTAAATTTAACCCCTTCCTCCCCCTAGAGCCCTGTCAGGACTGTAAAGGACCACTATAATGCCAGGAAAATGAGTATGTTTTCCTGGCATTATAGTGGTCCTTTAAAGCTCTCATTACATGTATTCTTAAATTGCTATGTGTGTCAAAAAAATCACCAATTATTATTATTAATTTTTTTACATTTAACATAGATTGGTGGTAAAATGGTTGCATGAAAATAGTCCAATACCCCAAGTTTAATACCTTAGGTTGTCTTCTTTTTAAAAATATGTACACATGACAGTTATCAGTTTTACAATGTAACTTGTGTTAATTTTGGAAAAAAAATGGTTTGGAAATAGCAAAGTGCTACTTGTACTGATTGCCCTATAACTTGCTAAGAACATGTTAACATTGGGTATTTCTAAACTCAGGACAAAAGTATGCATGGGTGTTTTTTGGTGGTTGTATATGCGTAACAGATTTTGGGGGTCAAAGTTAGAAAAAGTGTGGGTTTTTTTGGTTTTTTTTCAAATGTGGTCTGGTCACTAAGGGGTTAAACTTCCTTAAATGACACTGGACATACTTGTAGCGGTACTTACCTTACCCGGGGGCCGGCCGAGGTCCTCTCTTCCCGCCGTGCGCGGCTCTCGAATGAAGGCGACAAGGACCGCAAGATGCGGTCACGTGTCCTGTCTAGCTCTAAGAGCATGCCGCGCGTCTCGGGCAAGCTCTTAAAGGGGCAGTCGGAGCCAAAAAATGAAATGTGCTCCCATTGGCCCCTGTCATCCCACATTTCCCAGACACTCACATTTTGGGGGCGTGGATATGACAGGGGCCAATCAAAGTAAAGTTTAGGGTATTTATACTTACCTCTCCCTTAACTCCCTGCCCTATCGTGGTTTCTGTTTCAGTTTCCTTTAGCGCTTGTTGCGTTCAGTTGTGATTTTCGTGCTTGACCTTGGCTTTGTATCTTTGTTCCCTTGACCTCGGCTTGTTCTTGACTCTGTCAATTCTCTGCTATACCGCGAGTCCGACCATTCTAAGGTCCGGTAAGTCGTATCTGCACTGTCTGTCAATTGTTGGACTAAATCTTGCGTGTAGGGGTAAACTACCGTGACATTACGATAGGGCCATGGACCCCACAGATTTAAGTCAGCAATTGGCTTCTCATGAGGCTAGATTTACAGAGCATAATTTTGATAGCTTCTTTACAGCTTTTCGTAGAACCTATGACACAACTAAAAGGTCAAAGAATGCCGCCAGGGCATTAATGAGAATTAAGCAGGGTTCTAGGTCTGTTGCTGATTATGCTATTCAGTTTCGTACCCTTGCTTCGCAGGTAGATTGGACCAACAATGGGCTAACTACAGCATTCATGGAAGGACTATCTGATACTATATTGGATGAGGTAGCAGCTAGGGATCTTCTTATCCCATTAGAGGACCTTATAGACTATCTCATTGATATAGACAATAGGAATAGACATTTTGTTACATTAAATACTTCTAGAGTTGCTAATCCTGAGAGTTTCAAGATATCAGAGGAGGAACCCATGCAATTAGGGGTTGCCAAACTCTCTGATGCTGAAAAATTGTATAGGAGAAAGGAGGGACTTTGCCTATACTGTGGTAAGAAGGGTCATATGCTAAAAGAATGTCCCGTGCTTCCGGAAAACTATCGCACCTAAGGCGAAATTGCCTCTTAATCGACTACTTCTCCCTATTTCTCTGCATCCGGAGAATAATTGCATAGCAAGAAATATACTAGCCCTGGTTGATTCCGGGGCAGCAGAGAATTTCATAGACTCTAGATTTGTTACGAGAAACAAAATACCCATTAGAGAGAAGAAGACACCCTTGGCCGTTGAGGCCATAGATGGTAGACCATTATGCTCCCCAGTTATCACACATGAAACTGAACCGTTGCATATGTATACAGGGATGTTACACTCAGAAACCTTTCGGTTTCAGGTCATCACCTCTCCTTCCTCTCACATTGTGTTAGGGTACCCATGGTTACGTTCTCACAATCCCAATTTTGACTGGGAGTCAGAACAAATAGTATCTTGGAGTAAAACCTGCCAAGAGTCTTGTATAATTAAAATCACCCCTTTGAATTCTATTAATGTTCCTACTACTCCTCCTTTGTCTACTGTTATACTTCCTCAGTACATGTGTCTTAAGTCTGTCTTCAATGAAAGGGAGGCTGAAAAATTACCGCCTCATAGACCCTACGATTGTGCTATTGATATATTGCCTGGCACTATACCTCCCAAAGGCAGGGTGTATCCTTTGGCTCTGCAAGAAAATCGTGTCATGGAGGAATATATTAAAGAAGCTCTACAAAAGGGATTTATAAGGAGATCCTCTTCTCCGGCAGGGGCAGGGTTCTTCTTTGTGTCGAAGAAGGAGGGTGATTTAAGACCTTGTATTGATTATAGGGGCCTAAATAAAATCACTATAAAAAATGCTTACCCTATCCCATTAATCACGGAATTATTCGACAGGCTTAAACAAGCTACTGTGTTCACTAAATTGGACCTTAGAGGTGCATACAATCTCATACGTATAAAAAAGGGCCATGAGTGGAAAACTGCATTCAATACTAGGAGTGGTCATTACGAGTATACTGTGATGCCATTCGGTCTTTGTAACACCCCAGCAGTGTTTCAAGAATTTATTAATGACGTCTTATGAGAATTCATTCACTCATTTGTGATAGTGTACTTGGACGACATATTAATATATTCAACAGATGTAAATACTCATCACATGCATGTTAAAACAGTCTTGAAAACCCTTCTTGTTAATGGTCTTTATTGTAAACTAGAAAAATGTTTATTTGACCAATCCGAAGTACAGTTTTTAGGTTATGTAATTTCTACTAAAGGTTTTTGTATGGATCCCCAGAAGCTTTCTGCTGTTATGGAATGGCCTTTACCTCAGGGTCTGAAAGCCATTCAGCGTTTTCTTGGGTTTTCTAACTATTATAGACGCTTTATTAAAGGATTTTCTTCTATTGTAGCGCCTTTAACACGCATGACTAAAAAGGATGGCAATACTCATGTCTGGTCGCCAGAGGCGCTGCAGGTCTTTGAATTTCTTAAAACCGCGTTTGCCTCTGCTCCTATTTTACAGCATCCTGTCCCTTCTTTGCATTATATTCTTGAAGTTGATGCTTCGGATATTGGGGTAGATGCTGTCTTATCTCAAAGAGAATCACCTGATAAGCCATTACATCCTTGTGGCTTCTTTTCCAAACAGATGTCCAAAGCCGAAAAGAACTATGACATAGGCAATCGAGAACTCCTTGCAATTGTTTTAGCACTCAAGGAGTGGAGGCATCTTTTAGAAGGTACTAAGGATCCCATCCTCATTTTTACGGTTTACAAAAACCTTTCCTACCTTAGTGAAGCCAAAAGATTGTCTTCTAGGCAGGCCAGGTGGTCACTGTTCTTATCTCATTTCAATTATATCATCACCTACAGACCAGGTGATCGTAACACTAAAGCTGACGCTCTGTCTAGACAATTCGAAACTACCGACAAATAAGAGTTTGATAATACCCCTGTCATTCCCCCGGACAGAATAATAGCTACTACAGTTCTATCTATTTCTTCTTCACTCTTACAAGTTATACAGGCTAAACAAAACATGGCACCCAGTGAGAAACCTACTGATAAACTGTTTGTTGATGTTCCCGAAAGACGGGACATTATGTCGTTATATCATGACGCCAAAACTGCTGGACATCCTGGGGTTTCTAAAACCTTAACAGCAGATAGATATTTTTGGTAGAAATCAAGGATATCACCGATTACGTTTGGGCATATACTACTTGTGCCTGTATGAAGTCTTCTCATAGAGTTCCTTGTGGGTTGTTGCACCCGTTGCCCATACCCGAGAGGCCTTGGTCCAATCTATCCATGGATTTCATTGTTGAATTGCCTCCTTCGAATGGCAAAACAGTCATCCTGATGATAGTGGATCGATTTTCTAAGATGGCTCATTTTATGTCTCTGTAACGGAGTCTTACCTGATAGGGAGTCCAGCTCGCAGAGTTATACGCTCACCCTTGCAAAGTAGACACAGACCAGGGTGACCAGGTAAGACGCCACCTGGCCTGTGAGTCTGTGCACGGGGGCTTTCCAGGAAAAGTGCTCCAAGTCTCAGTACAGCAGGGATTGGCAGAAGCGTGGTCAAGGGAAGCCAAAATCAGGGAAGCCAGAGGTCAGAGTAGTCCAGGAGGAAAGCCAAGGTCAGAAGCCGGAATAGAAAGGAATCACTGGAACGCAGGTACGGAGTAACAGGAACCAAACAAGGGGACCAGAGTCAATGAACTGACACCCTTCCCAGGGTGAGGCAGGCTTTTATATCTTGTTGATTAGGTATCAGATTCAGCTGGAGAGTTACTGACAGATCTGAGCCTTTGGTGAAGTCCAGCCCCCCTAGTGCTGCAGGCAATACAAGAATAAACAGGAGTAATCCAAAGTCCTGAAATGGCTCAGAGGGGAAAATAGCAGGATACGGTGTAGAAGAACCACAGAAGTGTCATCAGGAAGAGGTGAACAGAAGTGTCATCAGGAAGAGGTCCAAATGTTTCTGGAGCAGGAGGTGGAGATTCCACAGAGGTACTGGTTGCAGGTTCTTGAGGGACACTGGTAACATTGAGTGTAGTAGTTTGGGTACCATTTTGTGTCACAGGACGGGGACAGGGCTGGCAGTGTCCAGGCTGTCTTGCTGGGATGACAGGGTAAGTCCATATGGCACCAGACAGAAGGGATCTTGGCCTAGGTGGACGAGTCGGGCAGAGAGATATGAAATGCCCTCTTTTCCCACAGTATAGACATAGACCATGGGCTCTCCTGTGGTCTTTTTCTTTAGGGGGCAATCTAGTTCTGGTGAAGCCAATCTCCATGGGTTCCTTCATGTCGACTGGAGTTTCACTGCTAGCTCGAGTGTAAACAGGGTTACAAGGTGGGTCCCTGAAAGTGGGTTCATGCTGCAACATGATGGGATTTTTGTATCAATAAAATAATTCCTCTTCTCTGGGCAACCGGGTTCTGAGAGGACCTGAAATAGGCTTGGAAGTTGCTTTTCTTGCTGCAAAACACTGAGAATCCATTGCGGACATAAACAACTCCCAGGAGTCCAAGACAGTACTTTTCTCCTGCAGCTTCTGGTGTGCCCACGTCTTAATCCGCCCGGTGCATAGGTTAATAGCGGAGCAAACTTTGAGGAAGTCGGTGGCGTAGGTTCTCGATTTCAGGGCAAATAGTTGCTCACAATCCGTCTTGAACATCGGAAAAGCAGAACGGGAACCGTCGAACCTGTCAGGCATAAAGACATACGGTTCTGGGCATACATGTTCCGGGAATGGAAGCGTTGCTCCTTTAAATGCCAATGAACGTCTCTGCAAATTTATAACATTCTGGGACAGGTTGGAGACTTCCTCGGCCAGGGAGGTGAGTAGTTTGTATAACTCTGCGGACTCCATTGGTCAGTTCATCTGTAACGGAGTCTTACCTGATAGGGAGTCCAGCTCGCAGAGTTATACGCTCACCCTTGCAAAGTAGACACAGACCAGGGTGACCAGGTAAGACGCCACCTGGCCTGTGAGTCTGTGCACGGGGGCTTTCCAGGAAAAGTGCTCCAAGTCTCAGTACAGCAGGGATTGGCAGAAGGATGGTCAAGGGAAGCCAAAATCAGGGAAGCCAGAGGTCAGAGTAGTCCAGGAGGAAAGCCAAGGTCAGAAGCCGGAATAGACAGGAATCACTGGAACGCAGGTACGGAGTAACAGGAACCAAACAAGGGGACCAGAGTCAATGAACTGACACCCCTTCCAGGGTGAGGCAGGCTTTGATATCTTGTTGATTAGGTATCAGATTCAGCTGGAGAGTTACTGACAGATCTGAGCCTTAGGTGAAGTCCAGCCCCCTAGTGCTGCAGGCAATACAAGAATAAACAGGAGTAATCCAAAGTCCTGAAATGGTTCAGAGGGGAAAATAGCAGGATACGGTGTAGAAGAACCACAGTTCAAATACCCTATCGGGCGCTTCCAGAGCGACTACGTCTGGCAAACTGTATGTCACAGCGTGAACCGTGACAGTCTCTTGTCAAATTGCCCTCATCCAAGGAACTTGCTTCTATCTTCACCAGGGAGGTGTTTCGTTTCCATGGCATTCCAAGCCAATTGTATCTGATAGGGGTAGCCAATTTATTTCCAGATTCTGGAGAGCTTTTTGTTCAGTGATGGGTATTTCTCTCTCGTTTTCCTCCACTTGCCACCCCCAGTCTAATGGAGCTGCTGAATGTGCCAACCAGTCCCTAGAGCAGTATCTTCGTTGTTTCGTATCCCACCATCAGAACAATTGGGCTGACCTGCTTCCTTGGGCTGAATTTGCTCGTAATGACACTGCTCATTAATCTTCCGGTAAAAGCCCTTTCTACGTTGTTTATGTCCGGCATCCTGTTGTTCTTCCAGCTGCATTCTCCTTACAGGGCATGCCAGCTCTGGATGAACATTTGGCTGGTTTATGTACTACTTGGGAGCAGGTTCAGCATTCTTTGATGGACTCCGCTGCTCGCCAAAAGGTTTAAGCTGACAAACATCGCAGGGTGGCTCCGTCCTATGTCGTGGGGGACAGGGTTTGGCTTTCCACTCGCAATATTCACCTTCGTGTGCCTTCTTTGAAATTGGCCTCCCGTTTTATAGGTCCTTTCCGTATTTTGCATAGAGTTAATCCTGTTTCATATGCCTTTTATCTTCCTAAGAACCTGCATATTCCTAACGTCTTTCACACCTCCTTGTTGAAGCCCCTCCTGTGTAACCCCTATACCCAGCATGTTCCGCCTCCTCCTCCTGTTTCTGTGGAGGGTCATGAGGAATTCGAAGTAGCTGCTGTACTTGACTCTCGTTTTCTCAGGGGTCGACTCCAGTACCTGGATTATGGGCCTGAGGAACGCAATTGGCTTTCCGCTGACGCTGTTCATGCTCCTCGCCTTGTGCGTTCCTTCCATTCTCGTTTTCCTGCCAGGCCTGGTCCTCCCCGCCCGGTGGACGTGTCTTCAGGGGGGGTACTGTAGCGGTACTTACCTTACCCGGGGGCCGGCCGAGGTCCTATCTTCCCGCCGCGTGCGGCTCTCGAATGAAGGCGGGCATGGGCCGCGAGATGCGGTCACATGTCCCGCCTCGCTCTAAGGGGGAGTGGGAGCCAAAAAATGAAATGTGCTCCCATTGGCCCCTGTCATCCCACATTTCTCAGACACTCACATTTTGGGGGCGTGGATATGACAGGGGCCAATCAAAGTAAAGTTTAGGGTATTTATACTTACCTCTCCCTTAACTCCCTGCCCTATCGTGGTTTCTGTTTCAGTTCCCTTTAGCGCTTGTTGTTTTCAGTTGTGATTTTCGTGCTTGACCTTGGCTTTGTATCTGACTACGTTTATCTCTCTATCCCTGTTTTGTCTTGTTTGCCGGCTTACTGACTATTGTGTACCAGACCTTGGCTAGTTTTTGTTCTCGCAGTCTCTTTGTTCCCTTGACCTCGGTTTGTTCTTGACTCTGTCAATTCTCTGCTATACGGCGAGTCCGGCCATTCTAAGGTCCGATAAGTCGTATCTGCTCTATCTGTCGATTGTTGGACTAAATCTTGCTTGTAGGGGTAAACTACCGTGACAATACTCACACTTTGCATGAGAACATCCAGCATCAGTGGAATCCCCATAGGAACCATTGATTCAATGCTTTTCTACGGGCAAGTCCTAATGTGTACAGGGCACCTGCTTCACATGCACATTAGATCCCCCATTAACCCTTTCTTTGCTGGGGGAATAAGGAGGGGGGGGGGGTCATTTGAACTATACTGTTAAAAATACAACTTTGTATTCCTAACACTATAGAATGCCAAAATTGTTGAAACATTTCCTGGCCTTGGGGGCTATAGAAACTACATTGGCCTTTATGCTGTGTACTGAGGATTTCATTCCTTTTATGTTACTTTATGGTTTGGTGAAATGGAATCTTACCTATGGCACAGGGACCTAAATATATTTTTTTATTGGCGTGCTCCCTACCATTTCCTTATTATAATAATGATTGTCAGGGAGCTAACATGGTGTACTTAGTTGCCGAATGACGAGATCTATATATTTTAGTTTAATTTTTTTTCACACAGCACAAATACATACTATATACAAAGATAAATAATCATAATATTAAAAAAATCCTGAAAAGTGACAGGTCTGGTTTAAGGCAGGTTTCATCCACGTGGCATTTAGCTTTGGACACATTTCATCCATGCAAGCATGATCCTGATCAATCATGGCACCATTTACTCATGGGTTAGCTCCTCCCTTCACAGCAGAAAGGACAGGAAATAGAACTCTGAAACTGGTATAAATAGATCCTCCCCCATCCCATCAGGCAGAATTAGATTTCTTCTCCCACAGGTGTTTCAGAATAAGCAATTAACACAACTAACCACTTTAGATGGACTGCAGGTGTTACTAAACCTGTCTGGGTGCCTCTCCCAGGAGAGATGGAGACCTGATTTCCAAAATGGAGCATGGTAATATTCAACAGAGTTAAAGGACCACTATAGGCACCCAAACCACTTCAGCTTAATGAAGTGGTCTGGGTGCCAGGTCCATCTAGGATTAACCCTTTCTGCTGTAAATATAGCAGTTTCAGAGAAACTGCTATGTTTACCTTAGGGTTAATCCAGCCTCTAGTGGCTGTCTCATTGACAGCCGCTAGAGGCGCTTCCGCAGTTCTCACTGTGATTTTCACAGTGAGAAGAGGACAGCATCCATAGGAAAGCATTGAGAATGCTTTCCTATGGACTGGCTGAATGTGCGCGCGGCTCTTGCCGCGTATGCGTATTCAGCCGATGACGGGGAAAGGAGGAGGAGAGTCCCCAGCGCCGAGGGAGGCCGGCGCTGGAAAAAAGGTAAGGGATTAACCCCTTCTTCCCCCCCAGAGCCCAGAGGGAGTGGGACCCTAAGGGTGGGGGCACCCTCAGGGCACTATAGTGCCAGGAAAACGAGTATGTTTTCCTGGCACTATAGTGGTCCTTTAATATTTTATTGTGTGCACACCTATGTATTTACACATGAGACAATTCTACAAAACTTTTAATATTGTCAGGTATCATTTCCTCTCTGATCAAGATAGGGATTTTTTTTAAAGTTTGGTGGTAGAGATGTCCCGAACGGTTCGCGAACGGTTCACCACAGACTCATCAGTGAGTAAACTTTGACCCTGTACCTCACATTCAGCAGACACATTCCAGCCAATCAGCAGCAGACCCTCCCTCCCAGACCCTCCCACCTCCTGGACAGCTCACTAAGAATGCAGCTTCACAATGAATGTAAAATGGATGCTGTCCAGGAGGTGGGAGGGTCTGGGAGGGAGGGTCTGCTGCTGATTGGCTGGAATGTGTCTGATGACTGTGAGGTACAGGGTCAAAGTTTACTCAATGATGAGTCCGTGGCGAACCGTTCGTGGCGAACTGTTCGCGAACCGTTCGGCGAACTGTTCGGGACATCACTATTTGGTGGCAGTGTTTAACCTTAAAGGGACACTATAGTCACCAGAACAACTACAGCTTATTGAATTTGTTCTGGTGAATAGAATCATTACCTTTAGGCTTTTTGCTGTAAACACTGTCTATTCAGAGAAAATGCAGTGCTTACATTATAGTCTAGTGATAACTTCACTGGCCACTCCTTAGATGGCTGTTAGAGATCCTTCCTGGGTCATGGCTGCCTAAAATGCATCCAAACATTCAGTGTCTCCTCCCTCTGCATGCAGACACTGAATTTTCCTTATAGATATTCATTGATTCAATTCATCTCTATGAGGAGATGCTAATTGGCCACGGCTGTGTTTGAATTGTGCTGGCTCTGTCCCTGATCTGCCTCCTTGTCAGTCTCAGCCAATCCTATGGAGAAGCACTGTGATTGGATCAAGCTACCACTTCTGATGATATCAGCAGACTGCTTGCTGGTCTGAGGCAGACAGGGCAGAGCCAGCAGCTTCAGGCTTGAATACAAGTAAGATTTTGCTATATTTAGGGAGGAATGATGGGCCCAGGGGCGCTAGATGGTGGTTTTAACACTACAGGGTCAGGAATACATGCTTGTGTTCCTGACCCTATAGTGTTCCTTTAATATATATGCTGATTGCAGATGCACAGCTTAGTAGATCGTGCTGGTTGCAGGAGCACAGATTGTGCTATTTATTGCTCCTATTAGTAGGTAACGCTGAAGCAATTACCTGACTGTTTTCACTGGTATGATTTTCTTTCTCAAATCTAATTTAATTGATTGAAAAGCTGTTGATATTGGCTTTTTGTTTTCACCTGTCCATAACTTTAGTAATCATTTTATTTTTTACAAGCTTCTACTCTGAAAAAATCACTACTCTTGGTCTGGTTTATAAATCTTTTATTCAGATTTTATCTTGATGCTATGGAATTGGTTTAAAATATTCTTTAGAAGCGAGTACATTTCCTGAAAGCATAATCTTTATAAGTTGGAGAATGTGCTATTTGTTATATTCTGTACCTAGATCTGTGTAAGTGATGGTCACTCCTAACATTGCATTGATTTAATATTTGTGGATTATATGCTTGGATTGGTGTTGATATATTTTCACATAAAACAAGCTGCAGAATGATCTTATTATCACCAGAGGCTCTGCCATAAGTACTTCATCACTATCAGAAGATAAGGTCAGAGTAAGTATGCGGTTGTTTGTTCTCATAAGGATAACTGAATATCTTCTACTATCCTGCTTATAATGTATCTGTTCAGGGCGGCACCGTTGGGTGAATTAGGCATTTGCCTAGGACACCGGCCTGTTGGGGGGGCCCACAGGATTTTTTTGTCTGGGCCGCAGCGCTGGGAGAGCGGCTCTTGAGCCGCCCGCAGCCCCGGGCCGATCCTCAAGGCGCCCTGAAGGCCCCCGAACCTGTATTAGGTAAAGAAGAGCAGGTGATGGCAGGTGCCTGCTCTGCCAAAAAACACCAATGAACGGAGGAAAGGGGGAACGGAGCAGGAAGGCGGCGAGGGAGGCTGGGGTATTCCCCATGAGTAAATGCTGCCATGATTGATCAGGAATAAGGAAAATTGTTTCATACTTACCGTAAAATGTTTTTCCCTGATCATTATTCATGGCAGCATTACATTTCCACCCATATACTATAAGTTGTGAAGCTAGTTTCAAAGACTGCCTGATGGGAAGGGGGCTGATCTATTTATTCCAGTTTTAGAGTTCTATTTCCTGTCATTTCTGCTGTGAGGGGAGGTGCTAACCCATAAGTAAATGCTGCCAGGAAAAATGATCAGGAAAAGAAAATTACGGTAAGTATGAAACAATTTTCCTTAATATTTTGCAGCACATTTTAAGGTAATTTGGTTCACAGATGAAGTGAGAAGAAGTAACAAAATCTATATTTATAGTATATATTTAATTATATATAAAATATATAAATATATATATTTTTCTTCTCCTCCTTTTTTCTGTTATTGTTATGTATATTGTCAAAAACTTTAATATTTTTTATTTTTTTTACATTATCTATATTTAGTGACTGTCCTGTAACCATCAATCAACTTTTTCTCCATCAATCGTCTCTTCTTTTGGCACTACAAGAAATTCCAATCACGAAACAAACAAAATGGTTTTGTGTGTTGTCCCGTATCAGTGTTTGGGATTTTGAATGATTCACCATTTGTCCAAATTAAAGCCGAAGTTTAATATATAATGTAAAATACATTTTAT
Organism: Pelobates cultripes; assembly: GCA_933207985.1. Taxonomy (NCBI): domain Eukaryota; kingdom Metazoa; phylum Chordata; class Amphibia; order Anura; family Pelobatidae; genus Pelobates; species Pelobates cultripes. The sequence goes on along the minus strand of OW240917.1, from coordinate 202,603,976 downwards.
CCCATCATTACATTATTGTACATTTTATATGCCATCTGGTGGCTGAAGAGCAGATATTAAATTTGATGCAAACAATATTACTTGATATGATACCAAGTACAATGGGTAAATACAGCAAAAAAAACAAAAAAAAACCTTTATATGCTAAGATTAAATTGTAAATAGAGCTTTGCAGTTCATACTTTATAAGATTCATATGTATAGCGTATTAAGTATAGCCAATAGACTTGTCAAACATAAAGCACAACTGGTTAACATTACAGAATAATTGCATCATATAGATTAGTTTAATTCCAGACTTAGTTTTTACTGTGTTTGTATGTTTTTGTATTTTTTTTTTATTTCTTATTTAATTCAACTTAAAAGTAAGCCCATGAGTCTCTCTAATTGTAAATACCTGCAATTAGTCTCTCTATTTTATTACAGGAAATCACTTAAACTGATTAATGATTTTTTTATGCCTGTTTGTGCATATGTATATTAAGAATAGGATATTAAATATCAGCAGATGTACTGCAAGTAGAATGGTATTAATTATTTTTAAAAAGGCGCAAGGGCCAAACATAGCAATGATCAACATATTTTGTATGAAATTTGCTATATTTAATGTACCACATCAGGTGATCATCAAAAATTAAAACAAAATTGGAGCCATGAAAAGAACAATTATTCTGCATTTAAACAAGCACTATAGGGTCAAGAATACAAGTGTGTATTCCTGACCCTATAGTGTTAAAAACACTATTTGGCCATCTGGCTCCTCCCTGCCCCCATTAAATAGGCCATTGAAATTCCTTTGGAGACGGCTTATGGTAGAGAAATGAACATTCAATTCACGGGCAACAGCTCTGGTGGACATTCCTGCAGTCAGCATGCCAATTGCACGCTCCCTCAAAACTTGCAATATCTGTGGCATTGTGCTGTGTGATAAATCTGCACATTTTAGAGTGGCCTTTCATTGTGCCCAGCCTAAGGCACACCTGTGCAATAATCATGCTGTCTAATCAGAATTTTGATATGCCACACCTGTGAGGTGGATGGATTATCTCGGCAAAGGAGAAGTGCTCACTAATACAGATTTAGACAGATTTGTGAACAATATTTGAGAGCAATAGGCCTTTTTGTGTACGTAAAAAAAGTCTTAGATCTTTGAGTTCAGCTCATGAAAAATGGGGGCAAAAACAAAAGTGTTTTGTTTATAACTTTGTTCAGTATATTTAACCCCTTAAAACCGGAGGGCGTACTATTACGCCCTATTCTAAGCAGCTCTAAACGCCGCAGGGCATAATAGTACGCCCACCGTTTTTTTGTTACTTACCTGGTCGCCGGCGATCCCATGCCGGCAATCGCGGTTGGGGAGACTCACCTGGGATCCCAGGGAGTCCCCCGCGGTGGTTCCTGCCTCCTCCGCCCCCCCCCCGGCCATGTGAGAGTGAGGTCCTTGCGCAGGGGCGGACTGAGAACCCTCAGGGCCCCCGGGCAAAATAAATCAAGGGCCCTCTTACAGGCCCCACCCATACTCTGCAGCAAGTGCCACCCTTGTCCCGCCTCCATGCACCGCCTCCAGCCACACCATACACAATCTTTAGACACAAGGAACAAAAGGGCAATAAGCCCTTCGAGGCCCCAGCAGAGACTACAATTGAGGGCTAATGGGCCATGGAGGGGGGTCTTTCTAGCGGAGGCTATCTCAGTGTCCTTTAGAGTGTGTGTTAGAAAGAATCCCCTCAAGGCCCCATTAGAGACTACAATGGAGTCTAATAGGCTTGGAAGGGGGTCTTTCTAACAGAGGCCATCTCAGCGTCCATTAGATATCCCCTGCTGGAAACAGTCGCCTCCAGGCCCCAGTAGAGACTACAATTGAGGGCTAATGGGCCATGGAGGGGATTTCTAGCAGAGGCTATCTCAGTGTCCTTTAGAGAGTGTGTTAGAAAGAATCTCCTCCAGGCCCCATTAGAGACTACAATGGAGTCTAATGGGGCCTGGAGGGTGGTCTCTCCAACACTCTGGTTCCTATTCACAATATAGCAACACAACATAGCTCACTGATACCTAGGCCAAGTTGGCTCCTCTTACCTTAATTACTGTTGCTGGCTGGCAGTCTTTGGGCTTGCTTGCTGCGGCTGGCAGGCTGTGGGCTTGCTGGCTACTGCCGGCAGACTGTGGGCTTGCTGACTGCGGCTTGCAGGCTGTGGGCTTGCTGGCTGCGACTGGCAGGCTGTGGGCTTGCTGGCTGCGACTGGCAGGCTGTGGGCTTGCTGGCTGCGACTGGCAGGCTGTGGGCTTGCTGGCTGTAAGACTGTGGCTTGCTTTAGGCCTGTGGGCTGGCTACTGGCCTGTGGGCTGGCTAACTGGCTGGCTACTGGCCAGCCTGTGGGTTGGCTGGCTGGCTACTGGGGCACTTGTAGATTATTTAAATAAATAATCCATGCACAATAACCACTACTGCTCCAGAGTAAGTAGTCAAACCATTTAAGAACAGTTTGACAACTTACCTGGGATCTGCTGGGATATGGGGCTGTAGTAGGGAATAGGAGCAGTGGTGCAATGTGTGTGAAAGGTTCAGTGTGTGTGGGGGTGTAGTGTGTGAATGTGTAGGGTGTGTGGGCTGTGTACGTGTGTGGCAATGTTAGTATGGGGGGCTGTGTATGGGGGTCTATGTGTATATGGGTGGGCAGTGTATGTGTGTGTGTGAGGCAATGTGTATGGTGTGTATGGGGCAGTGTGTGAATGTGTATGGTGTGTGTGTGGGGGCAGTGTGTTTATGGGGCTAGAGTTCACTCTCACCACTGTGACCACCAGGAATCCCTGGGGGTCACAGTGTTGAGAGTGAACACTAGACCGTAGCTAGAGTTGACTCTCGCAAGAGCGGTAACGTTGCCATGGTAATCGCGGCAACGCTCTGTGCTCGTGCAAGAAGGACCCAGAGGAGCTGCAGGGTGAGCTCCCAGGTCCTCTCTTCCTTCCTCCCCTGCCCGCACGGTGCCTGCGGACAGGGGAGGGGGAGCAATTGCCCTGTTGCCCCCCTGGATCCACCAGTGATATATACAGCCCTTCTGTGTGCCTTTTTGTCTCCCCCCGTCCCTCTGTATGTTTCTTTCTCCCCCCTCCTTCCCAGTCTCTCTTACCCCTCTGCCTCTTTCTCCCTCTCTTCCACTGTTTTTCTCCCCCCTTTCCCTGTCTCTCTCTCTCTCCCCCACATCTCTCTTCCTCTCTGTCTCTTTCTCCCCCTCCCCATCTCTTTCTCCCCCTGTGTCTCTTTCTCCCCCTCCCTATCTCTCTATTCCCCGTTTCTCCCCGTGTCTCATTCTTCCCTCTCTGTCTGTCTCCCCCCTCCCCATATCTCTGTTCCCCCCTCTTTCCATATCTCTGTTCCCCCCTCTTTCTCCCCCTCCCATCTCTCTATTCCCCGTTTCTCCCCGTGTCTCATTCTTCCCTCTCTGTCTGTCTCCCCCCTCCCCATATCTCTGTTCCCCCCTCTTTCCATATCTCTGTTCCCCCCCTTTCTCCCCATATCTCTGTTCCCCCCTTTCTCCCCATATCTCTGTTCCCCCTCCCTCTCCCCATCTCTTTCACCCCCCTCCCCATATCTCTATTCCCCCCTTTCTCCCCATATCTCTGTTCCCCCTCCCCTCTCCCCCATATCTCTTTTCCTCCCTCTTTCACCCCCCTCCCCTTATCTCTGTTCCCCCTCTTTTCCTTATCTCCTGATTTTACTTTCTCCCCATATCTCTGTTCCCCTTTCTCCCCATATCTCTGTTTCACCCCTCCCTCTCCCCATCTGCTTTCACCCCCCCCCTCCCCCATATCTCTATTCCCCCTTTCTCCCCCATATCTCTGTTTCCCCCCTCTCCTCCCCATATCTCTGTCCCCCCCTCTTTCTCCCCCCTCCCCATCTCTCTATTGATTCCCTCTTCCCCCCCCTCCCTCCTTACTCAAGTCAGAGAGGGGCGGCCGTTCATGCTGCGGCCGCTTGGTTCGGGTGGCAGCCTCATGAGGTCAGTGACACTAACAGCTAGAAGGATGTGGGAACCGCAAAGGAGCATGATAGACACATGCTCCTCCTCCTTCAGCGTTAGTGCCGCCGGACCGGCGAGGCTGCCACCTGGCCCGGCGGCTCCAGCATGAAACGGCCGGCCCCCTCACAGTGTGCCACCGGGCCGGCCACCCGGTGGCACCTTCCTCTGAAGTCCCCAATCCAGCCCTGCCGCCAGGGCCCCCTGAAGGCGGCCCTGGCGGCGGGCCCCCCTCCCGGCCGGGCCCTCGGACCGTTTCCGAAGTGCCCGACCGGTCAGTCCGCCCCTGTCCTTGCGAGGACCTCACAATCACATGGCAGGGTTAAAAGTGTAAAAAGGAATGAAAAGACAGATCCCCAAAAATATGTGAATTGGTGAGAACTGTCTTAAAAAGAGCCTACCCCAGAGCTACAATATAGGGGGTAACCCAGAAAGAAATATAGCATAATTTTTTGGGGTCACCAAGTTACAAGAGCTGTATTATATGCCTTTAATGTTTTTATGCATCTGGAGGCATTTTATATATCAATATTTGGCATAATGACTGACTGTGTGATCTGTTAGCCAGTTTCATGCCAGAGGCGCTGTTAGAGGGAGGGGGGCTTAACTATATAGCCCCTTCCCTGTGCTACATTTTGCTACTCCTCATTGATATCATATCTGCCCTTGTAGGTGTATTTTACTATTAATATATATATAATTATGTATATATATATATATATATATTAATATCAAATTACACGTAGACTGATACTGATTAAATCTATATATATATATAATTATTGTTATATATATATTTATATATAATATTAAAATTCTAACTGTATTGTGATATTAATATATATATATATATTTATATCAAAATACACATAGAACGAAATAATATATATATATATATATATATCTATATACATAAATATATACGTATATATCACTATATATACCTATATATAAATAAAAATATTTTAAGAAAATTATTTAAATATACATATCTATATGCACATATGTGTATATATATATATATATATACATATATTAATTCTACATATATATTTATGTAATATTTTTACTTTATTAGGTATCTTAATTAATTACAATTAGAGGGACCTGCCTGACAACCCAATGCGAAAGTATAGGGAATTTAATTTGCTAGCACTATATTTAACCCTATAACTTTCCAAGACTCCATAACCTGTACATGGGGGGTACTGTTTTACTCGGGAGACTTCGCTGAACACAAATATTAGTGTTTAGAAACAGTAAAATGTATTACAGCCACTTAGTCAAAACACTGGCCAAAATTTGCGTTTTTTGCATTTTTCACACACAAACAAATATTAACGCTAACTTTGGCCAGTGTTTGTGACCAAATGGCTACTAAAAAAGACTGGACATACCCCATTTGCAATACCTTGGGTTGTCTACTATTGCAAATGGTATGCCATTATGGGTGTAAATTTAATTCCTGGTCTACTATACAGTCTCAAAGGCAACGTAACCAATCTGGCGAATTTCAGTTTCAAATGTAACATGCTATAATTGACCCTGTAACTTCCTACATAGGGGGTAGACGTGAGACTTTGCTGAATACAAATATGTATATTTTATTTCAGTAAAAGCAAACAGTATTATGACATTGACAGTTAAGATGTCATGTAGAACTAAAAAAATAACATTTCTTATTTTCTCCCATTTTTTTCATATTAAATTATGTTTCATAGCTAAATGTTTGATATTAAATGAAAGCCCTGTTTCCCCTGAATAAAATGATATATAATAAGGGTGGGTGCATTTAATATACAAGAGGTGAATTACGGTTGGACAGACATTTAGCGCAAATGCCAGGCTTTGTTTACGTTTTGTTTTGTTCACAACGTGTACATTTGGCTCAGTCCTTAAGGGGTTAAAAATAGATCTTTCTCCCACTTGTCATTCAATTCCGCAGTATAAACTTTTTGTCAATGAATAAACTAAAAAAGGAATTCAGGAGACCCTTCTGTTCTCCACACTCGGAAACCACAGTACATGCACTGTGGTGGCTACAATAACTCTCTAGCATGCTCCATTCAGATGTCTGCTTACTGGCAATAAATCCATTGTCAATGTTTCCAGTTTGCCCTTCTTGTTGATGTGTCGACTTTGCAGAGGAAGTTTGCCTTGATTTTGTTGTGTGACAAAGCAGGGAAAATCATGTGTGTGCACGTAGGGGTGTGTAACGGATCACCTGGCACCCGACTGGGTACCTCCGTTGAAGGATGCTCCTAGCGCTTCCTGAGGGCTCCAAGCACTCCAGCCGACACCATAACCCCCGTAGACTCCTTCAGAGAGCAAGACAAGAAAAAGCTCTTACAAGAGCTCAGTGATTATAGCAAGGGAATATGCAGAGCATAGCAATCCCTTGTAGCAGATTCCCCCAATAAGAGACAGGACTCAGGTTGAGGGTGAAGTAGAACTGACTGTACTCGCACATACAGCCTCTTTTATTCACATTCCACAAACCTAGTACTACCCACTAGTGATGTTGCGAACATGAAATTTTCGGTTCGCGAACCGCGAACACGAACGTCCGCAAGTGTTCGCGAACCGCCATAGACTTCAATAGGCAGGCGACCTACTGTCCCCCCCAGCCCCCACCCCTGAGCGGTGGGTGGGGGCCCTAATAACAATAAGGGGGGGACCTATTGTCGTCCCCCGGCCCCCACTCCTGAGCAGTGGGTGGGGGCCCTAATAACAATAAGGGGGGGACCTATTGTCCCCCCCCGGCCCCCACCCTTGAGCGGTGGGTGGGGGCCCTAATAACAATAAGGGGGGTGGGGGCCCTAATAACAATAAGGTGGGGACCTATTGTCTGAGCAGTGGGTGGGGGCCCTAAAATGAACAATATTGTCCCCCCCGCCACCACCCCTGCGCGGCGGCCATATTGAAAGCCATCCAATCACAGTGCTCTGTGTCATTTTACACAGCGTGGGAAAATTTCAATTCTTTTTCGTCTGGTTTTTTTTTTTGCGCTCGGGATTTTTTTTTTTTTTTTTGACGGTTATGATGGTTTTTATTTGGCCTTTTTGGGGCTGAAAAATGAAGATTTGAGAAAAAAGAAGACGTCGAATGGTAAGTTTACTTTTATTTTACAGGTTAGTTATTTTATTCCCCCCTCACTATTTTTTAGGGTGAGGGGGGTAGGTAGGGACTTTTTATTTGGGGAGGGTGGGTGACTAGGGGCTTGGGAACCCCTAGTCACCTTGGGGGGGGGAATTTACTTAGGGCCCCCACCCGCAGCCCAGGGGTGGGGGCCGGGGGGGAGGACAGTAGGTCCCACCCCCCTCATTATCTTTATGGCCCCCACCCGCCGCGCAGGGGTGGGGGCTGGGGGGGGAAGTAGGTCCCCCCCTCATTATCAATATGGCCCCCACCCGCCGCGCAGGGGTGGGGGCAGGGGGGGACAATAGGTCCCCCCCTTATTGTTATTTTTAGGGCCCCCACCCACCGCTCAGGGGTGGGGGCCGGGGGGAGGACAATAGGCTGCTCACTGTTTAATAGACATGCCCCTACTCGCGGTATTGCAAGTAGGGGCACAATTTACTAATACTAACTAATTTTTACTTAGTATTAGTAAATTAATAGGGGGCGGACCGAACATTGCATATGTTCGCCATCCGTGGCGAACACGCTATGTTCGCCAGGAACTATTCGCCAGCGAACCGTTCGGGACATCACTACTGCCCACAGGGTTTTGCAGAACAACCAATCAATACGTACAATACACTCAGACACTTCCACACAAAATCCTCCCCTCTACCTGTGATATAATTACTGAACACAACTTAATTATCACAGGCAGGAAAATACACAGTTTTACACAATATTTATAACTCTAAAAGTATACATCACATTCACATAAAACTTACATTTTCAGAATCAGCATCAGATACCACAACCACAGTCAAATCGCTATGGGGTTAAAACACAGCAAGAGCTGATGAGAGACCGAGGAGGGGCAAAACAGCAAGTTCCAACTGGTCTGGCAGTGTGCCTGAGACAACACCCTGCTGGAACAATAGACAAGAAACGGGGGAGGGGAAGAGAAACATCTTCCCACGGATTCAAATGGGCAGAAACAGTCTTTTAGAAGCCAATAAGCCCCAAATAGTCTTTTTAAATGGCAATACACCCCGGGGCCATAGTCATGCGGGAGGAGGCTGGCAATCAGACTCCTCCAACAGCCAGGGGCAAAGGGCAGTTGGTCATATAAAAATCCAGTGACAAAAGGCATTTTATCACATATCTCCCCTTTGGGGGGGAGACTAACCAGGTACCTGACCTATCGGTCAGTGCCTGAGTTAGTCGATAAACCCACCCACAGTGAACAAGTACATGAGTAGCCCACCCACAACACACATTTACTGCACCTGGTGGTTTCTCTGGTGGTACTGGGCAATAAGCTGTGGGGACTTGGGGGGCAGAGGCCAACTGCGCTCTGCCCCGATGTCAGCGCTTCCGCTGGGGTAACCTGGACGCAACTTGGTTGGGTAGGGGAGACATCGCTTACCTCCTCCACCCGGTATTCTTGTGAGGGTAGTTGGGGATCTGGATCGGCCGTCCAGCATCCCTGTAGGTCGGGTGCTGAGACTACGGTCCCATCTGCACCGTCTGGGGGAGTAGGGTATGCTGCCGCTGGGGAGAGAGACCAGTTGTCTCTTCTCCCTGTACAACACACTGCCGCTGGGGAGTCAGACCTACTGTCTCCACTCCCGGTAACGCTGCCTGGTGATGGGTAGTGGGAGCGACCATTTCCACTCCCAGTGATGATGGTTGCTGCAAGGACGAGGGGCCGACAATCTCCTCTCCCTGGGATGCTGGCTGCCGCTGGGGAGAGAGACCGGTTGTCTCTTCTCCCTTGACAACACTCTGCCGCTGAGGAGTCAGACCGACTGTCTCGACTCCCAGTGATGATGGTTGCTGCAGGGACGAGGGACCGTCAATCTCCTCTCCCTGGGATGCTGGCTGCCGCTGGGTAGAGAGACCGGTTGTCTCTTCTCCCTTGACAACACACTGCCGCTGGGGAGTCAGACCGACTGTCTCGACTCCCAGTGATGATGGTTGCTGCAGGGACGAGGGACCGTCAATCTCCTCTCCCTGGGATGCTGGCTGCCGCTGGGTAGAGAGACCGGTTGTCTCTTCTCCCTTGACAACACACTGCCGCTGGGGAGTCAGACCGACTGTCTCGACTCCCAGTGATGATGGTTGCTGCAGGGACAAGGGATCGACAATCTCCTCTCCCTGGGATGCTGGCTGCCACTGGGGAGAGATACCGTTTTTCTCTTCTCCCTTGACAACACACTGGGTCTGGGGAGTCAGACCGACTGTGTTGACTCCCAGTGATGATGGTTGCTGCAGGGACGAGGGATTGACAATCTCCTCTCCCTGGGATGCTGGCTGCCGCTGGGGAGGTTGCGGCCGAATTGAGCTAAGGAAGCATTGGTAGTCCTGCTCCAATGCCCACTCCCGAGTAACTTGGTAAGTGAGGTCTCGTCCCAACTCAACAGCTGAAGGAAAAGGCAGCATCTTTTTCCGGTACCGATAAATAGCCCAGAACCGCGACACCTTTGGACTCCCAAAGTCATCGTCTTCCTTCATGGCCTTTAGCAACAGGCCGTGGCCATAGTATTCCTCCCCCTCTGGTTGGACCTCCTCTGTCAGAGAGGAGGGATTGTGATGTAATTGTGGGAGTGTTTAAAGGTGAATTCGTGGCTTTCCAGTCCGGGAGATTGGTGCTTGCAGTAGCTGTCTGTGCAGCTGAGAAAGGGGAATATCGCCTAAACGGTTTTTAACCACTTGTAGGCAAAACGGTCCATTACAATTTGTAAGTACTGTTACCATTGGAATGCAGTGGTGTTCTTGTGTGTTGTGTTTAAGTTTGAATGCAGGGGTATGTTTCTAAGTAGTGTTGGGTTTTAAATGCGGGTGTGCTTTTGTGTTTAGTTTTGGTGTTTGCTAGGGATGTATGCACATACAATACCCCATTCATAAATACTTACACAGACATACATACACATTAACATGCAGATATACACATTTATATGTGCACTGACACATACAAACACATAGATTGACATAGAGATGCACACAGATACACACACTCAGATGCACACACTGGCACCCTTACACACACTGTCACACAAATATACTTAGAAACACACACACCTTGACAAACAGATACACATACTGTCACAAATAGACACACTCAGATACACACAGTGGCACACATACTCACACACTCAGATACACTGACACACACACAGTGACATACACACACTCACACACACACACACACATCATAATTTATTTACAGCCACCCTCATATTAGCTTACCATTGTTTGTAGGAGGGTGGCTTAACTGAGTTGCTGGCTGAAGATGGCATGTGGCAGCAGCTTATTCATTTCTTTGCCTGCTCTCTGTGCTTCCTCGTGGTGTGCTCTCCTTATAGCTGGGATGAAGTTATAGGCTGTCACTTCCTCCCAGCTGGCTGAAATCACAGGCGCCCGGTGTAGGTGATGATGTAGGTGACCCTAGAGATGACAGGATTGTTTTTTCTAATTTGAAGGAAAATGTAGGCAAATGCTTATTGAAGTCATATTTAACACTACTTTGTGGAAAAACAAAAATAAATGTGCAAACTGGAATGTAAATTGACTTCCCTTAAGCCAATAGAAGCTAACGATGCCCTGGCTAAACAAAGGTAACCATGGCACTAAAGGACTCCATCTCGATCTTTAAAGCTCCAATGAGATTACGGTTTTAGCCACGCATAGAATGCTAAATCCATGCTGGTTTCTTGACTAAAAAAATTGTAGTACAGACCACTGTATCTAAGAATGTCTAATGTTTAGACACCAAACAGAAAATGAATCCCTAAATCATGTATCTACCTGCTTAAGGGATGGAGAGAAAGAATTGCTTGTTCCTATGAAAAAGCTATATACTTCCCCTTCAGCTCCCTACTGGCCGTATATTTCAGGTCAAAGACATGTGAAAAAAGCAACATGTCAGTACACCATTCAAAACAGTCAAACGGTTCAAAACATATGACTTGCTATACATGAATATTAATAGATAGATCAACAGGGATAAGACTAAAGGATACTCAGTGTGGCATACTACAGTCCCTACTCCCCCACACTAAATCTCCTATCCCCCCATTACAGCCAACTAACCTTCCACTGCAATGCCCTATACCTCTATTACAGCCTCTATATCTAGCCCTCTAACCCGCTAATTACAGCCCCAAATTCATGACTACAGCCCCTAAATCCCAACACTACAGACACCTATCCCCCCACTACAGCCCCTATCACCCCGCTACAGCCCACTACCAGTGCTCCTCCCGAGATTTGGTCCGCCTCTGTTCCAGGATGTATTGAGTGTGGGAAATGGGGGATTTAGCACGTGTATAGGGGTTTTTATAGGGGCTACAGTGTGCACATGTGTAATATATTAATAACTGTGTATATATTCTACACGGAAATATTAATATAATACACTTATATTAATAAAGAACAACAAAAGGTAAGCGCTAATTCACAAACAATATGTAGGTAGGTTGCAACCTTAACGAAGGTTTAACTCTTCAAAAAACACAGTAGTACAAAGACAGGTAAGGCTGCACCAATAAAATAAACAGTAAAAAATAAATATAAAAGAAATAGCGTTCCAATAATAGGGGTATAGTCCACTGGAATAAATAGTCAGAAATAAAGTCTCACTAATATATCAGGATAGGGTGGGGGTGAAATCCTCTGGAGTTGATCTGTCCGGATGATTATAATATCTGTATATGTGGAGAGACAAAGGGGAGATACAGCGACTAATAGTGCAATATGCCAAAATCCAGGTATAAAATGAGAAAAGTAGGTAATACACTCACATTGCAAAGAGCTATACCAACTCTGGGGTGAAGG
>OW240917.1:202548211-202591904 GCA_933207985.1 Pelobates cultripes | reverse complement strand
TCTGTGTCATGGTGTGTGTTTGTCACGGTGTGTGTGTGTGTGTATGTGTGCTTTTACTCACCTTTTTTTTTTCCCCACATCGTGCTGGTCTCCCCTCGACTGACCCTGCCTCTACGGCTGAGATCATCAAGCTTGATGATCTCAGCCAATCCGCACTGACACAGGAAGCACCTCTAGTGACCGTCTGAGTGTCTGTCACTAGGAAGCAATGTAAACACTGCCTTTTCTCTAAAAAGTCAGTGTTTACATTGAAAAGCCTGCAGGGACAGGCTATAGACACCAGAGCCACTACATTAAGCTGTGTGTGTGTGCGCGCCTGCTAGTGAGTGGGCTTGCTTGTGTGTGTGCCTGCTACTGAGTGAGCTTGTGTTTTTATGTCAATGACCTTATGTATATCAGTGAGATTGTTTGTCTATGAGGCTGTGTATCAATCATCTTGTGTCAGTAGATGGTCTGTGTCTGCATGTGAGAATGCTTACTGTATAATTAAAAATTTTACTCTGAAAGGACCAATATTTTATATTGGAAAACGCAATATATATATATATATGTATATATATATATCAATCATCTAGGGTGGCAAGACATAGCCTTACATATTACATGCGACAATATATGGCGCAATGACTTATGGGGCTGGCATAGATTTTTTTTCCAGGGCTACTTTGCAATCCCCAGTCCGGCCATGGTACTGGAGACCATATCTCCAGAAGGATATTGATACTTTAGAGAGAGTTCAGAGAAGGGCTACTAAACTGGTTCATGGATTGCAGGATAAAACTTACAAGGAAAGGTTAAAGGCACTTAACATGTATAGCGTGGAGGAAAGATGAGACGGGGCGATATGATAGAAACATTAAAATACCTAAAGGGAATCAACACTGTAAAGGAGGAGATTATATTTAAAAGAAGAAAAATGACTACACAAATAAATCATTATCCTACAATAACCCTCATATATTTTTTATTTTCATTTTTATTTTTATTTTCATTTTTATCTTTATTATTATTATTTATATTCATTTTTATTTTTATATATATTTTTATTTTATTTTATTTTTATTTTATTTTTATTATAACATTTTTTATCATTTTTATATTTACATTTATTATTTACATTTATTATCATTATTATTTAAATTTATTATCTATCTTCACTATTATTTTTAATTTGATAATAGTTTGTGAAATCCAGTATCGCTCCCTTAAATGGTCATAAGCCATCTTTGCTGTTTTTTGATGTGTTAATTAACTTTGTCTTGATGATCAATATAAATTATGATTTTGACATTTACTAATATGTCTTTATACGTTCACGGCCATTGTGTCTGTTTAGTCATTTTTGGGTGCATTTGCATGTTTTGGTCTTTAGAGCATTTGCTTCTTGGACATGTGGGGTTTGGTACATGTGTAGATATTGTAGCTCTGAGCTGATGTATTTATACATGTTTTTTCTTTGCTCCTGTTTTTTTTCCCTTTTGTTGGGTGCCGCGGCTGGAGTGGAACGCATGTGCGTTCCAGCCGCGGATAGATGACGTATTCAGAGGGACGCAGAGAAAATGAAGATCTCTTCCGGACCGGTGGAACGCATGTGCATTCCACAACGGCTAGGCAGAAGTCCATATATGGACCTGGACGCAAGAAAATTTAGAACAGCTGTTATAGAACCCACGGATTGGTGGACAGGGCGTGGAATACGACGAGAGGGACCTTTAAAAAAAAAACCAGAAGATAAAGGACTTCCATTGATGTATTTTATTTTGATTGTATTATATATTTTATTTTTATTCCTCCTGATGAAGTCTACTATTTAGACGAAACACGTAGAGCTGCCTATAATTTCTGTAACCTACTCCTTTCATTTACCATCTTGGAGAGAGAGACACAGACTTTTGATGAGTATTTTATCTTTCTACACTTTGTAAGTGTTTCAATTAAAGTGTGTTTTTTATATCATTAAGATTTCACACTATGTCCAGTTCTTCTTTTTTCTGCATGTACTCTTGAGGAATTTAATTGCAAGATTTAAAGATACCTTGATGGGCTTGAACTACTCCTTCATTCTGTGAGTGCAATATTTACAGCAGGAACATCTCTACTAAACTGTGTTTCCCTATGAGCGTTCTCTGCTTTTGTTTTTTCTAGGTTTATCTTATTTTTTGTATCTGTTTGTGAGGATTTGAGGAATCCTTTGTTACAGCCTAGATTTAAAGGGAAGTAATTAATTTTTATCACTAATATATTGCTGCACTTGGGTGGTCTTTTTGTTTATACACATAACCCTCATATAGACTGAGGAAAAGGTGAGATTATTAAATGGGGTCCCTTTTGTATAGAGGGGTGTGTTACCAGAATCAAACCTTTAGGTTTAATTAGTGTCCCTGTTTTATCTCCTTTATCTACTGATGTACCAAGGGTCTAGGATTTGACTCTGCACCGGTTCTATGACTGTGCCATAGAGCTATTTCCTGGGTCCATGCCATCTAGAGGTATGGCTTATCCTCTCTTTCTTAAGGAAAACCAGATATTGGAGGAATACATAAGGGAGAACCTCATCATGGACTTTATTTAAAGGTCCTCGTCTTCAGGTGGAGCAGGATTCTTCTTTGTCTCTCAAAAAGTAGGTGATCTTAGGCAATGCATCGATTATCGTGGGTTGAATAAGATTACTGTACATAATGTTTACCCTATCCCCCTGTTCACTGAAGCTTTTGACAGGTTGAAGGGTTCCAGAATCTTCACTAAATTGAACCTACGTGGAGAGTACAATATAGTGAAAATCAAAGAGGGGGATGAATGGAAGACAGACTTCAATACGAGACATGGGCAATATATCATTCCATTCGGACTCTGCAACGCTCTGGCCATCTTCCAGGACCTAATAAATGATGTGCTAAGAGAGCACTTGTATGAATTTGTTATTGTATATCTAGATGACATTTTTTTTCTTACATTCTTTCTCCCATAACAAATATGACAAAGAAGGGGAGAACCAAACAAGAATGGACTCCGGAAGCCTTGGCTGCCTTTGACTCCTTAAAGGCAGCATTTGCTTCAGCTCCTATCTTGAACCATCCGGATACGACTCTTCCTTTTTTCCTGGTTGACGCATCTCATACGGGTGTTGGGGAAATACTCTCTCAAAGTATATCTCCTGATCAACCTCATCATCCATGTGGTTTCTTAAAGGAGTGGCACCATCTAATTGAAGGTACATCATTCCTGTTACTATCAGACAGAATCATAAGAATCCTCAAAATACAAAATGTCTCCTCATTAGGCATAGTTTACTTATAAGGCAGTCTTTATTGCAAGAGCACAGAAAACAGACAAAGTTTCGGCACTCTTATGTGCCTTTGTCAAGTCTGTTTTCTGTGCGTGTCCTTCAGTTTGTCCCTGCTTAGGTCTTAAAAAAAATTTTTTTTCACTTGTGCCATTACCAAAAGAACCTATATCATTTGCATATGAGACTAAACAGTATATATATATATATATATATATATATACATAGGCAGTCTAGAACCGTACTGCTGGCAAGTTCTTTCTGCATGAGAGGCACAGCGAACCTATATGATCATTTGAGCCTTCTTTGAGCATAATCAGCATGGTGTAGCTGACACCCGCTTTAGGCACAGTGAGCATGTCTGGATTACCCTTTTTTTTTTTTTCTATTCTTTTTTTTTTACGTGCATAGCAATAACATAGGGTATGCAATATACACTGTTCAAACAACCATGGCATAATATAGCACATAAAATAAAGTGTATGTATATAAGCACAAAAAATTAAATTGTAAAGGGGAAGACAAGAGAAACACAGTGCAGTTTAGGTAGGACAGTAGTGTGAGATTAACTGAGTAGCCTATTTGCACCGAGATTATGTAGGTTAATGTTAGAAACCCCCCAGGGGACCCTCCAGCTGACTAGGTGTGAGTCCTACATTGAAGAACAAAAACTTACATCCTCCACTGCCTGCGAGGATATTGCTTATTGTGCCAGATATGGTAGCAGATATGGGGCAGCTCAGAGACCACACTTGAGAGTCCCAGTGTTGGGCCCAGCAGCCGACAGTGGAGCATGGTTCTCCCTGGTGGTAGCAGGAGCTGTCGTGATGTGGGATTCAGGCACGTCAGGAGCCTTGGCTGGAAGCTGGACTTAGGTGGAGTTTCTTACGATGGGGCCAGACTGTTTCCAGTTTTGATCATTTAGGTGTGCATACAGACGGGGGATGTCTTCTTTTACGGCGCCATTTTCTGGCACTCTTCGTCGTTAGAGTTGCTGGAGCTTAATGTGAAAATGTAGGCAGCACCCTGGTATTAAACTGCTACTCTCCAGGTTCCAATTTCCTCCAGAAGGCAGAGAATATTTTATCTAGCCTTGCCAGGATGTCGTATTCCCATTCATGCTTGGGAGTGCACGTAGCGTCCGCCATTGTGCATGACTACATGTCTGCAAGCTGCTCGCGTGGTTTCCCCACCTGTTTCGAAAGCAAGTGGGCTGTCTTCCAGGTGTGAACTGGGATCAATCCCACCAGTCCGGAGGGGGCGGTGTGTCAGTGGATCCGCGCTGTCAAAGCAAGGATGAGGAGAGCGTCTTTTTCTCCCTGGTTCCGTCACTCGCAGACCGTGTTAAGCCACCCCGGGCTCCCAATTTCAGAAAGCACTCAGGAAAGGTAGCAGGAGGTACACCAAGGCACCCCTAACTCAGGTAATGCAACCTGGTGTATACACAAGCTCAATATTGGTGAGCATTCTCGGATAATCGGTAGATACAGCGGGAGCCCAGCTAACATATGACTTTTCAGCTTGCAGGTCAGGCTCTATGCCCCCTGGATTACCCTTTTAATTTAGCAAAATAGAAGAATGGGTAATAAAAAAACACTAATCTACCATTAACTACCACTAAACATGAACACAGAATGACTGAGAAACTTTCTTAGTCTATTTTGGGTTTTTAAACCCCACCATCTTTCTCTGCCCTTAGTTTGACTAGATTGGCTGCCAGAAAAAAAATGTTGCAGTCAATCTAAACACAGGACCTGGCCACCTGGGTTTTCTTCCATCTAGCTCCAGACCCCGGGGAATGCATGTAGCAGAGCTGCAATATTAAGTCCCAATATCTCTGCTGGTACAGACAATAATCCAAGTGAAGCGCTGGAAATGAAGGCAATATCCCAAATCCCCCAGTAACCGGACGAAACACAGTTCTGGGAGTCAACAGATGATTTTATTCACAGCTCCAGTATTTATGTGGTTCCCCATGCAAGGGGTTTCCATAATCACTTTACAGGGGTTATACAGTAGAGGACTACATGGGGAACTGAATATACAGGACATTTCTCCCACCATGCACTGCTGTACGAGAGGGATACTCCCACTAGAATATCCTTTTAAGTGGATTATCCCTCCGTACAGCAGAACCGGCTTTTCACTCTATAGCTTTAATATTATTCATAGGATTATACCGACTGACCGTTTGGTAGATAGCTGGGGTCTGAGCGCGCACTTTGTGAAAGTACCGCACAGATCCCAGCATAAATAACCGAATGCCACCAGAAATACACTTTATTATACATTCATCTTAAAAGAACCGAATACATAATTGAGAATAAAATACCGAAGGACCGTTGCTCCCAAAAGTCCTGCTGTGTTTGCGCCGTTGAGTAGCCGATTTTGGTTCCAGGTGCTCGACGACCAAACACCGCTGGGCTAACAAAGGATCCAAGATGGCCGACCGCCACGTGGTCGGAAGCTGAACGACAGCCACCCGGGAACGCAATTAACCGCTGATTGCTACAATGTTGCAATCGGTTAATGGGATTTCACTGTTTGTGAAACTACCATATGAATGCTAGCGGCTTTCGACCATTAGCATATGAATGCTCTCTATTACAGAGATACACGAATACATACATAAACAGAATAAAAGTGGCTTTTGTAAGACAACCTTCAGACTTTGAACAGTACGAGCTCAAGTGGCTAGGTTTGCCACAATGCATATCCCATCGAGAATTGGCCATGGTGGTCTGAGGACTCTGAAGATGCTGTCGTTAACATGCCCACTCTGCTCCTGTGACTAGATGGATGGTGGGCCTTGAGGGAGCTAGGAGAAGGTAAGTGAGGGACTGTTACAGTGTTGTAAAGAGATGTGTAAGCAAATATCAAAATTATAAATGGAGCACTATTTTTTTACACAAAGGTAATGTAAGGACTGATGGGAGGTGTGGTATCTCAGGAAAATTACCCTTGTTTCCGCAATAATTATGCAGAAAAGTAATGATGGTCCAGGCACTCAACTTAAATCCAGTGAGCAGATTTATTGAAGCAGATGCAAAGCAACGTTTTGGCCCACAACAAGGCCTTTGTCAAGCTTGTGAGTATTGGCCAACTTCAGACTCGGTTTCACCCTGGGATCCAGGAGAGCGCGTTATCCATTTTGGTAATTATATTGCAGCATTTATTATGGGCTGTAGCGGAGTGAGCTAGGAGAAGCGAATTGCATGATTAACACTGTCAAACGCAGCACAGGGAACATCATTTTCTTCCCGGCAAGTCGCTGTGTAGTGATGGAGTCGCCTATTCCCTTCTGCTGGATCAGGAGTAGAAGTCAAGTGCAGCTCTGAAAAGAGCTGAGTGAATATGCTGCAGAGATTCCCCTTTCAAGAACGAGATGAGGCTACGTTTTGAAGGGTCAAGAAGAACTAAAGATTTATTGACAGACACTATCTTTTATGTGATTCTGCCCATGCAAGGGAGACACCCACATAATTAACAGTATAACCAATCAAGACAATATACATTCTGTACATCTCCTCCTCTTAGATAACTAAATAACATAATTAAAAAGGAACATATTTTCCCCAAATACTTGGGGTACAGGCATAAATTTGGTGTCCCCACATAGTTTGTTTCTGGGGGACTAACATATTTAAAAATCAGCCCATTTGGTTCAGCCGTTCGGGAGATATGGGACTTGAAAGTTTTGACCGACCGCACGGGCAGAGTAGCCGCAAACAGTTCCATGAATCCTGGCCCTGCAGTCGGTCTTAGATCGTGTGTAAAAACTCCAGAATGGCTGGCCACCGTACGCCATCTTGGGTTTGCTGAAATCCCCATCTGTTGCTGAGTCTTTCTACCGAATGCCTTGTCGTTCGGTAGTTTTGGCATGTCTCTCCCGAAGGTATGGAGGTCTCAGCGGTGTTCGACTATTTGAGTGTTCGATTTTAGTTCTAGACACTCGACGGCAAACACCGCTGTTCGGGAGTTAAAATGGCCGCGAACACGTGGAAGTCCCGAAATGGCGGCGGTGCATACAGTTCCCATAGCATTTGTGCGTTTTTTCCACGAACATGCCCATCAAGCAGGGAGGTAAATTACTCTCAATTTAGAGTCAGGGTGGCCTGTTAGTACTTAGCAAGCATTCGCATGGAGAATGCTTGTAAAGTCCCGAACTGCATTTTAATCCACAAGTCTTTGATGAAACTGTCCTTTTTGTTACATGGCTCCCCTTTTGTGGGACACCCCAGTAGACCCGGATTGATCCTTTTCGGGTCAACGTGGGGCTGTCCGGATTTTGGTTAGGGCATCAGTTCAGTTTACAAAAAAATACTATGTACAGGCACTCTTTTATCCATGTTGGTGCAAAGTATCGAGGTGGCCAAAATACCTCAAAATCTACAAAATACAAAAAATAATGATACTGCACTCAGAAATTCAAAATAAAGTTCATTACTGAATTTAATAATCATTAATTAATTAAGTATAATTCATTAGTTGTGAAATACTACAAAGTTAGAAAAATTGGAAAAGTTAAAGCTGGTATAAACCAATATAGTTTGGTAGAAGCAGTGCATTGTGAATCTACTATTAATTAAAGAGAGTCCCTGACCACATCAAGAAGCTAAGTACTAAGTTGCTGTGTCTGGAAGTCCAAACAGATATATCATCCAGGAGAGTAGGGTAAATAAAAAATAAAAAAATAAAAAAACAAAAAAGGTAAAAAAAATGAAAAAATATACAAAAAGAAAAAAAAGAAAAAAATGGAAAAAAATGGAAAAAAATGGAAAAAGTAAGTATATACAGTCCCAGTGTGTGCACACTATGATGTTATATGGGTGGATCTCACCAATGAAGGTAAAGAGTCCAGTGGTCCAGTTCTCCATGTCTCTTAATGTGATGGTGAAATCCCTGAGAGATTCCCCACTTGTCCTGGAGGTATTCAGGTAAAACTTCTTATCAGCTGGTCCTGAGTCTCATAGGCGGGCTGCGCGCTCGGGATCTATACACATCCCTTCAATGGCCCTGTCGGAGGAGAAAACTAATGAAAGTCACATACTTTTATGCAGTTCGGCGCGCCCGCATTAAAGCGTGGGTCACGCCTAGATGACGTCATGACGCTCGCGTCCGCGGGTCGCGTCTGAATGACGTCATGACGCACACGTCTGGTATCCATTCCTGACGTGTGCCGTTTAATTATGCAAATATCCACATCCCCTTGTAGTTGTATGTGTTCAAATTTACTTGTGAAGTCCATTGTATACAAAGTTTGATAATGCATATTTACACATACAATCCTTTACCATAGTCTGCATGTATGGAAAAAAGCAAGTTCCCTAATGCATATTTACCTACGAAAGAGCTGTGCATATTAAAAGAAAAAAACATAAAATCATATATTAACATGAAGTCCTAAAATGATTA
The DNA here is from genome assembly GCA_933207985.1 of Pelobates cultripes. Lineage (NCBI taxonomy): Eukaryota > Metazoa > Chordata > Amphibia > Anura > Pelobatidae > Pelobates > Pelobates cultripes. The sequence continues at coordinate 202,583,206 of OW240917.1, read as the reverse complement.
ATTGTTATGATAGGATTCTTCACCAATAATGGAATACTAATCATATTGATATGTTCTCAAGGGTTAAAGGCATATCTTATACCTGGTTAGACTGATCAAGAAAAAAAGCTACTGATCATTTTATGCAAAGAAAGCTAAGGTGATTAAAATAAAAAAAGTGTGACTCAAACTGAATCTTTGCTTTTGTGTTTTGAAGTATATAAATCAATAAACCTAAATATTGAGGTTCTTCTTTGCAAGATAGAGTTTTTTGAAGAAAATTATGGTTTAAAGAAAAAATATTTTTATGGGAAAACATTTTTTTAAAAGGTTTTTGGGGAAAAAAATTTTTTAAAAAAGAGAGATTTTCTTCGAAAATTTAAGTATATTTCCTGGTTTGGATGGTGTAAATATTTTTCTGATGATGAGAAGGACTATGCATACTCATCATTATTTGCTACAGATAAATGTAGTCCCTATTATGAAAAACCATAACTTCAAAAATGTCCCACCAGAGTCCAAAAGGTTATATAGGCTAGAGATGTAACATAATTGCAACAGATAATTAGCAGTAACCATTCACCCATTCAAACATCATATTTTATATTTGTTACGCATAATCACCAGCAGTGTAGTGTGTGAAAGGTGCCTGTGGTTTCCCACATGTTGGACCCTGTGTTTTCTCAGGTAACGGACCAAGAGATGGTCAACCTCTTTGGTAGCTTCTAAGGAGTGAAAGAGACGGGCGTACCATATAGGGTCCCAATGACTAACTGTGGATATAAAGTAATAAATTAGCCCAAAATTATGGACCAAAAGATTAAAGATGCTACAGGAAATGTTTGAGGTCATAGTCCTCATTCAAGCCTTCCGGGTGGAGTGTTTCCAAGATACTAATCCACTTCGTATCTTTGCATAAAAGTGCTTTTTGTCTATCCCCACCTCTACGCAACGGTTTAACACCATCAATTACTTGGAAACGTAATTGATTGACATTATGACCTTGCTGTAGAAAATGCCTTGGTACTGGTTTGTCACATGTCCCTTTTTGAATGGCAGCTCTTATGTCCCTCTTATGTTCTCCTATGCAAACTTTCACTGGCCTGATTGTTTCCCCAACATAGAGAAACCCACAAGGGCATTTCAAAATGTAAACCAAAATGGTGAAGAATCCTATCATAACAATTAATCATTTTAGGACTTCATGTCAATATGATTTTATGTTTTTTTTCTTTTAATATGCACAGCTCTTTCCTAGGTAAATATGCATTAGGGAACTTGCTTTCTTCCATACATGCAGACTGTGGTAAAGCATTGTATGTGTAAATATGCATTATCAAACTTTGTATACAATGGACTTCACAAGTAAATTTGAACACATACAACTACACAGGGATGTGGATATTTGCATAATTAAACGGCACACGTTGGGCATGGATACCGGACGTGTGCTTCATGACGTCATTCAGACGCGACCCACGGACGCGAGCGTCATGACGTCATCTAGGCACGACCCGCCTCATTAATTTTCTCCTCCGACAGGGCGATTGAAGGGATGTGTATAGATCCCGAGCGCGCAGCCCGCCTATGAGACTCAGGACCAGCTGATAAGAAGTTTTACCTGAATACCTCCAGGACAAGTGGGGAATCTCTCTTTACATATTATCTGAAAAGGTTAAGGAAGAATAATTTGACACCAACTACAGGGATTTTACCATCACATTAAGAGACACGGAGAACTGGACCACTGGACTCTTTTCCTTCATTGGTGAGATCCACCCATATAACATCTTAGTGTGTACACACTGGGACTGTATATACTTACTTTTTCCATTTTTTTCTTTTTTTCTTTTTGTATATTTTTTCATTTTTTTACCTTTTTTTACCTTTTTTGTTTTTTTGATTTTTTCTTTTTTATTTACCCTACTCTCCTGGATGATATATCTGTTTGGACTTCCAGACACAGCAACTTAGTACTTAGCTTCTTGATGTGGTCAGGGACTCTCTTTAATTAACATGGAGTTATAATAGTAGATTCACAATGCACTGCTTCTACCAAACTATATTGGTTTATACCAGCTTGTATATATTATCAATTTAAGTGTGTATATATTATTAACTTTTCCAATTTTTCTAACTTTGTAGTATTTCACAACTAATGAATTATACTTAATTAATTAATTAATGATTATTAAATTCAGTAATGAACTTTATTTTGAATTTCTGAGTGCAGTATCATTATTTTTTGTAATTCATCAGTTCGGTTTGTCTGGACAGGCAATCCGCGTTCCCGTTGAGTTTACCAGGCCGATATTGTATGGAAAAGTTATATGGTTGTAACGCCAGGCTCCATCGTAATAAACGGCCATTATCTCTGGCCACGCGGTTCAACCACACGAGGGGGTTATGGTCAGTGATGAGGGTGAACTCCTGACCATACAAATATGGAGTCAATTTCTTTAGGGCCCAGACCAGGGCTAAACATTCTTTTTCCACTGCCGCGTAACTCACTGCTCTGGGTAACAATTTTCTGCTTAGGTACACGACAGGGTGTTCTCCTCCATCTTCCCAGATCTGGCTTAAAACTGCCCCCAGTCCGTACATGGAGGCATCTGTGTGGACGACAAATCTTTTGTTAGGGACTGGGGCAGATAGCACGGGCGCGTTGATCAATGCGTTCTTTAATTTCTGAAATGCTGTTTCACAGGCGGGAGACCACAGGACTATCCTAGGTAAATTCTTTTTGGTCAGATCTGTCAAGAGCTTGGCGATACTACTATAGTCTGAGACAAATTTTCTGTAGTACCCTGCCGTCCCTAGGAAGGCCAGTACCTGGGTTTTGATGTGGGGTGTGGGCCAATTAGCCACGGCCTCAACCTTGGCTGGCTCCGGTCGTTGATTCCCACATCCTACCCGGTGTCCCAGGTACTGTACTTCGGCCATGCCAAAGTTACATTTTTCTGGCTTCAGAGTGAGGCCTGCAGCCCTAATCTGGTCCAGTACTGCCCCTACATGTTGGAGGTGCTCTCCCCAGGTTTCACTGTAGATCGCAATGTCATCCAGGTACGCCCAAGCGAAATCCTGGAAGCCATCAAGGAGTCTGTCCTCCAAGCGTTGGAAGGTAGATGGGGCGTTCTTCATCCTGAATGGCATGACCTTAAATTGGTACAAACCAAACGGGGTGACGAAGGCCGACTTGGGGACAGCCTCCTTGGCTAGGGGAATCTGCCAATACCCTTTGCACAGATCAATGGTGGTCAGATATCTCCCCCTAGCAATGGGATACGCATCGGTCATGGTACGATCATTAAGACGTCTATAATCGACGCAGAACCTGGTAGTCCCATCCTTTTTGGGTACCAGTACTACGGGTGAGGCCCATGGGCTGTCTGAGGGTTCTATGACCCCTAACTTAAGCATTTCTTGGATCTCTTTCCTCATCTCTTCTTAACTGCCTCCGGGATCCTGTAGGGGGTCTGTCTAAGAGGAGTCTGCCCTGGGGTTTCTACGTAATGGGTAGCTAACGTCGTGTATTCCGGCTCTTGGGAGAATGTCAGTCTCTTCTCGTCAACAGCTGTCTGATCTGTCCCTTTTCTGCCGGATTTAAGCGCTCCCCTAGTTGGATAGTACTGAGGATATTATTTGGTTCGGGACCTGCTAACAAGTCGGGGATAGATAGCCTGTCGGAGTCATCTGCACTCGGACTGCAGATGGCTGCAATATCCTCGGCCCTTTCCTGATATTCCTTTAACAGATTCACATGGAAGGATTTCCGAATCCGGTCGTCCTTGTTACTGGCGATTACGTAAGTGGTGTCACATACTTGGCACACCACCTTGTAAGGGCCCTGCCATGAGGTCTGGAGCTTGTTCCCTTTTACTGGTCTGAGTACCAGAACTTTCTGTCCCACCTGGAAGGTTCTCTGGCGGGCACCCCTATCATACCACCTCTTCTGTCGACCCTGGGCCGCCTGGAGATGGTCTCTAGCCATCCGAGCCAACAGCTCCATGCGGTCCCGCATCTCCAGAACATATGGCACAATAGGGACACCCTCATGTTCCATCTATCCTTCCCAGTGCTCTCGGATGAGGTCAAGGGGGCCTCAAACTCGTCTTCCATAGAGCAGCTTGAACGGAGAGAACCCAGTGGATTCCCGTGGCACCTCTCGGTAGGCAAACAAGAGGTGCGGCAAGAATCTCTCCCAGTCTCTGTATTCCGCAGTAAAGGTCCGCAGTGATTGTTTCAGGGTACCATTAAAGCGTTCACAAAGCCCGTTAGTCTGGGGGTGGTAAGGCGAGCTGTAGAGGGTCTTGATACCACAGACCTTCCATAATTGTTGGGTCAGATCTGTGGTAAATTGTGTCCCTCGATCAGACAAGATAAGGAAACAAGACAAGGAAACCCCCACTCTGGTGAAGATCCCGACCAAAGCACTGGCAACAGTGTCGGCCTGGATATTCGTCAGAGCGCGGCTTCCGGGTAGCGAGTAGCGTAGTCCACTACGGTAAGGATATACTTCTTACCGGAGGGACTGGGGTTCGGTAGGGGCCCCACCAGATTGACTGCCACAATACTAAATGGTTGGGTAACAGCCTTGCTTTCGGGTGGTCCCCTCGTTTCCCCACTCGTTGACAAACATCACATGTACTACAGTAGCGCCGTACATCCTTCGAGATTCCCGGCCAAAAGAAGGTCTGGGTAATCCTGTAGGTAGTGAGGTTACCTCCTAAATGTCCTGCCAAGGGACTATCGTGTCCAATTCGGAGAAGTTCCAACTGGTACTTCCTGGGTACCACTAGTTGGCGCTTCTGCGCTGGAATACAACCTTTCTTTTTCCCTTCCATCAGTCAAAACAGTCGGTCGTTATCCCAGACAAAATGTTCCTTCTCATCCCCCCACTATCTGCAAGTTCCCTGTATTTTTGGAGGGTAGGGTCTGCCCGTGTCTCCCTCCCAAATGCTTTGGGGGTATCCCAAGCTAGGTGTCTGGCCTACGTGTCAGGTTCTTGGCTTACCTGGGTCTCCGGTCCTGGTGAAGAGTCGTCCATATCACGAGCCTGGGAACATGTGGTCACTGGGCAAGCGGCAGCAGTTGTAGGTAAGTAGGCTGACACAAGAGGGCCAATATCATTGCCCGACATGACTTCAGCGGGTAAATTGTTCCCAGACCCGACTCCCCAATCCAGGTGTACCCGGGCAGTGGGTAAACGGAATACTGCTCCTCCGGCGACTCGTACAGCCACAGTGTGGTTGGACAAATGTTTGGGTTTTACCAGATGTCTCTGCATTAGGGTAATGTTTGCACCAGTGTCTCTCAAGCCTTGCGCCACCTGTCCGTTCACCCTCACCTGTTGTCGGTGATGTTGCCGATTATCTGGTGATGCGGCTTGTATCGGGTCCGCCTCATATAAAATACCCAGGCATTCCTCTGGGCCCACCTCGGTCTCCAGGCAATGAGCGGCCGAGGTACGTGGTGTAGAAGTGGGAGCGCAAGGGGGAAATGGTCTCTGTCGGTGGTGAGGGCCGTCGCCAATTGTTGGCTGCCGACCCCAGGGGGCAGTGGCGGGCAAGGTGTCCGAGATTGTTGCAGCGATGGCACGCCATTCGGGATACATCTCGTGGGTAGTTGGTGGACCCATGAGGGCGAGGGGGCCCTGGGGGCACTGGAGCACGGAACTCCGGACCAAAGTTATTAGCTGGGGTACCTTGTTCTGTCCTGCTCTCTGGGCAGTGAGTACCTTGACTAACCTTTCTCGTTTCGGCATACTCGTCTGCTAGCCCCTTATTCAGGGTGCTGGGTCGCCGATCTCTCACCAAGTCTTGCAAATCGGCTGCCAAATCCTGGAAGAAGTGTTCCATTAAGAACAATTGTAGTACTTCTTCCCCTGTACTGGCATTACATCCTTGGACCCAGTGGGAGGCCACTCACTGTAGATGGTTGGCCCATTCCATATGAGAGTCCACGGCCTTTTTCTTAGACTCACGAAATCGGAGGCGGTATGCCTCCGGTGTCACGGCATATCGGGCCAACAGTGCCTTTTTGACCTGCTGGTATTGTAGGATATCCTCTGCGGTGAGGGCCCAAAATGCCTCGTTGACTTTGCCTGACAGCTTCACGGATAAAATAATGACCCATTGTTCAGGGGGCACCTGATGTAAAGAGAACTGTCTCTCGAAATCGGCCAGATATCCGTCAATCTCCTCTTCATTCTCCACAAACGCCTTGAAAGCAGGCAAGAAGAGGGGAATCAGGAACTGTATGTGTAATGGGCTGCTGGGCTCTTACCAGTTCGATTTCGTGCCCCCTCCTCTCCCAGATATCTGCTTTGGCATCGGGGAACAGCCGTTCAATCAGCTCCACTGATGTCTCTGGATAGAAGGCCAGTCTCCTCTGTACAATGCGGGCGACCTCGTCCTCCTCGCTGTCTGGACCCCGGGTCTCTGTTACTTCCATGGAACAATCCATCTCGTCCAGCTCTAGTAGGTCTGCGATCAGCTCTCTCCGTGGTCTGTTACTGGCACTCCTTCCTCGGTTCTCAAGTAGATCCTTTAGGGTAGGCCTCTTCAATTTGGCGTAGTGAGACTCCATCCAGCACCTGCGCTGTGGATGAAAGGACCATCCCACCGCTACCACCAATGTAACGGCTACCCTGTTTTGGTGAGGGTATCAGCCGTTGGCGACATCCTTTTCTTCCCGGCAAGTCGCTGTGTAGTGATGGAGTCGCCTATTCCCTTCTACTGGATAGGAGTAGAAGTCAAGTGCAGCTCTGAAAAGAGCTGAGTGAATATGCTGCATAGATTCCCTTTTCAAGAACGAGACGAGGCTACGCTTTGAAGGGTCAAGAAGAACTAAAGATTTATTGACAGACACTCTCTTTTATGTGATTCTGCCCATGCAAGGGAGACACCCACATAATTAACAGTATAACCAATCAAGACAATATACATTCTGTACATCTCCTCCCCTTAGATAACTAAATAACATAATTAAAAAGGAACATATTTTCTCCAAAGTTTGGATGTACCCCAAATACTTGTCCCTGGATAGTTTGTTTCTGGGGGACTAACATATTTAAAAATCAGCCCATTTGGTTCAGCCGTTCGGGAGATATGGGACTTGAAAGTTTTGACCGACCGCACGGGCAGAGTAGTCGAAAACAGTTCCATGAATGCTGGCCCTGCAGTCGGTCTTAGATCGTGTGTAAAAACTCCCGAATGGCTGGCCATCCGTACGCCATCTTGGGTTTGCTGAAATCCCCATCCGTTGCTGAGTCTTTCTACCGAATGCCTTGTCGTTCGGTAGTTTTGGCGTGTCTCTCCTGAAGGTATGGAGGTTCCAGACACTCTACGACAAACACCGCTGTTCGGGAGTTAAAATGGCCGTGAACACGTGGAAGTCCCGAAATGGCGGCGGTGCACACAGTTCCCATAGCGTTTGTGCAGTTTTTCCACGAACATGCCCATCAAGCAGGGAGGTAAATTACTCTCAATTTAGAGTCAGGGTGGCCTGTTAGTACTTAGCAAGCATTCGCATGGAGAATGCTTGTAAAGTCCCGAACTGCATTTTAATCCACAAGTCTTTGTTGAAACTGTCCTTTTTGTTACAGTTGCATGCTTGAAGAGTGTAGAAAATACACCAGAAGTTTTATGAAATACAACTCAAATCAGACTAACTTAGAATTAGTTCAACTAAAGAGCTGGGTGGTCAATGGATATGATCTACTTGGAGTTTGCTAATGCATGTGATACAGTTCAACACAAAAGGTTACTATTAAAATTAATTTGGTTTACATAAAAAAGAACATTTGCTTAACCCCTTAAGGACACATGACATGTGTGACATGTCATGATTCCCTTTTATTCCAGAAGTTTGGTCCTTAAGGGGTTAAAGTTAGAGTACAAAGAGTAGTTGTAAAAGGAAAGTTTTCAAGTTGGACAACAATGGTAAGAGGAGTTCATCAGGGTTCTGTCCTGAGTTCACTTCTCTTTTTTCTGTTTATAAATGATCTTGAAGTTGGCATTGAAAGTCATGTGCCGGTATTTGCAGAAGACACAAAAATAGGTTACATAAGGCACTTTGAAAATATGGATGAATCGGGGTACTGGGCAGGTAAGTGGAAGATAAGATTTAATACATATTATTATTAATATTATTATTGCCATTTATATAGTGCCCACAGATTCCGTAGCACTTTACAATATTATGAGAGGGGGGATTTAACTATAAATAGGACAACTGCAAAAAACTTACAGGAATGATAGGTTGGAGAGGACTCTTCTCAAACGAGCTTACATTCTATAGGAGATGAGGTGTAAAACACAATAGGACAGGGATTTGCAATCAAATAAGGTGGGCTGCCTTTGTATAAATACAAAGTCATGCATTTTGGAATTAGGAACCTACAAACCTTGTATACATTAAATGGGGCTGAATTAGGGACAACATTAAATGAAAAAGACTTGAGAAAGCTCTTAGATAACAAACTAAGCAACAGTATGCAATGCCAGTCTGCTATTACAAAAGCTAGTAATGTAGTGTTATGTAATATATAGTCTTGCCTCTTTATATAGGCAAGACTATATATTACACAACACTACCTGAAAATATAGTCTTGACTCTTTATAAATCAATGATAAGGTACCACATGCAGTGCAATTTTGGGCACCAATTTTAGAAAAGGATATTGCAGAACTAGAAAAAGTGCGGAGACAAGTTACAAAATTTAAAAAGGGGATGCTAAATATTAGCTATGAAGAAAAGCAAGAAAAATTGCAGTTGTTTTCTTTAGAAAAAAGGCATCTCAGAGTATTATACAAATATATACAGAGTCAGTACAAATTGTTAAGTGCAAACCTGTTCATTAGCAGGAACAACAGATAAGATATCACCCATTGAGACCGAAAAAGTTTTTCTTTAAGGCAGAGAAAAGGTATCTTTGCAGTAAGAACCAAAATGATGTGAAATTCTCTACCTTGTCTTATCAATCTATTTGGATATTTTAAAAAGGACTGAATATTTTTTGCATAAACAGAATGTCAAGGATTTAATTAACATGTATGTAAATAAGGTGTTGATCTAAGTAGAAATATAATTGTCATTATTGAGTCAAGAAGGAACTTTTCCCTTTTTGTGGTATTATTGGAAATAGCTACAGTTAGGGTTGTACTTTTCCACAGACGGTTAGGTAGTGAAGGGTTTAAGTAACATCATCAAGTCAAGCAGTCCAGTTGTGCTTAACACACTGTTTTTGTTATAATCTAGGTATAATTTATGTTACTACAATGACAGGTTAGACACTGAGTGCCTATTTCTGCAGACATTTCAAGACAGCTGTCCAAGGTAAAGTTACCTGCTGGGAAAGGTTGAGCTATGCCAGTATAGAAAAGCACAGACTAGTCACCTAACACAGGGGTGGGCAATCTGCGGCCCTCCAGATGTTTTGGACTACATCTCCCTTGATGCTTTGCTAGCATTATGGCCCTAAGAGCATTATGGGAGATGTAGTCCAAAACATCAGGAGGGTCGCAGATTGCCCACCCCTGACCTAACAGATATCTTTAACCCCTTAACGCCGTAACGGCTTGCAGCCCCAGGAGGTAAAATATACTTACCTCTGCCACGATCCTCTTCGGGAGGACTGCCTGACAGCCCAGGCAGCCCTCCCACGGCAAATCAGGCCCCTGGGGGCCATGTGATCACTCTCAAAGAGCGATTACATGGACCCCTATAGCTGGCTCAGGAATGAAGAAAGTCCCATAAGAGGACTGAAACGTCGAAATAGCCTTTTTAATACATGGATTAATAAACTTTACTTTTTAATCTACCTTTGGAAATCCGTGAGTGCTAATCACTATCTACTGGTATGTAAAATTCCCCCTGATTTTGAGCACCCGGTCTAAATGTTTTTTGGAGCCAGAGTGCAAGGACTTTGTGGATGGTTTTATATATATATATATAAATATATATCAATATAAGCTGAGATTATGCTGCAATACCAGCACCGGCCTTTGTATGGAGAGAGGCAGGGATAGGAAGTTACAGCATCTTCCTCCCTGCCTCTCTCTTATCACTGATCCGCAGGGTACCAGCACAGAGAGTCCAGACAGCAGCTCCCAGCCTGCAGAGACAGACTACAGCTCAGGTATTACCAGTTTGATATGTTTGTAATGTTGCCTTTGAGACCGTATGGTAGCCCAGGAATGGTCTCAAAGGTAACATAACTAATCTGGCAAATATTAATGTGAAAAAAATGCAAAATGGAATGTGCTATATTTGACCCTGTAACTTTCCAAAACACCATAAAACCTGCTAAAGGGGGGTACTGTTTTACTCGTGAGATATTGCTGAATACAAATATGTTCATTTTATTGCAGTAAATGCAAACAGTATCATGACATCTACCGCTAAAATGTCAGGCGGAACTACTAATTTTTTTCAAATCATAATTTCTCACCGTTTTTTAATTTTTTTTTATTCATAATAAGTTATGTTTCATATATGAATAGTTCATAGGAAATTAAAGCCATGTTTGTCCTGAACAAAATTATATATAATAAGTGTGGGTGCACTTAATATGAAAGAGGTGAATTACGGTTGAACAGACATTTAGAGCAAATTCCAGGTTTTGTTTACATTTTGTCTTGATCAGAACGTGTACTATTGACTCTGTCCTGAAGGGGTTAAAGCAAAAGTCACAGGTTCAAGGTGAGATGCTGCTTCTGATTATACTATCTAGATGTGCATCCAGAATATGCGTGAGAACTCTGAATAATCGGTTACTAGTAAGCCAGAAGAGGAGAAAATGGTTGCACACTTGCATTTGTTTGCATTTGTTCTGATGTGCAACGGTTGATGTTTGTGTTATTAAAAACGCCATCTATGTTGAAGGCCTGACACCCTTTTGCTTCATTACCATATTTCAGACACTTGGCTCATAAGAAAGATAACTTAAAGTGCCAGAACTGATGACTTAGCACCCTTTAGAGATAATGTTTTAAGTTTCTTTTTTTAAATCTACAGGAAGAGCTTTTCCAGAGACTTACTATAATTGCACAATTCCATGAGTTATGCAGATCTTTGAAAGCTAAAATACCAGTTTAGTCATATTCTAAGGCTGGATTTTGGCATTATAGCTATATAAAGTTCACTTTTAGAGGATGCCAGTTACAAGGTTTATTAAGTTCAGATTGATCACTGAAATACAATAAAATATTGAATCACTGTTCATTGTGACATTTACCTACATATTTCAGGTATTCACCCTCATTTGTTCTGTTTGGCCACTCCATTATTCAGTGCAACAATAACTATACATGATACAGATTAAAGGGACACGATAGTCATCCAGAACAATTACAGTATAATGTAGTTGTTCTGGTGAGTATAACCATTGCCTTCAGGCACTTTCATGCAAACACTGCATTTTCTGAGAAAAAGCAGTGTTTACATTGCCCCCTAGGGACACCTCCAAATGGCCACTGGAGGTGCTTCTTGGGGCAGTGCCCTATGGGAAAGCATTGGATTGGCTAAATATCAGAAATTCTGATGATGTCACCAAGGAGGCGGATCGGGGCAGGGACAGCATCGGCAGACCCACGCGGCTCTGGAAATTAGGTGAGTTTTAACATTTTCTTGGGGGGGGGGAGGTTAGGGGGACAAGCCACCTAAATAGTGGATTAAATACTATAGAGTCAGGAATACATGTTTGTGTTCCTGACCCTATAGTGTTCCTTTAACTTACTTGCAAACTCAAAAAGGTTGACTTCTAAAATGCAACACCAAATCGAGTTGAGATAGTAGACCTGTGGTTTATCAGGTGGGATATAAAAATATAATAAAAGGTTGAAAGATGTTGATACCTTGATACCTGTCCAGTAAGAAGAAATCACCTTCTATCAAAAGCTGCCAATTGGTCCCTGTTGTAGATATGAAATGGTGTGGAAAGAAAACTAAAAGCTACAGAGACTGATAAAGAGCCTTTATTAAGTGGCATAGCACAGACTGAAAAAGGAAAAGAGATGCAGGTACAGGCTGGGCTTTTGGCACAAATTTACCTTCTGGGTCCTATATATGCCAGTGATATCCTGTTACTTAGCATGCCTAAATGGTATAATTATCTTTTCACATGCAATTATTTTCCTCCAAAGGCAGGAAATAGTTGAGTTCAACTTATGTAGCCATTTATGGTCCACTGAAGTACTATAAAAGATATTTTGTTTCAGTAACTGCAAACTGCAACACTTCAATTCACAAAGGAATAATGCCAGCTATTTATTTCTGCCATTTGTTAAGTGAATGTTTATACATAAATCACTAATTTGTAATGTTAAAAAAATATTGAGCTAATTTAGAAGGCATAAATCTTAGTGGAAGATTAAAATCATAAGATTATGTAAACAAAATTTAGGCTTTGCAGCAGACTTGTCTATGAGAAAGAAAAGAGAGAACGACAGAATGACATAATGAGTCATGAAAAGTAGAGAGAGCAGGGAAAACAGGTAAAGAGTGGGGGATAGCTGTGGATTGTTGGAGGACAATTGTGGGGAGGATTTTTTAAAATCATAAATACAGTGAAAATAAAGTGCCAAAAAGGAAACTATTTCTGTGAATATATGTTTTAGAGAAAAAAGAGATGAGGAGAAAAGGTGGCAACCAGGGGATTATGTTAAAGACTCTTAAAAGACAAGCAAAGAAAAGAGAGCTAAAGTTAAAGGGGATGGTAAAGAATGCTTAAATGAAAATCGAATGTGATGGAGATGTAACTGTTTTTCTTGTTTTGTATTTGTAATGCTAAATGACTGGAACGCAACTGCAGAAAAACTTTTAAGTACTTCAATTTATAATTTTTTAAATTTTTTTTTATTGAATTGCAAGAGTGGTTACTGTAGCTTTAAACCCTTAGAGCAGGTTGTTAGTTGCAGGAAGAAATAAGCCACTGAAGTTTTGCATAAAGCCAAGCAGTCCCATTTAAGGATAGTGCAGAGTTTGCATGCAGAATTAGAGTTGAATTAAATGCAGCAGAAATAGCTTCATGAGTGTTAGAAATGAGGCAGATTATATTTGCAGCCAAACTGAGAGGCAATTGGATTGAAGGAAATAAAGTACTTAGCTTCAGAATTCAAATTAAGCAGTCCCTTAGGGGTAGGAGCAGAAGTCCGTTAAACAATCCAAGGTCGAGGAGTGGAGAAGGCAGGTAGACGTTTTCAGAGCGGGTACGGTACACGGTAAAGCTTTGAATGTAACTTGGTAGCCGGTAAGAGGTTCACAGGAACTCGTTCAATAATCCAGCAACTTTGAATCTGGCGCAGTCTTCCTATGTAGCGTGAGGAGAAGGGGCGGGGCAAAGCTCCGTCAACCCGGAAGTGGCTTAATTCGGCGAAACCGGCAGGTATAATATAACCCCCTTCCTATGGAGCACCCCCTGGGTGTACTTCACCTTGGTTTGGAGGGGTAGCGCCAGTGGAACGCAGCAACCAACCTATCCACATGAACAACAGATGAATCTTCCCAAGTGTCTTCATCAACCCCATAACCTTTCCATCTAATAAGGTATTGCAGGGAGCCACGGCGGATTCGTGAATCCAAAATCTTTTGTATTTCGTATTCATCTTCACCGTGAACAATGATAGGTTCAGGAGAGGTCACCACTTCCCTATTGAAAGGGTCGGGGATATGTGGTTTGAGTAAAGAAACATGGAATACCGGATGAAGTTTGACATTTGGAGGGAGTTTTAGTTTAACAACGTTGTCGTTGATTACTGCTATTACTTGAAAAGGACCAAGAAAGAGAGAGCTCAGTTTTTTCGAGGGGCGGTTGGTGGCTATATTCCTTGAGGAGAGCCAGACAAGATCACCTATTTTGTAGTTAGGAGGAATTTTTCTTTTAGTGTCAAAAAACTTTTTCTGATTACTTAAAGCGAGTTGAAGATTCTCCCGCAATTTGTGAAATAGGGAGGACATAAACTCGTTCCAGGATGAGACAGTAGGATTAGATGAAGCAATGTTTTGGATGGGAAATGAAGATGGATGGAACCCATAGTTCGAGAAGAAGGGAGTCATTTTCGTACTGGTGTGAATAGAGTTGTTATAAGAAAATTCAGCCATAGGTAGCCATGTGGTCCAGTCATCTTGTAGGTATGAACAATAACATCGCAGATACTGTTCCAGGCATTGATTGACCCTCTGCGTTTGCCCATTAGTTTGGGGATGATAGGCGGATGAGAGTTTGCGTTGAATTTGAAGGGAGGAACACATCTCTTTCCAGAATTTGGAGGTAAACTGTGTCCCTCTATCTGAAATAATTTCTTCAGGAAGTCCATGAAGCTTTACAATATTATCGGTAAAAACTTTAGATAATTCTGATGAGGAGGGCAATTTCCTTAAAGGGATGAAATGGGACATCTTAGTGAGGCGGTCCACGATGACAAGAATAGTGGTAAAATGTTGAGATGGAGGGAGATCCACTAAAAAATCCATAGAAATGGATTGCCATGGTTTTTCTGGAATGGGTAAGTTAAGTAGTAAATCAAAAGGTTGATGATGTTCAGGTTTGGACCTCTGACAGGTAGAGCAAGTCTTGACATAGGATTCGATAGTTTTATCCTGGCGGGGCCACCAATAATATCGTGAAGCTAAATCAAGGGTCTTCTTAATCCCAGGATGTCCAGCTAAGGGAGAATCATGGACCATTTTAAGTAATTTATTCCTAATTATGGGAGGAATGTAAATTCTATCTTTAAAATAGAATATGCCATCCTTTTTTGTTAACATAGGTGAATTGGGAAGTTCGAGATCTTTCTCATTCAGATTTTTTATGTCATCACATAGAGAAGAAATAATTCCAATTGTTTTGTTAGGAGGGTAATCATCTAAAGCAGTTTTATAAGGGATTCTAGAAAGAGCGTCTGCCTTTTTATTCCTAGATCCAGGTCTGTATACCAATTGGAAGTTAAATCGGTTAAAAAAAAGATTCCATCTAACTTGTCTAGCTGAAAGGGTCTTATTAGTATAGAGATATTCGAGATTTTTGTGATCTGTATAAACCACTATGGGGTGTTTTGTATCTTCAAGGAGATGACGCCAATTCTCAAAAGCAGCCTTAACACCTAACAATTCTTTTTCACCAATTGGATAATTTTTTTTCAGCGGAGCTCAAGGATCGTGAAAAAAAAGCAACTGGATGGAGCGGATCTTGAGGTGTTTTGTGTTGGGAAAGTACTGCTCCGATAGCTGTATCTGATGCATCCACTTCAAGAACATTTAGGAATGTAGGATTAGGCAATTGAAGAATAGGGGCAGTTGTAAATCTTCTTTTTAATTCGTTGAAGGCTGATTGGGCATTTTCATTCCAATTAAAAGAACGTTTACTGCTGTTAAGGAGATTAAGTGGATGAGATATATCTGAGTAATTTCTAATAAATTTTCTATAGAAATTTGCAAACCCAAGAAATCGTTGTAACTCTTTTGTACTAGTAGGGACAGGCCAGTTAATGATACACTCAATTTTGGAATTATCCATCTTTAGGGAATGAGGTGAAATAACATATCCTAGAAAAGAGATTTCAGTGACTTCAAAAAGGCATTTCTCGGGTTTAGCATATAATTTGTGTGTTCTCAATCTAGATAGGACCCATCTTACATGCTTCCTATGTTCGTCTAGATTGTTGGAATATATTAGGATATCATCTAAATAAATAATAACACATACGTCCAATAGATCCCTGAAGATATAATTTATAAAATGTTGAAATGTTGCGGGGGCATTACAGAGCCCAAATGGCATGACAAGATATTCGTAGAGACCATATCGTGTCCGGAAGGCGGTCTTCCATTCATCATCCTGTTTTATTCTAATAAGGTTGTATGCGCCACGGAGGTCTAATTTAGTGAATATAGTAGCGGTTCTTAATCTTTCAATTAATTCATTTATTAAAGGAAGAGGATAACAATTTTTAATAGTTATTTTGTTTAAGGCTCTATAATCTATAATGGGACGAATGGTTTGGTCTTTATTTCTTACAAAGAAAATACTAGAAGCAGCAGGGGAGGTTGAAGGTCTGATGAACCCTTTACGTAGATTTTCATTGAGGTATTCTTTTAAGATTTCTAATTCCTTTTCAGAGAGAGGATAGATATGCCCATAAGGAATTGGAGCTCCGGGTATGAGATCTATTGGGCAGTCATATACCCGATGAGGTGGTAGTGTTTCAGCTTCTTTTTTACAAAAGACATCTGCGAAATCGGAGTAGAATGTAGGTATAACTGGTTCTTTAGTAATTTGGAGAATGGGAATATGTTGTA
The DNA here is from genome assembly GCA_933207985.1 of Pelobates cultripes. NCBI lineage: Eukaryota > Metazoa > Chordata > Amphibia > Anura > Pelobatidae > Pelobates > Pelobates cultripes. Next base: position 202,566,928 of record OW240917.1, on the reverse strand, counting down.
AGCATGTTCTTTTACAGAAGTCAGAGGTGAAAGAAATGGAGAAAGGAGATCATTTAATTATCGGATTATGGATTTTTAACCAATTAATCCCTAGAATGACTGGATAAAGTGGTGATTTAATAACATCAAAGATAAGGAATTCGGAATGAACGTTGTTGGTAATCATTCTTAGGGGAACTGTCTCATTTGTTATGGGACCTGAGGATATATAGGAGCCATCAATAACTCTGACTGAGACAAAATTAGTTTTACGAACACAAGGGATTTTATTTTTTGTTACAAAGGCGTAATCAAGAAAGACTCCATTAGCGCCGGAATCGATAATGGCCTCAGTCATAATTCTTTCTGTGTCCCACTGTAATATGAGAGATATAGTAAAGTGAGTAGATGTTTTTTGAGGTAGGACGTTTAATATAGAAGTAGCTGAATGATGCTTACCGCGTTTTGAATGTTTCAGCAGAGGACATTCTGGAATTAGATGTTCTTGTGAGGCACAATACATACATAGGTTTAAATGTCTTCTTCTTGTTCTTTCTTCAGAGGTAAGAGGACTTCTTATTATACCTACTCCCATAGGTTCAGGTTGAGTAGGAATTTTTTCAGGCAATTTTGGAGGAGTGAAGGGTTTTCTCCAAGTTGAACTAATGAGAACTTTTTCAGCCTTTCTTTCTCTTAGGCGTCTATCGATACTAATGGAAAGTTGGATCAATGTGTTTAAAGTAGGAGGAAGTTCGGTACGGGAGAGTTCATCTTTTACCGCTTCGGATAATCCGAGACGGAACTGGTTGCGTAAGGTAATGTCGTTCCATTGGGTTTCAGTAGCCCATCTTTTAAATTCTGCAATATAATCTTCAACAGGTCTATTCTTTTGTTGTAGGGTTCTGATGGTTAAATCTGCAGTAGTTTGTTTATAAGGATCCTCATATAGTAGAGACATAGCTTCAAGGAACTCATCCAATGAATCTAATATGGGGTCATCATTCTCTAGAAAGGAATGTGCCCAGGCCATAGGTTCACCTCTTAGAAAAGAGATCACGGAACAGACATTAGATCTTTCAGTGAGATAAGATCTAGGTCTTAAAGCTATTAGAAGTTTACAGGAATTCAAGAACTCTCTGTACTTTGATCTATCTCCATAAAATTTTTCTGGATTGCAGACAGCAGGATCGCTAGCTGATTGAAGAGCGGCATGTGGAAGATGACCTTGTATGTCTCTGACATAGGTTAGTATTCTCTCGTTTGTAATCTGCAAATCCTGTAAACCCTGAGCAATTGTATCGACTCTATGAGTCAGGGCAGAGACTTGTGAGTTAATATCTGCTGTTTCCATTGGAAGGGCTGGATTATTCTGTAATGCTAAATGACTGGAACGCAACTGCAGAAAAACTTTTAAGTACTTCAATTTATAATTTTTTTTTTTTTTTATTGAATTACAAGAGTGGTTACTGTAGCTTTAAACCCTTATAGCAGGTTGTTAGTTGCAGGAAGAAATAAGCCACTGAAGTTTTGCATAAAGCCAAGCAGTCCCATTTAAGGATAGTGCAGAGTTTGCATGCAGAATTAGAGTTGAATTAAATGCAGCAGAAATAGCTTCATGAGTGTTAGAAATGAAGCAGATTATATTTGCAGCCAAACTGAGAGGCAATTGGATTGAAGGAAATAAAGTACTTAGCTTCAGAATTCAAATTAAGCAGTCCCTTAGGGGTAGGAGCAGAAGTCCGTTAAACAATCCGAGGTCGAGGAGTGGAGAAGGCAGGTAGACGTTTTCAGAGCTGGTACGGTACACGGTAAAGCTTCAAATGTAACTTGGTAGCCGGTAAGAGGTTCACAGGAACTCGTTCAATAATCCAGCAACTTTGAATCTGGCGCGGTCTTCCTATGTAGCGTGAGGAGACCGCGTCAGAGAAGGGGGCGGGGCAGAGCTCTGTCAACCCGGAAGTGGCTTAATTCGGCGAAACCGGCAGGTAGAACCTGACAGTATTGATGTTTAGTTAGATTCACATGAACAAATTTAAAGCAATGTGCTCTATTTTATTGCAATATCTTTGTAAATTGAAATATAAAAAAAAGATGACTTAAAGGTAGGCAGACAATGTAATAGAGCAGCAGGAAATACTAGCAGAATGCTTGATTGTATACGGAGAGGTATTAGCAGTAAAAAGAGGGAAGTGCTTATGTCATTGTACAGACCTCTCATTTAGAGTATTGTACGCAGTACTGGGGACCGTATCTCCAGAAGGATATTGATCCTTTGGAAAGAGTTCAGAGAATGGCTACTAAACTGTTCATGGGCTGCAGGGTAAAACTTACCAGGAAAGGTTAAAGGATCTTAAAATGTATAGCTTGGAGGAAAGACAAGACAGGTGGTGTCACGAGTAGCAAGCTCTTTTTGTGTTCCCTGGTTGCCGCTTCTGCAATTCTCCAATGGTCCTGGATTCAGCTACATCATACAGTGATTATAGCCACAGGATACAGCTTAGAGCCCTCTGGATCCTTGTAAAATTCCCCATTATAGTGGACAAGACCATTCATATTGGACAAAACAAGTAAGCTGTTTATTGTAGGGAAAACATATGTATTTATACCCAGGGATGGATTAGCCGCGAGGAAAACAAAGCATTTGCCTTGGGCAGCACTTTCCAGGGGGCGGCAAATGTCTTGTTAGCCTGGCAGCTATCAAGCCAGGCGGGCGGTCAGTCGGGCGTGCCGCAGAGTGTTGCAGGGAGCCGGAATATGATTTTTCCTTATGATGACTCTGACGTGAGGGAGCTGAGCAGAGAGCTCAGGGGAAAGTGCTCCCTCGCCAGTGCTGCCCACCCGCCCAGCAGCCCCACTGGACCCCAGGAAAAGGGAGAACCCACCGCCACCAGCAAAGGTAAGGAGGCTGGGGGGATTAATTGAAAAAAAATGTGAGTGTGTTAATGTGTGTATGTCTGTTAGTGAGTGTGTGTGTGTGTGTGTGTGTGTCTGTTAGTGAGTGAGTGTGTGTGTCTGTTAGTGAGAGTGTATGCGTGTCTGTTCGTGAGTGTGTATGTCTGTTAGCTAGTGTATGTGTGTCTGTCAGTGAATGTGTGTGTGTGTATTTAGAATGCGAGGAACGGGGGAGGGGTACGGGGGGGGGGGGTTGGCACCTGAGTTTTGTCATGTCTACGGCAGCACAAAATCAGGAAACACCACTGTTTATACTCCAACACACAACATGGGGTCTTTAGCCAGAACAATTCAAATCAATCTCTGGTATCTTGGTGCCTGGGGCATATATAGCTCAATACATTTTAATTAAATTAACTGATGAACACCAAGATGCATTGCACAATATCTGTTACACATATAATGATTAACTCAATAGCTTTCATCCAGTTCAGCATTTTATAGAATAACTAGACAATAACACAATGTACCACCACATGCTTTACCTCATTTTAAAGGTGGTGAGGGGCCCATAATCTGTGGGCAGAACACTACCCTTTAATCTTCTCCAGGATGCTGTGGTACGTGGGCTTCTGTGACAGGGGGATATGATAGAAGCATTTAAATACATAAAGGGAATCAACACAGTAAAGGATTAGAGTATATTTAAAAAGAAAAACTAACACAAAAAGAGGACATAGTCTTTAATTAGAGGGGAAAAGGTTTAAAAATGTTATCAGATAGCATTACTTTAGTGAGAGAGTAGTGGATGCATGGAATAGTCTTCCATCTGAAGTGGCAGAGGTTAACACAGTGAAGGATTTTAAGCATGCATGGGATAGACATAAGGCTATCCTAGATATGAGATAGGACTAAGGCCAGGGACTAATGAAAGTAATTAGAAAATTGGGCAGACTAGATGGGCCAAATGGTTCCTATCTGCTGTCACATTTTATTATTATTATTATTATTATTATTATTACTGCCATTTATATAGTACCAACAAATTCCGTAGTGCATACAAATTCTATGTTTCTAGGATTTAATTACAGGTCCGGCTTTAATGAGACTCTTCCAGTCTTGCGTTTTTCATTAAGATAAAATGTATTAAACAAAAAGCACAGAAAGGGAAGAAAGACCATTAATTACTCTTTTTCACATACATATGTTAGTGTTTTAATTACTGTGACATGGCAGATTACTTATCACTGACAGGAAACACTGCAAATAAACTATGATTATCTTAGAGTAATTGAAAACCATATCAGCCATACAATTTTCTTTTACTTCTGTATACCTGTGGGTTATAATTGTGTTGCCTATTCTAAAAATAACACAGCCACCACTGTCATACATTATTAAGCTGGTGAGAAAAATAGGTCAGACAGATTCACTGATGCCTAATTCTACAGTCACTACAAAAACCATAATCTGTCATTTATAGAACTTGACCTAAGTTTATTTTTCATTCATTTGGTAGTATGGAGCTGCGAATGTCTGATACATGAAATGTCAAAACAGAATTTGAAATTAGTAGGTGGGAATTGTGTTTTTAATCTAAATTGAGTTATCTGATGTGCTCACTCTCTTTTCAAAGGTCAAGTAGCTATATGACAGTGATGCATAAATATAGCTAAAACCACATACTAATTTATTTTTGCAATTCTTAAGATAAATAGAATAAAAAATTGGTTCTTGAATTTCAAAATTAAGTTTAAAATACCTGAAATTTAATTAGAATTGCAATTTGAGTGTTTACTAAAAAAAATTTGTACAGGTCAGTTTCAAATTGCTCCAAAGTTTGTAACAAGTTGGTGTCTTCTAAAAATTGAACAGGGAACAAGTTTGACACCATCTCTTGAAGGAACCCTTCAGACACCAATACAACTCCATATCAAATAAGTTGTTACGGTGCAAGGAGGTCCTAGGAGCTGTATTACTTTCAGGGGTTAAACCATTTATGAACGTCTTAAAGGACCACTCTAGGCACCCAGACCACTTCAGCTTAATGAAGTGGTCTGGGTGCCTGGTCCAGCTAGGGTTAACCCATTTTTTCATAAACATAGCAGTTTCAGAGAAACTGCTATGTTTATGAATGAGTTAAGCCTTCCCCCTAATCCTCTAGTGGCTGTCTCATTGACAGCCACTAGAGGCGCTTGCGTGCTTCTCACTGTGATTTTCACAGTGAGAGCACGCAAGCGTCCATAGGAAAGCATTATGAATGCTTTCCTATGTGACCGGCTGAATGCACGCGCAGCTCTTGCCGCGCGTGCGCATTCAGCCGACGGGGAGGAACGGAGGCGGAGAGGAGGAGGAGAGCTCTCCGCCCAGCAATGGAAAAAGGTAAGTTTTTACCCCTTTCCCCCTTCCAGAGCCGGGCGGGAGGGGGACCCTGAGGGTGGGGGCACCCTCAGGGCACTATAGTGCCAGGAAAACGAGTATGTTTTCCTGGCACTATAGTGGTCCTTTAACACCACATGTTGGGAAGATGGACCCTGTCAGCTTATTATACTGCCACCCATTCCAAGACCTCTCTGAAGCACTGGAATCAACCTGACAATAGGAAATTATGTGGTTATGGTACCTGGAGTGTTCCTTTAATCTTTTTGCCTCTAGATTGTCATTCAGTGGGGCATGTTTTATCACCTGCTTTTGTTAAGGGAAAAACTATAAAATAATTCTACAATATTCATGTCTAGTATTATTTAGATAAATAAATTAAGAGCAATAGGGATCCTGATAGCCTCTATTAACCAATAGGTCTTCTGATTCTTTCAAACAATAGGCATGCATAAGGGTTAATAAAATCACATTGAAGCTCCCCATATCCTTCAACAGGCTGCTGCATCAGTTCTCCTCCACCATGTCTTATTGAGCATTTTTGCTCTGTGAGTGACTTGATAAAGACCTACATTGACATCATAAAGGCTATGTAATGAGAGTTCCAGTCAGAAGAAAAAATATGCAAGTAGCTTTTTAAAGGAAGTGTATTTCCAATGCTATAGAAACATAGAAACATAGAATGTGACAGCAGATAAGAACCATTCGGTCCATCTAGTCTGCCCAATTTTCTAAATACTTTCATTAGTCCCTAGTCTTATCTTATAATTAGGATAGCCTTATGCCTATCCCACGCATGCTTAAACTCCTTTACTGTGTTAACCTCTACCACTTCAGCTGGAAGGCTATTACATGCATCCACTACCCTCTCAGTAAAGTAATACTTCCTGATATTATTTTTAAACCTTTGTCCCTCTAATTTAAGACTATGTCCTCTTGTTGTGGTAGTTTTTCTTCTTTTAAATATAGTCTCCTCCTTTACTGTGTTGATTCCCTTTATATATTTAAATGTTTCTATCATATCCCCCCTGTCTCGTCTTTCCTCCAAGCTATACATGTTAAGATCCTTTAACCTTTCCTGGTAAGTTTTATCCTGCAATCCATGAACTAGTTTAGTAGCCCTTCTCTGAACCCTCTCTAAGGTATCAATATCCTTCTGAAGATACGGTCTCCAGTACTGCGTACAATACTCCAAGTGAGGTCTCACCAGTGTTCTGTACAATGGCATGAGCACTTCCCTCTTTCTACTGCTAATACCTCTCCCTCTCCCTATAGTGTCCCTCAGCCAAAAGGTCCTGCAATGTAAAATATTCAGGCTATACCTCCTCCATGATATCACAGAGAGGGAGAGGTGAGCAGTATAAATACCAAACACTATAGTGTTCAGCTCTCTTGTCAGCGCTCATTGTGATGTCAACAGCCAGCCTGGATCTTGAGTTACAAGCTTGGATCTTGAGTTACAAGCTGTCTAAAAAGGCTGCCATCAGCTTCCTCCAACATCACACTGCATCAGAGCTGCAGTCTTCAGAAGGAAGATAGAGCTTCGAAGAGATAAGACAATGCATCTGGGAGAAAGAGGGGGGATAGGGGTATAGTCCACTGGAATAAATAGTCGGAAATAAAGTCTCACTAATATTTCAGGATAGGGTGGGGGAGATACAGCGACTAATAGTGCAATATGCCAAAATCCAGGGATAAAATGAGAAAAGTGGGTAATACATTCACATTGAAAAAAGCTATACCAGCTCTGGGTATAGATGTATTGATGGACTCACCACTCATGCACATCCGCTAAGTGGAGATTATACCGCTATATGCCCTTCACCCCAGAGTTGGTATAGCTCTTTGCAATGTGAGTGTATTACCTACTTTTCTCATTTTATACCTGGATTTTGGCATATTGCACTATTAGTCGCTGTATCTCCCCTTTGTCTCTCCACATATACAGATATTATAATCATCCGGACAGATCAACTCCAGAGGATTTCACCCCCACCCTATCCTGATATATTAGTGAGACTTTATTTCTGACTATTTATTCCAGTGGACTATACCCCTATTATTGGAACGCTATTTCTTTTATATTTATTTTTTACTGTTTATTTTATTGGTGCAGCCTTACCTGTCTTTGTACTACTGTGTTTTTTGAAGAGTTAAACCTTCGTTAAGGTTGCAACCTACCTACATATTGTTTGTGAATTAGCGCTTACCTTTTGTTGTTCTTTATTAATATAAGTGTATTATATTAATATTTCCGTGTAGAATATATACACAGTTATTAATATATTACACATGTGCACACTGTAGCCCCTATAAAAACCCCTATACACGTGCTAAATCCCCCATTTCCCACACTCAATACATCCTGGAACAGAGGCGGACCAAATCTCGGGAGGAGCACTGGTAGTGGGCTGTAGCGGGGTGATAGGGGCTGTAGTGGGGGGATAGGTGTCTGTAGTGTTGGGATTTAGGGGCTGTAGTCATGAATTTGGGGCTGTAATTAGCGGGTTAGAGGGCTAGATATAGAGGCTGTAATAGAGGTATAGGGCATTGCAGTGGAAGGTTAGTTGGCTGTAATGGGGGGATAGGAGATTTAGTGTGGGGGAGTAGGGACTGTAGTATGCCACACTGAGTATCCTTTAGTCTTATCCCTGTTGATCTATCTATTAATATTCATGTATAGCAAGTCATATGTTTTGAACCGTTTGACTGTTTTGAATGGTGTACTGACATGTTGCTTTTTTCACATGTCTTTGACCTGAAATATACGGCCAGTAGGGAGCTGAAGGGGAAGTATATAGCTTTTTCATAGGAACAAGCAATTCTTTCTCTCCATCCCTTAAGCAGGTAGATACATGATTTAGGGATTCATTTTCTGTTTGGTGTCTAAACATTAGACATTCTTAGATACAGTGGTCTGTACTACAATTTTTTTAGTCAAGAAACCAGCATGGATTTAGCATTCTATGCGTGGCTAAAACCGTAATCTCATTGGAGCTTTAAAGATCGAGATGGAGTCCTTTAGTGCCATGGTTACCTTTGTTTAGCCAGGGCATCGTTAGCTTCTATTGGCTTAAGGGAAGTCAATTTACATTCCAGTTTGCACATTTATTTTTGTTTTTCCACAAAGTAGTGTTAAATATGACTTCAATAAGCATTTGCCTACATTTTCCTTCAAATTAGAAAAAACAATCCTGTCATCTCTAGGGTCACCTACATCATCACCTACACCGGGCGCCTGTGATTTCAGCCAGCTGGGAGGAAGTGACAGCCTATAACTTCATCCCAGCTATAAGGAGAGCACACCACGAGGAAGCACAGAGAGCAGGCAAAGAAATGAATAAGCTGCTGCCACATGCCATCTTCAGCCAGCAACTCAGTTAAGCCACCCTCCTACAAACAATGGTAAGCTAATATGAGGGTGGCTGTAAATAAATTATGATGTGTGTGTGTGTGTGTGAGTGTGTGTATGTCACTGTGTGTGTGTCAGTGTATCTGAGTGTGTGAGTATGTGTGCCACTGTGTGTATCTGAGTGTGTCTATTTGTGACAGTATGTGTATCTGTTTGTCAAGGTGTGTGTGTTTCTAAGTATATTTGTGTGACAGTGTGTGTAAGGGTGCCAGTGTGTGCATCTGAGTGTGTGTATCTGTGTGCATCTCTATGTCAATCTATGTGTTTGTATGTGTCAGTGCACATATAAATGTGTATATCTGCATGTTAATGTGTATGTATGTCTGTGTAAGTATTTATGAATGGGGTATTGTATGTGCATACATCCCTAGCAAACACCAAAACTAAACACAAAAGCACACCCGCATTTAAAACCCAACACTACTTAGAAACATACCCCTGCATTCAAACTTAAACACAACACACAAGAACACCACTGCATTCCAATGGTAACAGTACTTACAAATTGTAATGGACCGTTTTGCCTACAAGTGGTTAAAAACCGTTTAGGCGATATTCCCCTTTCTCAGCTGCACAGACAGCTACTGCAAGCACCAATCTCCCGGACTGGAAAGCCACGAATTCACCTTTAAACACTCCCACAATTACATCACAATCCCTCCTCTCTGACAGAGGAGGTCCAACCAGAGGGGGAGGAATACTATGGCCACGGCCTGTTGCTAAAGGCCATGAAGGAAGACGATGACTTTGGGAGTCCAAAGGTGTCGCGGTTCTGGGCTATTTATCGGTACCGGAAAAAGATGCTGCCTTTTCCTTCAGCTGTTGAGTTGGGACGAGACCTCACTTACCAAGTTACTCGGGAGTGGGCATTGGAGCAGGACTACCAATGCTTCCTTAGCTCAATTCGGCCGCAACCTCCCCAGCGGCAGCCAGCATCCCAGGGAGAGGAGATTGTCAATCCCTCGTCCCTGCAGCAACCATCATCACTGGGAGTCAACACAGTCGGTCTGACTCCCCAGACCCAGTGTGTTGTCAAGGGAGAAGAGAAAAACGGTATCTCTCCCCAGTGGCAGCCAGCATCCCAGGGAGAGGAGATTGTCGATCCCTTGTCCCTGCAGCAACCATCATCACTGGGAGTCGAGACAGTCGGTCTGACTCCCCAGCGGCAGTGTGTTGTCAAGGGAGAAGAGACAACCGGTCTCTCTACCCAGCGGCAGCCAGCATCCCAGGGAGAGGAGATTGACGGTCCCTCGTCCCTGCAGCAACCATCATCACTGGGAGTCGAGACAGTCGGTCTGACTCCCCAGCGGCAGTGTGTTGTCAAGGGAGAAGAGACAACCGGTCTCTCTACCCAGCGGCAGCCAGCATCCCAGGGAGAGGAGATTGACGGTCCCTCGTCCCTGCAGCAACCATCATCACTGGGAGTCGAGACAGTCGGTCTGACTCCTCAGCGGCAGAGTGTTGTCAAGGGAGAAGAGACAACCGGTCTCTCTCCCCAGCGGCAGCCAGCATCCCAGGGAGAGGAGATTGTCGGCCCCTCGTCCTTGCAGCAACCATCATCACTGGGAGTGGAAATGGTCGCTCCCACTACCCATCACCAGGCAGCGTTACCGGGAGTGGAGACAGTAGGTCTGACTCCCCAGCGGCAGTGTGTTGTACAGGGAGAAGAGACAACTGGTCTCTCTCCCCAGCGGCAGCATACCCTACTCCCCCAGACGGTGCAGATGGGACCGTAGTCTCAGCACCCGACCTACAGGGATGCTGGACGGCCGATCCAGATCCCCAACTACCCTCACAAGAATACCGGGTGGAGGAGGTAAGCGATGTCTCCCCTACCCAACCAAGTTGCGTCCAGGTTACCCCAGCGGAAGCGCTGACATCGGGGCAGAGCGCAGTTGGCCTCTGCCCCCCAAGTCCCCACAGCTTATTGCCCAGTACCACCAGAGAAACCACCAGGTGCAGTAAATGTGTGTTGTGGGTGGGCTACTCATGTACTTGTTCACTGTGGGTGGGTTTATCGACTAACTCAGGCACTGACCGATAGGTCAGGTACCTGGTTAGTCTCCCCCCCAAAGGGGAGATATGTGATAAAATGCCTTTTGTCACTGGATTTTTATATGACCAACTGCCCTTTGCCCCTGGCTGTTGGAGGAGTCTGATTGCCAGCCTCCTCCCGCATGACTATGGCCCCGGGGTGTATTGCCATTTAAAAAGACTATTTGGGGCTTATTGGCTTCTAAAAGACTGTTTCTGCCCATTTGAATCCGTGGGAAGATGTTTCTCTTCCCCTCCCCCGTTTCTTGTCTATTGTTCCAGCAGGGTGTTGTCTCAGGCACACTGCCAGACCAGTTGGAACTTGCTGTTTTGCCCCTCCTCGGTCTCTCATCAGCTCTTGCTGTGTTTTAACCCCATAGCGATTTGACTGTGGTTGTGGTATCTGATGCTGATTCTGAAAATGTAAGTTTTATGTGAATGTGATGTATACTTTTAGAGTTATAAATATTGTGTAAAACTGTGTATTTTCCTGCCTGTGATAATTAAGTTGTGTTCAGTAATTATATCACAGGTAGAGGGGAGGATTTTGTGTGGAAGTGTCTGAGTGTATTGTACGTATTGATTGGTTGTTCTGCAAAACCCTGTGGGCAGTAGTGATGTCCCGAACGGTTCGCTGGCGAATAGTTCCTGGCGAACATAGCGTGTTCGCCACGGATGGCGAACATATGCAATGTTCGGTCCGCCCCCTATTAATTTACTAATACTAAGTAAAAATTAGTTAGTATTAGTAAATTGTGCCCCTACTTGCAATACCGCGAGTAGGGGCATGTCTATTAAACAGTGAGCAGCCTATTGTCCTCCCCCCGGCCCCCACCCCTGAGCGGTGGGTGGGGGCCCTAAAAATAACAATAAGGGGGGGACCTATTGTCCCCCCCTGCCCCCACCCCTGCGCGGCGGGTGGGGGCCATATTGATAATGAGGGGGGGACCTACTTCCCCCCCCAGCCCCCACCCCTGCGCGGCGGGTGGGGGCCATAAAGATAATGAGGGGGGTGGGACCTACTGTCCTCCCCCCCGGCCCCCACCCCTGGGCTGCGGGTGGGGGCCCTAAGTAAATTCCCCCCCCCAAGGTGACTAGGGGTTCCCAAGCCCCTAGTCACCCACCCTCCCCAAATAAAAAGTCCCTACCTACCCCCCTCACCCTAAAAAATAGTGAGGGGGGAATAAAATAACTAACCTGTAAAATAAAATTAAACTTACCATTCGACGTCTTCTTTTTTCTCAAATCTTCATTTTTCAGCCCCAAAAAAGGCCAAATAAAAAACCATCATAACCGTCAAAAATCAGCTAAAAAAAAAACCAGACGAAAAAGAATTGAAATTTTCCCACGCTGTGTAAAATGACACAGAGCACTGTGATTGGATGGCTTTCAATATGGCCGCCGCGCAGGGGTGGTGGCGGGGGGGACAATATTGTTCATTTTAGGGCCCCCACCCACTGCTCAGACAATAGGTCCCCACCTTATTGTTATTAGGGCCCCCACCCCCCTTATTGTTATTAGGGCCCCCACCCACCGCTCAAGGGTGGGGGCCGGGGGGGGACAATAGGTCCCCCCCTTATTGTTATTAGGGCCCCCACCCACTGCTCAGGAGTGGGGGCCGGGGGACGACAATAGGTCCCCCCCTTATTGTTATTAGGGCCCCCACCCACCGCTCAGGGGTGGGGGCTGGGGGGGACAGTAGGTCGCCTGCCTATTGAAGTCTATGGCGGTTCGCGAACACTTGCGGACGTTCGTGTTCGCGGTTCGCGAACCGAAAATTTCATGTTCGCAACATCACTAGTGGGTAGTACTAGGTTTGTGGAATGTGAATAAAAGAGGCTGTATGTGCGAGTACAGTCAGTTCTACTTCACCCTCAACCTGAGTCCTGTCTCTTATTGGGGGAATCTGCTACAAGGGATTGCTATGCTCTGCATATTCCCTTGCTATAATCACTGAGCTCTTGTAAGAGCTTTTTCTTGTCTTGCTCTCTGAAGGAGTCTACGGGGGTTATGGTGTCGGCTGGAGTGCTTGGAGCCCTCAGGAAGCGCTAGGAGCATCCTTCAACGGAGGTACCCAGTCGGGTGCCAGGTGATCCGTTACACACCCCTACGTGCACACACATGATTTTCCCTGCTTTGTCACACAACAAAATCAAGGCAAACTTCCTCTGCAAAGTCGACACATCAACAAGAAGGGCAAACTGGAAACATTGACAATGGATTTATTGCCAGTAAGCAGACATCTGAATGGAGCATGCTAGAGAGTTATTGTAGCCACCACAGTGCATGTACTGTGGTTTCCGAGTGTGGAGAACAGAAGGGTCTCCTGAATTCCTTTTTTAGTTTATTCATTGACAAAAAGTTTATACTGCGGAATTGAATGACAAGTGGGAGAAAGATCTATTTTTAACCCCTTAAGGACTGAGCCAAATGTACACGTTGTGAACAAAACAAAACGTAAACAAAGCCTGGCATTTGCGCTAAATGTCTGTCCAACCGTAATTCACCTCTTGTATATTAAATGCACCCACCCTTATTATATATCATTTTATTCAGGGGAAACAGGGCTTTCATTTAATATCAAACATTTAGCTATGAAACATAATTTAATATGAAAAAAATGGGAGAAAATAAGAAATGTTATTTTTTTAGTTCTACATGACATCTTAACTGTCAATGTCATAATACTGTTTGCTTTTACTGAAATAAAATATACATATTTGTATTCAGCAAAGTCTCACGTCTACCCCCTATGTAGGAAGTTACAGGGTCAATTATAGCATGTTACATTTGAAACTGAAATTCGCCAGATTGGTTACGTTGCCTTTGAGACTGTATAGTAGACCAGGAATTAAATTTACACCCATAATGGCATACCATTTGCAATAGTAGACAACCCAAGGTATTGCAAATGGGGTATGTCCAGTCTTTTTTAGTAGCCATTTGGTCACAAACACTGGCCAAAGTTAGCGTTAATATTTGTTTGTGTGTGAAAAATGCAAAAAACGCAAATTTTGGCCAGTGTTTTGACTAAGTGGCTGTAATACATTTTACTGTTTCTAAACACTAATATTTGTGTTCAGCGAAGTCTCCCGAGTAAAACAGTACCCCCCATGTACAGGTTATGGAGTCTTGGAAAGTTATAGGGTTAAATATAGTGCTAGCAAATTAAATTCCCTATACTTTCGCATTGGGTTGTCAGGCAGGTCCCTCTAATTGTAATTAATTAAGATACCTAATAAAGTAAAAATATTACATAAATATATATGTAGAATTAATATATGTATATATATATATATATATACACATATGTGCATATAGATATGTATATTTAAATAATTTTCTTAAAATATTTTTATTTATATATAGGTATATATAGTGATATATACGTATATATTTATGTATATAGATATATATATATATATATATATTATTTCGTTCTATGTGTATTTTGATATAAATATATATATATATATTAATATCACAATACAGTTAGAATTTTAATATTATATATAAATATATATATAACAATAATTATATATATATATAGATTTAATCAGTATCAGTCTACGTGTAATTTGATATTAATATATATATATATATATATACATAATTATATATATATTAATAGTAAAATACACCTACAAGGGCAGATATGATATCAATGAGGAGTAGCAAAATGTAGCACAGGGAAGGGGCTATATAGTTAAGCCCCCCTCCCTCTAACAGCGCCTCTGGCATGAAACTGGCTAACAGATCACACAGTCAGTCATTATGCCAAATATTGATATATAAAATGCCTCCAGATGCATAAAAACATTAAAGGCATATAATACAGCTCTTGTAACTTGGTGACCCCAAAAAATTATGCTATATTTCTTTCTGGGTTACCCCCTATATTGTAGCTCTGGGGTAGGCTCTTTTTAAGACAGTTCTCACCAATTCACATATTTTTGGGGATCTGTCTTTTCATTCCTTTTTACACTTTTAACCCTGCCATGTGATTGTGAGGTCCTCGCAAGGACAGGGGCGGACTGACCGGTCGGGCACTTCGGAAACGGTCCGAGGGCCCGGCCGGGAGGGGGGCCCGCCGCCAGGGCCGCCTTCAGGGGGCCCTGGCGGCAGGGCTGGATTGGGGACTTCAGAGGAAGGTGCCACCGGGTGGCCGGCCCGGTGGCACACTGTGAGGGGGCCGGCCGTTTCATGCTGGAGCCGCCGGGCCAGGTGGCAGCCTCGCCGGTCCGGCGGCACTAACGCTGAAGGAGGAGGAGCATGTGTCTATCATGCTCCTTTGCGGTTCCCAGCTGCTAGTGTCAGCCGATCAAGCAGGCTGCCACCCCAACCGCTGCTGCAGCATGAACGGCCGCCCCTGGACCTGAGTAAGCAAGAGTGAGGGGGGGAAGAGGAACACCAGAGATGGGGAGGGGAGAAAGAGGGGGAAAAGAGATATGGGGAGGTGAGGGGAACAGAGATATGGGGAGAAAGGGGGGAATAGAGATATGGGGAGGGGGGTGAAAGAGATGGGGAGAGGGAGGGGGAACAGAGATATGGGGAGAAAGGGGGGAACAGAGATATGGGGAGAAAGGGGGGGAACAGAGATATGGAAAGAGGGGGGAACAGAGATATGGGGAGGGGGGAGACAGACAGAGAGGGAAGAATGAGACACGGGGAGAAACGGGGAATAGAGAGAGATAGGGAGGGGGAGAAAGAGACACAGGGGGAGAAAGAGATGGGGAGGGGGAGAAAGAGACAGAGAGGAAGAGAGATGTGGGGGAGAGAGAGACAGGGAAAGGGGGAGAAAAACAGTGGAAGAGAGGGAGAAAGAGGCAGAGGGGTAAGAGAGACTGGGAAGGAGGAGGGAGAAAGAAACATACAGAGGGACGGGGGGGGGGAGACAAAAAGGCACACAGAAGGGCTGTATATATCACTGGTGGATCCAGGGGGGCAACGGGGCAATTGACCCCCCTCCCCTGTCCGCAGGCACCGTGCGGGCAGGGGAGGAAGGAAGAGAGGACCTGGGAGCTCACCCTGCAGCTCCTCTGGGTCCTTCTTGCACGAGCACAGAGCGATTACCATGGCAACGTTACCGCTCTTGCGAGAGTCAACTCTAGCCCTGGAGCTACGGTCTAGTGTTCACTCTCAACACTGTGACCCCCAGGGATTCCTGGTGGTCGCAGTGGTGAGAGTGAACTCTAGCCCCATAAACACACTGCCCCCACACACACACCATACACATATACACACCATACACATTGCCTCACACACACACATACACTGCCCACCCATATACACATAGACCCCCATACACAGCCCCCCATACTAACATTGCCACACACGTACACAGCCCACACACCCTACACATTCAGACACTACACCCCCCACACACTGAACCTTTCACACACATTGCACCACTGCTCCTATTCCCTACTACAGCCCCATATCCCAGCAGATCCCAGGTAAGTTGTCAAACTGTTCTTAAATGGTTTGACTACTTACTCTGGATCAGTAGTGGTTATTGCGCATGGATTATTTATTTAAATAATCTACAAGTGCCCCAGTAGCCAGCCAGCCAACCCACAGGCTGGCCAGTAGCCAGCCAGTTAGCCAGCCCACAGGCCAGTAGCCAGCCCACAGGCCAGTAGCCAGCCCACAGGCCTACAGCAAGCCACAGGCTTACAGCCAGCAAGCCCACAGCCTGCCAGTCGCAGCCAGCAAGCCCACAGCCTGCCAGTCGCAGCCAGCAAGCCCACAGCCTGCCAGTCGCAGCCAGCAAGCCCACAGCCTGCCAGCCGCAGCCAGCAAGCCCACAGCCTGCCAGCCGCAGTCAGCAAGCCCACAGCCTGCCGGCAGTAGCCAGCAAGCCCACAGCCTGCCAGCCGCAGCAAGCAAGCCCACAGACTGCCAGCCAGCAACAGTAATTAAGGTAAGAGGAGCCAACTTGGCCTAGGTATCCGTGAGCTATGTTGTGTTGCTATATTGTGAATAGGAACCAGAGTGTTGGAGAGACCACCCTCCAGGCCCCATTAGACTCCATTGTAGTCTCTAATGGGGCCTGGAGGAGATTCTTTCTAACACACTCTCTAAAGGACACTGAGATAGCTTCTGCTAGAAATCCCCTCCATGGCCCATTAGCCCTCAATTGTAGTCTCTACTGGGGCCTGGAGGCGACTGTTTCCAGCAGGGGATATCTAATGGACGCTGAGACGGCCTCTGTTAGAAAGACCCCCTTCCAAGCCTATTAGACTCCATTGTAGTCTCTAATGGGGCCTTGAGGGGATTCTTTCTAACACACTCTCTAAAGGACACTGAGATAGCCTCCGCTAGAAAGACCCCCTCCATGGCCCATTAGCCCTCAATTGTAGTCTCTGCTGGGGCCTCGAAGGGCTTATTGCCCTTTTGTTCCTTGTGTCTAAAGATTGTGTAGGGTGTGGCTGGAGGCGGTGCATGGAGGCGGGACAAGGGTGGCACTTGCTGCAGAGTATGGGTGGGGCCTGTAAGGGGGCCC
This sequence comes from Pelobates cultripes, assembly GCA_933207985.1. Classification (NCBI taxonomy): domain Eukaryota; kingdom Metazoa; phylum Chordata; class Amphibia; order Anura; family Pelobatidae; genus Pelobates; species Pelobates cultripes. The sequence goes on along the minus strand of OW240917.1, from coordinate 202,549,727 downwards.
TTGATTTATTTTGCCCGGGGGCCCTGAGGGTTCTCAGTCCGCCCCTGCTGACTCCTACAATCCTACTCCACCAGAACCTATGCAAATAGGTAATACTCGCTTATCTGAGGCCGAGAGACAGTACAGAAGAAGGGAGGGTCTCTGTTTATACTGCGGGCGGAGAGGTCACATACGTCTTAATTGCCCTAATCGCCCGGGAAACGCTCGCACCTAAGTTCCCCTAGAGGACGGGCCTTGGGTGTTTCTATACTGTCCTCTATGTATAATGATAAAGACCATAGGCTTCTGATTCCTGTATCTCTAGCTTGGAAAAGTGGTACTATATCTACGATGGCGTTGTTAGACTCTGGAGCAGCAGAAAGCTTTATAGACCAAACTTTCACTAATAAGCATTGTCTCCCATTCCAACTGAGAGATACACCCTTGGCCGTTGAGGCCATAGATGGTAGACCTTTATCTGAACCAGTAATATTCCATGAGACTAAACCCGTTAAACTTACTATTGGTATCCTCCACGAGGAGATGATATCCCTCCTGTTAATATCCTCCCCGGCTGTCCCAGTGGTGCTAGGATATTCTTGGCTCAAGAGACACAACCCTCAGATTGACTGGGAAGGTGGAGAAATCGTTTCTTGGGGAACTGGTTGTAGAGAGAAATGTCTGCAGAGAGTCACTTCTGTTTGCCCAGTAAACTCTTATACCAACTCTTCCCAATCCACAGACTTTCAGATACCATCTCAGTATCTAGATCTCAAGTCTGTATTTGACAAGAGTAAGGCGGATACTTTACCTCCCCACCGGTCTTATGACTGTACTATTAAACTTTTGCCCTCCTAGGGGTACGGTGTACCCTCTGTCTACCAAAGAAAACTTAGTTTTAGAGGAATACATCAAGGAAAATCTAGACAAAGGATTTATTAGAAAGTCTTCATCTCCGGCGGGGGCGGGTTTCTTTTTTGTAGAAAAGAAAGACGGTACCTTAAGTCCTTGCATAGACTATCGGGGATTGAACAAAATTACCATCAGGAATGCTTACCCCATTCCTTTGATTACTGAACTCTTTGACAGACTAAAGGGCTCCAGTATTTTTACCAAACTTGACTTGAGAGGAGCATATAACTTGGTGAGAATTAAACAAGGAGATGGATGACAGCATTCAATACCCGTTACGGACATTATGAGTATACCGTAATGCCGTTTGGGCTATGCAATGCCCCGGCCGTCTTCCAAGACTTGATTAATGAGGTCCTTAGAGAATTTCAACACGAATGTGTGATTGTATATTTGGATGATATACTAATACATTCTAGGGACATTGACTCACATCACAGACAAGTCAGAAAGGTATTACAGAAACTTTTACAACATGGATTGTATTGTAAATTGGAAAAATGTAGCTTTGATCAGTCTCAGGTAACTTTCTTAGGTTACGTAATTTCCAAAGACGGGTTTATGATGGACCCGATCAAACTAAAATCGATTTTAGATTGGCCTTTACCCAAGGGACTCAAAGCCA
>OW240917.1:202534763-202547851 GCA_933207985.1 Pelobates cultripes | reverse complement strand
CAATCAAATCCACAGGAGGGTTTGTGCTGAGCAGCAATTATGCAAATGGGAACCTAGTAACTGCCTTTGGGGTCATGGGCCGGTTACAGCCTATCAGATCCAGAGGAGGGGTATTTAGGCCCAGTTCTCATCCTGCTCAGTGCCCTGTCGTGGTTTCCCTAGTGGTTGTCCGAGAGCGTGTTCCTGATTCAAGTTTATTCTGGTTTTTGACTTTGGCTTTGATTTTGACTTCTTTGTATTCTGGTATCCCTGACTTCTGGCTTTCCCTTATCGTTGTGTCTCTTTCTGTATCCCCTGACCTCGGCAAGTATCCTGTCTACATTTTGGTACGTTAAGTCCGGCCATTCTATGGCTATTATTCATCTGTGTGACACAATTATACGTGCTGGATCAACTAGTAATACTGACAATAAGACCCTCCACTAGGTTGGTGTTCCTGGGCATCACCTTGGACATAGTCTTTTTCAGGCAAGCCTTTCAGAGGAGAAGCTAGTAAACATTAGTGAGGAAATTGACCATTTCCTGCTGGCTGGTTCATGTACTCGTAGGGACCTTCAGTTCTTACTGGGGTCACTCAATTTTGCCATGCTAATCATCCGGCGGGGAAGGGCATTCGTTTCTAGGCTTCTTTGTCTACTTCTGATTATGCCACCATTCTCCTCGACCCCATGCCTTAGCTGATTTACGAATGTGGCAAAATTTTCTTCTTTCTTGGAATAATATTTCCCTCATTATTTTCACCTCTTTCTCACTATCACGCTCTCAATCCCCACATCAGACAGGCTCCAGTCCAGAACTCCACTATTCCACAAGCTTGTGATGGACTACCCAGCCTTCTGTCTCGTGCCCGTTCACTATCACGTTCTGCACTCTCTGATATCATAAAATTGCTGATGAAAGGGCTATTAAAATTTATCATAGGTTTGCCATGGAATTCCACATCCAGGAGCATTTCTCAATAGAATCCATGGTAGCTTTTTCTTCTTTTTGCCACCTTCACCTTAAATTAGCACACAACATGATTAAACTTTATCTCACGAGGAGTCAACATGACCTACTCATCAAGTATAATAGCAATCATATATCTTTTCTCACGTCCTATCCTATTAAAAGTATATTGTGGGATATCAATAATTCAGATAAACCCCCTACTTCATCCAGGTTACTAATCGATGGTCCAATATACCGAGCCCTCTCCGATTTACTGGACAAAGGACGATTCGACAGTACCACAAATCAAGTAATTAAAACCGGTAGTTATATAGCTTTCTATGGTTTTTAGACCTCGAGAGTTTACAGTAGCTAGATAGACAGACATCATTTCTAGATTAAAAATATCTGATACAATGTTAAACAGAAGTCTGCACACCAGTCAAGCCATAAGACTTGCTTTTCCCACAGAAATCCCAAATCTGCAGTGATGTTACAACCGCTAAGGATTCTGGGTGGGCATATGCAAATTAGCAAAGGGCCCAATGTACCCTCCTTGCTGCCCAAAGGCCAGTTTCTTCAATATGCCTCTATGTATATAGATATAGCTCGAGAAGGGGAGGCATATTGAAGAAACTGTCCTTTGGGCAGCAAGGAGGGTACATTGAAGCACAATTTGGTATAGTGGAGTAAAACATTCTCAGGAAAGGATGATTACTCTCCAGTAGGCAAAACAGATTGAATATCTTCCTCCCATTTATCCTGGAAGAGATGTCATTTTATATTAGACTCCCCAATTTTCAGGCCAACTTATCTAAATGCGAAATCCTTCCCTTGTTTACGTCCACAGAGCTAGAAACAACACTTAAGCAGAACTTACACTTCGTTTGGGCTACCACGTCCATCAAATACCTAGGTGTTCAATTGTCCAATCACATCAACCGCCTATATGAGCTCAACTTCCCTTTGCTTTTGTATGCGATTTCCAAAGACCTGAAAGCCTGGCACAGACCCCAGTATTGCTGGTTCTGCAGACTTAACATTCTCAAGATGAATGTGTTACCCGGATTATTATACGTACTACAGACACTATCAATCACACTACCTAAACATCTCTTTACTATCGCAAGATGGTCACTAGTGATGTCGCAGACACGAAATTTTCGGTTCGCGAACAGCGAACGCGACCTTCCGCAAATGTTCGCAAACCGCCATAGACTTCAATGGGCAGGCGAATTTTAAAACACACAGGGACTCTTTCTGGCCACAATAGGGATGGAAAAGTTGTTTCAAGGGGACTAACACCTGGACTGTGGCATGCCAGAGGGGGATCCATGGCAAAACTCCCATGGAAAATTACACAGTTGATACAGAGTCTGGTTTTAATCCATAAAGGGCAGAAATCACCTAACATTCCTAAATCACAATGAATATGGATTGACACCTGACATATGACATATTGACACCTTGACATATGGATTGACATCTGTCCTCAGAGCCCCTGATGCACACGGACACAGAGCAGAATAGAGACTGGTCCCCCTACATAGGGTCACTTGGCAGATATGGATTGACACCTGTCCTAGGATCCCTGATACACACTGACACAGAGCAGAATAGGGACTGTTCCCCCTACATAGGGTCACTTGGCAGATATGGATTGACACCTGTCCTAGGGATCCCTGATACACACTGACACAGAGCAGAATAGGACTGTTCCTCCTACATAGGGTCACTTGGCAGATATGGATTGACTGTTCCCCCTACATACACACTATTGGATCTCGCAAAACTTACCAAGGATCTAAATCATGTTCCCGTATCGTACATGAAAAACCTACTCATACAAAATCTCTTCCCAAACGTCATTTCGTTCTTAAGCATCATTTGAGGAGCCATACAGGAGAGAAACCTTATTTGTGGTGTGTTTAGTATTGTTCTGATCAGTTTAATACCTTTCGCGTCTCCTATCAGTGGACGTGTATATGGCAGCCATTTTAGGAACCGCACACCTGGGACCCGAGCAAGGTCACCTCGTTCAACAGGCGACAACATTTGTCCCTCCAGGAAGAAGAGCCTGAACCCTTACCGGCTGCACGTGTCTTACCTGTACATGGAAAGCTGCTCTGGTTCCTTGATGAGCCAGCTGCCCGTGAGTTAACATGTCCCGTGGAGAAGCACTCTGTCCTGTAAAGCCTCACCAAAAAAAAGGAGTGGTGTGTTTAGTATTGTTCTGATCAGTTTAATACCTTCCGCGTCTCCTATCAGTGGACGTGTATATGGCAGCCATTTTGTCAGATTCAAGTTCTTGTGCCCCACAGTTCAAATTAACATTCAAATGACAATTCATGACAGATCACACAAGTGAATAGCCCTGCCAACGTCTTCTCAGAATTTTTTTGTTATCTAAGAAGAAATAGAAATGCAAGAGCAGAATAGAGACTGTTCCCCGTCCTCAAAGACCATGATACACACTGACACAGAGCTAATGTGCCACCAGATAGGAGTGGTGTGTTTAGTACTATTTTTATCAGTTTAATACCTTCCGCGTCTCCTATCAGTGGACGTGTATATGGCAGTGATTTCTGTAACGGGAGATGGAAGAAGATGCTTGGTCGGTCCTCTTACTTCAAATTTGGGGCACTGCGCGGTCAAGCTAATGTGCCACCAGATAGGAGTGGTGTGTTTAGTACTATTCTTATCAGTTTAATACCTTCTGCGTCTCCTATCAGTGGACGTGTATATGGCAGTGATTTTTGTAACAGGGAGATGGAAGAAGATGCTTGGTCGGTCCTCTTATTGCAAATTTGGGGCACTGCGCGGTCAAGCTAATGTGACACCAGATAGGAGTGGTGTGTTTAGTACTATTTTTTTTTGGAAAGTTATAGGGTAAGAAGTACAAGTTGAACTTTGCTATTTCCAAACCTTTTTTTTTTTCACAATTAACGAAAGTTACATTGTATCACTGATATCTGTCAGGAATCCCCGAATAGCCCTTCACATGCATATATGTTTTATAAGAAGGCAACCTAAGGTATTAAACTTGGTGTATTTTGACTCTTTTCATATAACCATTGTACCACCAATCTATGCCAAATTTAAAAAAAAATATGTTTTTTGACACACATAGCAATTGTGAGTTTTTTGAAACACATAGCAATTTAAGAATACATGTACTAATGGTTACAACCCAATATGTGTTCAGCAACATCTCCCGAGTACAGTGTCAGGTTCTCTGGGGGCTAAAAGACCTTATTTGGAGGGTGTGCATTTCAGTTTTCCAACTTGGAATTTTCACAGCTGGTCATCATGCACCCATGTCCTATTTGGGACATTTTTGAAGCAGGCCAATTTAATTTACCCACAGCAAACCATATATTTTTGAAAGGCAGCCAGCCTAGGGTATTTCAGATGGTGGTATTATAACACTTTCCATGCAATAATTCTACCACCAGTCTTTGTCAAACTTTTGGGTAGTAATTTTTTTGTGTTATGTTTCTCTCACATTGTAATTTAGGCATGGATTCCCAGTTCCTGTTATGTGTTACTGGCACAGAACACCCCAATATGTGTTCAGCAACATCTCCTTAGTACAACAGTGTACCCCCGAAGTACAGGTTTTATGGATTTTTGCAAACTTACAGTGGTCAAATGTATTTCTTTCCCCTTTTCCATGCTTGCACATTGAAATTTGCCAGATTGGTTTGCTGGGCCTATGTTGCCTTTGAGACCGTATGGCAGCCCAGGAATTAAAATTAACCCATCATGGCATACAATTTGTAAAAGTAGACAACCCATGATATTCAAAATGGGGTATGTCCAATCTTTTTTAGTAGCCACTTAGTCACAAACCCTGGCCAAAATTAGCACTTATATTAGTTTTTTTTGCAGTTTTCACACATAAACTGACATTTCACCGATTATATTATCAGTATAATACATTTTACTGCTCTAAAACACTCATATTTGTGTAGAGTAATGTCTCATGAGTACAACAGTACCCCTCAAGTACAGGTTTTATGGTGATTTGGAAAGTTACACGGTCAAACATAAGATTTTCCAATTTCTGCTTTTGTAAATTTCTATGTGCCAGATTGGCTATGTTGCCTTTGAGACAGTATGGCAGCCCAGAAATGAAAATTAACCTCACAATGTATCATTTAAAAACACTGACAGTCCAGGGTATTCCAAATGGGGTATGTCCAGTCTTTTGTAGTAGCCACAAAAGCATATTTATTTTTTGCATTTTTTTAAACGAAAACTGCACTATTACTGGTGGTTTCATCGTCGTGATAGTTTTTACTGTTTTAAACACTCATAGTTGTGTTCAGTGAATTATGCTGAGTATATAAAAAAAAAATATCCCCATGTACAGGTTTTATAGTGTTTTGGAAAGTTAAAGGGTCAATATAGGGCTTGCCCAATTCAGTTTTCCAGATTGGTTTGCTGGTTCTATGTTGCCTTTTGAGACCATATGGTAGCCCAGGAATGTGAATTAACCCCATCATGGTATACAATTTTCAAATGTAGACAACCCAGGGTATTCCAAATGGGGTATTTCCAGTCTATTTGTAGCAGCCACTAAGTCAAAAATGCTGGCCAAAGTTAGCATTTTTATTAGTTTTTTTGCTTTTTTTTTTAACAAAAACTGCAATTTTACTGGTGATATCATCATAGTGATAAGTTTTATTTTTAAAACACTCATATTTGTGTTCAGCTAAGTCTCCAGAGTGTGACAATACCCCCATGTAATGGTTTTATCCCTGGTGTTTTGGAAAGTTACAGGGTTAAATACCGGACTTGCCAATTAAATTCTCTGGACTATCTGCCTGGGATGTCAGCAGGTCCCTCAAATTATAATTAATAAAATCAAATAATTATGTAAAATTTTACATATGTATATATATGTATAAATTTATATATGTAGAGTGTGTGTGTGTGTATTTTTAAATTACATTTATATCATTTATATTATTATATATATATAATTCCAAAAATGAAGTGGGTACACTCAAGGGATTTTCGTGAAAAAACTTGTATATTATATTGCATACTAGCAAAAAATTAGTGATCGGGACAGTGTGTTACTTTTTTGCTAATATGCTATAAAAATACTATTTTTTTTTCATAAAAATCCCTTGAGTGCACCCATTTAATTTTCGACTTATCTACTTAATGCGGTTAGCACCAGAGTGCAGTATTGTCTCTGTATACAGGAAGGTGAGTTTCAAGCCTTTGGATGTATAACATATAATAAAAAAAATTAAAGCATTTTATAATATATTATACATATATATGATTTTATTTTAAGTGATAGTTTGAGATATATGTGCATTATACATGTATAATATCTTATAAAATGCTTTCATAATATATATATATATATATTTATTTTTTTTACTTTTTAGCAGCCTGGGCGACTGCATGACAACTCAGACAGTCCCCCTGCTGGCAGCTCTATAGACTCCTATTGCGGCCATGTGATCATGGAGGGCCAGAGATGCTGCAGGAGGAATGCTGGGGTCTGCAGCAGTCCCCCCAACTGTGATCGCTGTGGATCTCCGTTCCAGTATGTCCGGTCCTATTTGTCCTTATTGACCTTTTTTGTCGGACATACCTATTAAATTTTTTTGTTTATTTTTTCCAATTTATTTATTAATGATTTTTTTTATATTATATATATATATGGAAGGCATGGCCTGAAGTTGTGGGAGGGGCTTGGTTCCCCTTCTTAAGGAGCACCAGCCCTTCCCTCATTACCTGTTAGGTCTGGCGAGTTGCTTGGAGAAAGATCGTCACTTCCGGTCCACCTCACGCCACTCTGCTTACCTGTATCCCCGTGGGCAGCTTCTAGTCTTCTGTTTCCTCTGGATTTCGTCTGCCTCAGGCGTTCGCAGGGTTTTTCGTTGCGGTAAAACCGTAAGTCATACGGCTGTCGCAGTTTCCAGCGCGGCCGGTCTACGTCATCATAGTACGCCATTCACGCGAATAACGGCATTCGTTAAACAATAATGTTCGGTTCATATCTGTGGGTAAATGTTTATGTGTATGGGGCAATTCGTGTTTATACTCTGGCCTTCTTAGGGCCTTTCGTTTGCCGAAACGTTTTTATTTATTTCTTCTCTCCCGTTCCCCTCTTTCTTAATACTAGATGTTATAATAATGATAGGCAATAGGGCGACCTCTGGTGGCTGTTTACCATTATAGTTTCTCTCTCCTGTTTGGTCCCACGACCCCTGATGGTCATTAAGGTTATGACATATGGTATTTTTTACATTTTAATTTGTATACTACTTAACTTATATACATATATTATGACACATCTCTTACAATAACATGCTACAGAGGATTTTTGCAGCTATAATGATGACACATTGGGCTTGTTAAAACAAAGTCTTGAGTCAAGTTAGCCATCACAAGGTCAGTGAATTATTATACTTTGGCCTACAATTTTCCTTATTATTAGTATTTATATATGTTAAAGACATATTAGCACAAGCATGATTAGCTATTTTTTACGATTATAGGACCTCTTAGGTTTTCAGTATTCTACAGTAATTCCACAGTGGGCTGCCACTCTACCAACTTGTCAATTAACATAGGTCAGTAATCACGATTAATTATACCATATTGGTCACACAAGACACGGGTCCTTATATGTGTTTTCTGTATTAATAGGTATAGGCATCCTCGCTCTTTTGAGTATTTTGGTTCCAGTCCCTTACTGTCGGAATAAATCACTGGTAGGTATCGGGATAACAGGGGATTGAGGGGTACATAGTTTAACCCCTTACAAACTCAAATTACTCTCGTAGGTTGCTACAGATCGCCTGTATCATCTTATACTAGCTGGCAAATTTAGCTCGTCAGGTACGTCATGTTTTCTCGATTATTTCTCCCTCCCTATGAATACCAATCAAAGGTTGCCTCTTTTTACAGAGGAGTGTGTATAACAAAAGTGCACAAAAGAGTCAAAAAGTGATTTACAGGCAGCTCAATACACTAGTGTGGAAATATCCTCTATTCCACTGAATAAATTTAGTAGATATTGGTGCGGTGTAAGTTACAAGGACCTACACCTATAAGTGGAACGCTCAAACACAGATAAATCTTACCAAAACGTAGTCTCATTCAATGGTAAAATATGGGGTACATGTCAAAATAAAATACAGAAAATACAATATAGTGTAGATGGTACTAAAAAATGGCTTCACAGTGATTATAATAATATCGTGTTGAATATTACACTCACATTTCAAGGAGCCTGTATATAGAAAACACTGGCTCCGTATAAAGGCTTGTGTGCTGTTATGGTAGCACCACCCTCCTACTTCGGCTTGAAGAATTTCTCGAGAACACGAAAAAAGAGAAGAAAGCAAACCAATGTGTAGACTTATGGTGATAAATGACACAGATATGTGTTCAATAAATGGGGTGCTCACCTGGTCCTGAGCCTACGAATCCCGGCTCTAGGTATGTGGATTTTGTGCCAATTTGAATGGGGATGGCACTACCCCTGTGAGGATTCCTTGGAGGCTCCAAAAAGAACTTGGATGAGGTATTAAATGAAAATGGTAAATTTATTAGTTTAAAATAAACATAAAAACAAAGATGATAAAAGTCCTCAAATAAAAGTCCTTTAAAAATGGCCAATACGCGTTTCACTCTCAAATAGAGCTTCTTCTGAGCTGACTGAAGAAGCTCTATTTGAGAGTGAAACGCGTATTGGCCATTTTTAAAGGACTTTTATTTGAGGACTTTTATCATCTTTGTTTTTATGTTTATTTCTCCCTCCCTACCTACCCTTTTTGGGATAACAGTACAGATACTGGCACACACAATAGGAGCCTCTAGGTATGTTTTCTTGCCTTCTACGCCTTTTGTTAGTGGTCCCAGAGGCCAACACCCATTCTCAATTCGGAGGTACGGCATCCCCTAGGGCCAATTCATAGCTAGCCGCCTCGCTTGGTTGCATAGAGAGGGCCTCACCTGTCACTCCCATTCTGTCTTATGCTTTTACGAGTCACAGAGAGGCCATCACCCTGCCATAATGCCAATGGCCACATACCCCACACGAGCCAAATCATAGATAGTGCCTCTCAAAGCCGCTTGGCAACTAGTAGGGCCTCACCAGTCACGTTCTAAGTAATTTTTCGCCGCTTGGCATTAGTTACACCAGCCAGTGCAGTAGGACCCCAGATAACATATTTTTATGTTGTAGCATGTCACAAATACCCGAAGGCGGGGAAGATTTGTCCATCTCCAGCACACCGGCTAGATCAGTCACTCCACCCCGGGCTGACGACAACGCGAGCCCTGCATCACTCAGGGCATGGACCATTCCTTGGATCACTGCCGAACTACAAAAGAGGAATATTCCTTTCCCAGCCACTGCTAGAAAAGCAGAATTGTACAGACTGTTGATTACACAGACTGATAACTCAGGGGCGGGGGAAGGGTCCAGTGGCAGCCAGTCTTCTGATCTGCATACTGTTTTGTCCTCAGTCCTCACTTCTTTGGGCCGTATTACCGATAAACTTGACAAGTTGGATGCAGATAGCCAGCAACGGTCAGCTTCTGCATTAGGTACCCCGGTTGCTACCGCGCGCCTGGACCCCCTACCGGGTAATATACCAAACAGTCTTAGAAATCTGTTTATTATTAATGGTGCCTGCAAACACTAAGAAGGAAATCTTGGAAGGGAAGGATATCAATCTGGTATCTCTTCTTATAGCCTTGCAAGATGTCCTTGAAAATAGAATCTACGCATATGGGGATGTGTCGGTGGTATAAAAATCTAGGGACCCTAGGTTAAATCGGAAGCTATCTATCCCCGAATTTGTGTTAGCTTTCGGGATATACAGAGATGTGATTTGCTCAGTATATCCGGATAGGAGAGAAGAGTTGGACCTTTATCTCCACAAGCTGGTGGATTTGGGGCACAAGTACGGTGGTACGTCCTTTTACAACTACCACCGTGCCTTTTCCGCGAAGGCGTCGGCCGCTCTTACTCAGTTTAATCATCAAACTGATTGGGGTACGTTGATACAGAGCTTTTTTGTCGGCACTTTGCGGGCCTCAAAACCCCAGCTTGTGTCATTTGCTCGTCCAACTCCCACACGGCTAATCTGTGCCCTAACTCTCCCGAGTTAAATGCCGTTTTTCCCCCTACTAACATTATGCCCACTGGGAGAACAGGCAGGGTGCTGAAAGACAAACTAGGCCGTGCTATAGTGTTTTTGGGAAAATCGCAAGTCTGTAATAATTTTAACACTGGCACTTGCGGATACAGTGCCTGCAGACTGCTTCACGTCTGCTCCCAATGTTTCGGGGCTCACTCAAAAGTAATGTGCCCCAATCAATTATTTCCTAAGCAGTACTTATCGTCTCTTAATGTCTCCCTACTGGAAAAGCTTTTGTGTGAGCACCCATGGCGACATCTCGTTGAGTTTTTGGTGGCAGGATTTACTTTGGGGTTTCACACGGGTATTATTCACACGGGAATCTTGGAATGTAAAAACTTGAAGACAGCTCTAGCAGCTCCAGACACTATAAACCTACTCCTCCAGAAGGAAGTTGACCAAGGTTTCTTAATAGGCCCTTTCGTCTCCCCGCCTTTCGCGGTCTGGAGAACTAATCCCATACGACTGATCACTAACAAATCCTCCAATAAGCAAAGGTTAATTCTCGACCTATCTGCTCCCCATGCATCACCTACCCCAAGTCTCAATTCTCTTATTCCATCTGAAGAATTTTCCCTCCAATATGCGACCATAGATAATGCCGTCACTGCCATCCTCTCTGCCGGGGTAGGGGCATGGCTGAGTAAAACTGATATTGTAAACGATTTTAAGTTACTCCCTATCCACCCTTCCCTGTGGCATTTACAAGGTTCATATTATTTTTTCACGCGCCTCACGTTTGGTTCTAAGAGCAGCCCCAGGATTTTTGATATATTTGCTGAGACGTTGTGCTGGATGCTGCTTAACATCTGTAAATGCCCAGCCGTGAACCATTACCTGGACGACTTCCTGACCATAGAAAGGAACCTGGTACCTCCTAGTAGCCTCCTGTCCATAACACGACTGTTCACACAACAAAGACTGAAGGTCTTACTGAGAGGGTAGTGGATGCATGGAATAGCCTTCCAGCTGAAGTGGTAGAGGTTAACACAGTAAAGGAGTTTAAGCATGCGTGGGATAGGCATAAGGCTATCCTAACTATAAGATAAGGCTAGGGACTAATGAAAGTATTTAGAAAATTGGGCAGACTAGATGGGCCGAATGGTTCTTATCTGCCGTCACATTCTATGTTTCTATGTTTCTATGTCTATGTTTCTATGTCCAGATACGATCATTAACTTCTTGGGAGTGGTGCTGGACTCTGTACATATGCAGGCTAGCCTCCCCGGGGAGAAGATTAATTGCATCCTTGCAGCCATCGGCCTTTACCCAGCAGGTGGCTCATGTAATAGGAAAGAATTACAATCCCTGTTGGGTTCCCTAAATTTCGCCATGAAAATAATTCCACAGGGGAGAGCGTTCATATCCTGTTTGCTTAGGCTATTTCCCCTGTTTCACTCTGATACCACCCGCATTACGTTAGACATACATGCCACCGCTGACCTACATATGTGGAGAGAATTTTTGCTAAATTGGAATGGGAAAAGCATTTTTATACCAGTATGGTCAGATAAGTCAGTGTCATTATGGACGGATGCCGCTGCCACGTCAGGTTTCGCAGCTATTTGTGGCAATGAATGGATGTGGGGTAAGTGGCCAGGGGAAATTACTGCAATCCCAAAGTTCAAAGACACATCAGCCTTATTCGAGCTTTACCCCATTGTGGCAGCAGCAGTTAAGTGGGGAGCTGGCTGGTCTGGGAATACGGTGCGTTGCTTCTCGGACAACATGGCAACGTGCCATATTGTTAACAAGGGTCGTTCCTCTTCCCTGGCCATCATGCGGTTTATGAGGACTCTCACTTGGCTAGCTGCTAAACACAGTTTTCTTTTAACTTGCATTCATGTGCCTTGGGTTCTCAATATCGCCGCTGATCACTTATCACGGTCTCGGTTTCAGGAGTTTCCCGGGCAGCACTACCAACAGCTACCCTGACACCGACTCCAGCACCTCAGTGGCAGGAATTGGTTTGGGACTAAAAGAATTGCTCTATCACGGTCAACAACTTTCGCAACTCGGTCTTTCCAATAACACCAGGAAAGCATATGGCAGAGCTTATCATGTTTTCAATAAATTCTTGCTGGACTTTAATGTCACTGACCAATTCTCCATTGAGACTATAATCGCATTTATTTCTTTTTGCCACCTTCATCTGACACTATCATATAACACCATTAAGTTGTATGTCACAGGTATTCAACATCACGTCCTCACAACCTGGCCTAATAGACAACGATTTCTGTCATCCTATCAAGTTAAAGCCACACTAAAAGGTATTAAAGACTCCACCCCTATACCCTCACAGTCCAGACTACCCATTCATGATCTTTTGTTTCAGTCACTATCCAATCTGCTAGACACCTCAACATTCGAAGCCCATACAAACCGTGTAATTAAAACAGCCATCTATTTGGCTTTTTACGGTTTTCTTAGGCCCAAAGAGTTCACAACCACTAACTATAACTCCCCTGACGTCATCACTAGGTCGAATCTGTTAAAAGTACAAGATCACTACGTGCTATCCCTACACCATACCAAAACTACTGCTAAAGGACAGACTGTCATTATCACCTATTACCCCACTAACAATAATTGGTGTCTGGTGGAAGTTTTCGACAAATACCTCTCTTCTTGTACCATAGCCCCTACACAACCACTCCTTACGTTATACGGTAACAAGCTAACAACGAGTAAATTCATGGTGTATGTTAGGATGTTGTTGGTCCGTTTAGGATTAAACCCAGCAAGTTACTCTGGTCACTCATTTAGAATAGGAGCCGCCACTACAGCTTCTAAGAAAAATATCCTGGCTCACATAATTAAAATTTTAGGCCGGTGGATGGCCGGTAGTTCTTCTAAGAGCTGTTACTGTTTTGATCTCTGGAGGAAGAGAGGTCCACCCACTGGAATCTGGTGCCTTGTCGTAGGTACAGGGTGGGTTGGAGATGACGAGACCCGAACCAAGCTGCGGCGGTT
>OW240917.1:202523343-202534663 GCA_933207985.1 Pelobates cultripes | reverse complement strand
CATGGGGTCTGCAGTGCTTATGGTGTCTGGTGCAGTGCTGATGGTCCTTGGTGAGCACTAGGAGCATCCATCGGCGGAGTTACCAAACCGGTGTACAGGAAGCTCCGTTACACACACACACACACACATAGATAGATATATATATATATATATATATATATATATATATATATATATATATATATATATATATATATATATATGTATTAAGGCTGTTTGGCCTGTATTTGTGGGAGGGGCTTAAATTAATTCACTCACCTATATAAGGGACACCCCTTACCTGATTCCATATAGCTTGAGGTCAGCATCAGAATGATTTCCACTTCCGGGTCATCAAGACGCCATTTTACCTGATTACTCCATGAGGTTTTCTAAGCTGAGCTGTGTCAGGAATCCAGCCACAGGCTTTTCCAGCCTACCACCTTCTTTCTTCAATCCATCTCTGTGGATGGTGTCCAAGTGACTTACAAACCATAAGTCGACCTACCCGTTACACCAGGCATCAGCCCCACGGCACCATGCACGGTTCAAGTCCTCACTTTACTGCATTTTGTCTAAGTCTGTTCTAAAACCATTGCATGTTCATGCATAACATTCGTTTAAACTCACTTGTTTATATCTGTCACTGGCTCATTTCGAGTATTAGCATACTCCCAAACGGGAACACATTCTGTTTCAATTGCCTAAACATACTAGGCAATTCTGTGCGTGCATTTTTTTTTCTCTGCATTACTCTTCGGTTAGTGGTCCCGCGAGGCCAATACCCCGCCTCACACTCGGAGGCATACACCTCTCAGGCCACTCGTGAGCTAGCCGCCTCGCATTGTATCATAGAGAGGGCCTCACCTGTCACTCCCCTTCCTATTTTCTGGTTACTGTCACAGAGAGGCCAACATCCTGCCACAACATTCTGTGGCCACACAAAATCCCCTCGCGCCAAGCATAGATAGAGCCTCTCAAGCCACTTGGCAACTAGCAGGGCCTCACCAGTCACCAAAAATCACCAAGCCTAATCGTTTCGTCCTTACGGCTTAGCTAGCAAGCCAGTACAACCGAAACTTGGTTACCTGGTACAATCAATTCTTATGACACACAAGACGTTAACCCTGCACGTATGATCCCAGCACATTGGGGAAACAAGGCATATATATGTATGATGATGTATCTGTGATGGTCAGATCCAGGGTTTCCAGATACATCGGGAACTGACCATCCCTTGGTTGGGTTAGCATTTGGAATATGTTTATTTGTGCAGGTACCCATACAGAAGGGATTTTGTCCCAAACAAATGGACGAGCACTCTCAGTCTCCAGGTACCAGCACCTCTGAACTACCAGAGACAATTGGTATGAGTAGTTGCATTGCATATAGACTGTTGCATATATGTTCAAATGGTTCAGGGCACATGACAAACCATGTGTCCCAATACAACTTACAAAAAAAGTACTCACCATCTGTACACACCAATGCATTGTCAACATTACTGACTCATAGAATGTGACGGCAGTTAAGAACCATTCGGCTCATCTAGTCTGCCCAATTTTCTAAATACTTTCATTAGTCCCTAGTCTTATCTTATAGCTAGGATAGCCTTATGCTTATCCCACGCATGCTTAAACTCCTTTACTGTGTTAACCTCTACCACTTCAGCTGGAAGGCTATTCAATGCATCCACTACCCTCTCAGTAAAGTAATACTTCCTGATATTATTTTTAAACCTTTGTCCCTCTAATTTAAGACTATGTCCTCTTGTTGTGGTAGTTTTTCTTCTTTTAAATATAGTCTCCTCCTTTACTGTGTTGATTCCCTTTATATATTTAAATGTTTCTATCATATCCCCCCTGTCTCGTCTTTCCTCCAAGCTATACATGTTAAGATCATTTAACCTTTCCTGGTAAGTTTTATCCTGCAATCCATGAACCAGTTTAGTAGCCCTTCTCTGAACCCTCTCTAAGGTATCAATATCCTTCTGAAGATACGGTCTCCAGTACTGTGTACAATACTCCAAGTGAGGTCACACCAGTGTTCTGTACAATTGCATGAGCACTTCCCTCTTTCTACTGCTAATACCTCTCCCTATACAACTAAGCATTCTGCTAGCATTTCCTGCTGCTCTATTACATTGTCTGCCTACCTTTAAGTCATCAGAAATAATCACCCCTAAATCTCTTTCCTCATATGTTGAAGTTAGGACTCTATCAAATATTCTGTACTCTGCCCTTGGGTTTTTACGTAGAAGATGCATTATCTTGCACTTATCCACATTAAATGTCAGTTGCCACAATTCTGACCATTTTTCTAGTTTACCTAAATCATTTGTCATTTGACTCATCACCCTTCCAGACTTGTAGTAGATTTACTAAAGCTCTGGAGCTTCAAAGGGCTCCCATACAGGTATCATAAAATGCACCTTCAAGGTATATAGCATGCCCTCACTTACAGTCAGCACAACAGAACCATCAGCTTTAAACACACTCATAGCCAAGATTTGCAGAGGGTTTTTTTGCTTGGGTTTTCCAATCTCCACCATTTACAGCATGGCACCAAAAACAAACACATTGATATTGTCACAAGGAAATCTTCCCTTAAACAAAGACTAACCATAGACTTTATTGGCACCACACACATCCGCTACCCCAAGTCTCAACTCCCTCATACCCTCCGAGGAGTTTCCTTGCTATACAACACCATTGATCTACCTTTACAGCTATCACTCAAGCATGGGTTGAAGCTTGCTTAAGTAAGACCAATATCATCAACGCAGTAAACGGCTACCATCTACCTTACACACTGGCATAAAATGGGCAATCCTTTCCGCGCTCAACTTTCGGGCTAAAGATTAGCCTACTATCGATATTCGCAGATACTCTGTGATGGTTATGATAATATATCCAGAGGCCTTACAGTCATACACTATCTAGAAGACTTCTTGTTGATCAAAGATAACATATTTTTCACTAGAAGCCTCACGGCAGCTTAGTCTGGTTGACCACTTGGGCGTCCCAGTACCCCATAAGAAACAGAAGGACCAGACACTATCATCACATTACTGGGCATACGACTTGAGTCGGCATCCATACACGCAAGTTACAACAAGACAAATAGGGAACATTCTCAACTACATCAATCACTACCTCCTGCTTAGTACTTACAACCGCAAGGAACTACAATCCCTACCAGGTTCCTTAATTTTGCCATGCAAATCATACCACAAGACCACGCTTTCACATCCAGAGTACTTTCCCCTTTTTTCCACACTTCCAACATGACAATCAGAGGATGTCCCTAGATACCCCAGCAACAGCAGACCTGCACATGGGGGGGAATTTCTTAACCACTTGGCATGGTAAAAGCATGTTCCTTCCAGGATTGTCTGATACTTCTCCAACCAGATGGTCAGACGCGGCGTCTATCACGGATTTGGCAGCGATCTACCTGGAACGATTTCTCTGGAGCTGTTGGCCATGGCATCCAGGTTTGGGGGAACTACCCCATTGTAGCAGCTGCTGTGGCATGGGGTAAATCGTGGTCAGGGTCATCAATCCGTTGTTACTCAGACAACTAAGCATATGTCATATCATCAGCAAACGCCACTCATCATCCATACGATCATGATATTTCTGGGGAACTCACTTGGTTGGCCACTTATCACATTTCTTTTACTTTCATGTACCAGGCGGGGGTATACATCCCTGCTGTCAATTGTCTCATTTATATTCCAGACATGTTCATCATATGCTTCATACAGCCGCCCATACAGTCACGGCGACTCTTTCATTCCAGAGACAAAATCATGGATTAGACATACTCATGCAGCATTGCATGCACTATCCCACCTAGCATTTTCATCCCATACTTGTAAAACGCATAACACAGCTTTTCACCTGGCTTAAAGAATCTCATTGGAACACGACATAGCTCAACCTGTGTCATAACATTTCTCCTAGGTTTTGCTTCTTTTTGCCACCTTAAACTAAAACTATCTCACACACCATTAATTAAATATTTTACAGGCATTCAAAACCACAGGATAACCTATGGCCAAAACTACCATAACTTCATGCTATCATACCAGACAAGAATTTACTCAGAGGTTTTCAGGAATCCATTCCCCCACATTCCTCAATAGATTACCAATAGATTACCAATAGCCCGTAATGCATTTAAGGAAATGTCTGGTTAATTTGTTTATATTTGTTGACTGTATTAAATCTTTGATTATTCATTTTTGCCTTCTTTATTTACAGGCCTACCGTATCGTCGGTCTCAGCACACCACAACCGACTTACATAGTTACATAGTTACATAGCTGAAAACAGACTTGCGGCCATCAAGTTCAGCCTACCTCACATTTGTTTTTTGCTGTTGATCCAAAAGAAGGCAAAAAACCCCAGTTTGAAGCACAATTTTGCAACAAGCTAGGAAAAAAATTCCTTCTTGACCCCAGAATGGTAGTCAGATTTATCCTTGGATCAAGCAGTTATTACCCTACATTGAAAGATTATATCCTTGAATATTCTGTTCTTGCAAGTATGCATCTAGTAGCCGTTTGAACATCTGTATGGACTCTGATAAAATCACTTCTTCAGGCAGAGAATTCCACATCCTGATTGTTCTTACAGTAAAAAACCTTTCCTTTGCCTTAGACGAAATCTTCTTTCTTCCAGTCTAAACGCATGGCCTCGTGTCCTATGTAAAGTCCGGTTTGTGAATAGATTTCCACACAATGGTTTGTATTGGCCCGAATATATTTGTATAATGTTATCATATCCCCTCTCAGGCGACGTTTTTCTAAACTAAATAGGTTTAAATTTGTTAACCTTTCTTCATAGCTGATATGTTCCATTCCTTTTATTAATTTTGTAGCCAGCCTCTGCACTTTTTCTAGTGCCATAATATCCTTCTTTAGAACAGGTGCCCAAAATTGCACAGCATATTCAATATGGGGTCTTACCAGTGATTTATAAAGAGGCAAAATTATAGTCTTGTCCCGAGAATGAATGCCCTTTTTCATTCATGACAATACCTTACTGGCCTTGGCCACTGCTGATTGACATTGCACATTGTTGCATAGTTTGTTGTCTATAGCAATTCCCAAGTCCTTTTCGTGTGTTGTTATCCCTAATTCGCTTCCATTAAGGGTATATGTTGCATGTGTATTCTTTACGCCGAAGTGCATAACTTTGCATTTTTCAACATTTAAATTTCATCTGCCATTTGAGTGCCCAGTCCCCCAGTCTATCTAAATCCCTCTGCAGCAAAGTAATATCTTGCTCACATTGTATTGTTTACAAAGTTTGGTGTCATCTGCAAACACTGAAACATGACTTTCAATGCGGTCTTCAAGATCATTTATAAACATGTTAAATAGAAGGGGTCCCAGAACAGACCCCTGAGGGACACCACTTGCCACCTCTGTCCAGCTTGAAAATTTACCATTAATGACAAAACTCTTTGTACTCTGTTTTTAAGCCAATGTTCTACCCAAGAATAGTGATGCACCGAACGGTTCGCCGGCAAACAGTTCCCGGCGAACATAGCGTGTTCGCGTCCGCCGCTGACGGCGAACACATGCGCGGTTCGATCCGCCCCCTATTCGTCATCATTGAGTAAACTTAGACTCTGTACCTCACAGTCAGCAGACACATTCCAGCCAATTAGCAGCACACCCTCCCTAGCAGACCCTCCCACCTACTGGACAGCATCCATTTTAGATTCATTCTCAAGCTGCATGCTTAGTGAGAGGAGGGAAAGTGTAGCTGCTGTTGATTAGATAGGGAAATGCATAGCTAGGTTAGGGTATACAGTGTCCACTACAGTCCTGAAGGACTCAACTGATCTCTGCTGTAAGGACAGCACCCCAAAAAGCCCTTTTTAGGGCTAGAACATCAGTCTGCTTTTTTTTTTTTCTGTGTAATGTAATTGCAGTTAGTTGTCTGCCACTGCTGCCAGCTTCTGTGTCAGGCTCACAGTGGATACTGTGCCCATTTGCTCAGTCAGTGCCACCACTCATATCTGGTGTCACAATAGCTTGCATTTAAAAACAAAAAACGTTTTTCACTGTTATAGATTGAATAGCAGTCAGTGTCCTTAAAGCGGGTGTGTCAGGCTCACAGTGGATACTGTGCCCATTTGCCCAGTGCCACGACTCATATCTGGTGTCACAATAGCTTAAGCTTGACATTTAAAAAGAAAAAATTTTTTTTCACTGTAATAGATTGAATAGCAGTTAGTTGTCTGCAAGCGTCTGGGTGTCAGGCCTCCTTCAGCGTGTGCTCTGCAGACCTCTGCCCGTGTACTTTGCCACTCATATCTGGTGTCTCTATAGCGTGCTTTTACAAAGAAAAAAAGTTTTCAGTGTAAGCTAATAGCAGTCAGTGTCCTTAAAGCGGGTGTCAGGCCTTCAGCGTGTGCTCTGCAGACCTCTGCCAGTGTACTTTGCCACTCATATCTGGTGTCACAATAGCGTGCATTTAAAACCCCAAAACTTTTTTCACTGTTATAGATTGAATAGCAGTTAGTTGTCTCAAAGCGGGTGTGTCAGCTAGTGATGTCGCGAACCCGAAATTTTCGACTTCAATGGGCAGGCGAATTTTAAAACCCACAGGGACTCTTTCTGGCCACAAAAGTGATGGAAAAGTTGTTTGAAGGGGACTAACACCTTGACTGTGGCATGCCGGAGGGGGATCCATGGCAAAACTCCCATGGAAAATTACACAGTTGATGCAGAGTCTGGTTTTCATCCATAAAGGGCATAAATCACCTAACATTCCTAAATCGCAATGAATATGGATTGACACCTGACATATGACATATTGGCGACCTTGACATATGGATTGACACCTGTCCTCAGAGCCCCTGATGCACACGGACACAGAGCAGAATAGGGACTGTTCCCCTTACATAGGGTCACTTGGCAGGTATGGATTGACACCTGTCCTCAAAGCCCCTGATACACACTGACACAGAGCAGAATAGAGACTGTTCCCCCTACATAGGGTCACTTGGCAGGTATGGATTACACCTATCCTAAGGATCCCTGAAACACACTGACACAGAGCAGAATAGGGACTGTTCCCCCTACATAGGGTCACTTGGCAGATATGGATTGACACCTGTCCTCAGGGACCCTGATACACACTGGGGGGGACCTACTGTCCAACCCCCCCCCCGGCCCCCACCCCTGCGCGGTGGGTGGGGGCCATAAATCACAAAGGGGGGACCTACTGTCCTCCCCCCCCGGCCCCCACCCCTGCGCGGTGGGTGGGGGGCATAAATCACAATGGGGGGGACCTACTGATAGGAGTGGTGTACTATTCTTATCAGTTTAATACCTTTCGCGTCTCCTATCAGTGGACGTGTATATGGCAGCCATTTTAGGAACCGTACACCTGGGACCCGAGCAACGTCACCTCGTTCAACAGGCTACAACATTTGTCCCAAAAACAGTCAAAGGCTTCCTCCAGATTAGCCATTATTTGACTGTGTAAGTACTTCAGGTCAGCTTAGTGCCTCATCCTGCCTTGAGTAACATGAGCAGGGTCGTACACCATCTAGGACACTGCCACTCCTCGCCCACCGACAATCTTTAGGGGTGATCTGTGGTTCAGAATATCAATGTGTCATTGCCCAGCCGGGTCAGGGATGACCCCCACTGGTCCGATGGGGGCTAGCGTAAGTCGACGCTATGATCTGTAGCGCAGGGAAAGTGGCCGCCTAACCCCAGTTCAAGTTCTTGTAGGCCGCAAGCTTGCTTAACGTTCATTTATTCTTTGAATATAATCCAGTAGGAAGTTGGAAATGACTGGCTCTTTGGGATCAGCAGCTTAAACAAAGATATAAGGTGTCTGCATTGATCAATGAATACTGTTCTTTGTATGCTTTATCCACCAACTCTAAGTAGACTTACAATGCTTGTGTCTTGCAGCGTATCCTCCAGGAAGAAGAGCCTGAACCCTTACCGGCTGCACGTGTCTTTCCTGTACATGGAAAGCTGCTCTGGTTCCTTGATGAGCCAGCTGCCCGTGAGTTAACATGTCCCGTGGAGAAGCACTCTGTCCTGTAAAGCCTCACCAAATAAAATTAAAATAAATCACAGCACTTGGAGTGGGTTGAGAACTAGAGTTTTCCCCCATCTCACACTAGTGGTACCATGGCCACGGGCAGAACCATAGAGTTGGACAGAACAAGGGCCATGGATAATATTAGAGAGACAACCAATCATGGGCAGAACCAGAGACTCTCCAAACAATGTTGCAAGCATGGATTGTTGTAGACATGGTGTGCAGAAATGAAGTCATGTACATTCCAGGACTGATGGTTAACTCAATGGACACTTGATATTAGGGATCCGGTTTAACGACCGATGTACAGGCTCAGTAACCTTGGGGACCTAGAATGTTGGTTGGCATCAGAACTAATGTAGTTGAAGCACCAAATAAGATGGACTTCAGGAACCATGGACTGGATTGCCTAGAGAATACCAAAGTCAATAACCGAACCACGGCAAAGTGCCATATCATCATAAATCCATAGGCTGACCCCCGAAATAATACCACAAACCAAGGTATTAAAACCAGTACCCAACTGTTTATTAAAAAGCGAAGCTTGCCGACATGTGCCATGTTCATATACAGCCCTACCCTTTCATGATTCTGCCTGCAGTCCCTTGACAGAGCTGCTCCCTCTACCATATCCTCCCCCTCTTGGATCTAAGACCTAACTGCTCTGACGCAGAGAGACAACGACTCCAAACACCATGGTACAACAGCCAACATTGAGGTATACCAAGCTGAGGTTAAACAATCTACAGGGCATAACGGAACAAACACCCACATTGTACATAGTTAAGTAGTTAGATAAGGGAATAAACCCGGTGACCGCACACAGCGTGCTAACTAAGAAGGAGACAAAGGGAGATGAGGGACTTCCGACGTCTATTTCCCCAGTTCTTCTTCCCCTACCGTAGCCTGTCCCCAGGTTTCCCCCTTCCCATACCCCGGACCAAACCCAGGTTTAGGAGAGAAAGACAACCCTGACATGGTACTAGACCGAAGGCACAAGGGCAGCGGAAAAACTCCCACGAGAATGAATAACCAGTTTGCTCTTGAATGTATAAGACGTGAATAAGATCGATGTACCTTAACCGCTTACCCTCCCTTTTTTCCTTTCTGTATCCCGAACAAGTTCTCTGATAAAATAAAAATTGTCAGATTCAAGATCTTGTGCCCCACAGTTCAAATTAACATTCAAATGACAATTCATGACAGATCACACAAGTGAATAGCCCTGCCAACGTCGTCTCAGAATTTTTTTGTTATCTAAGAAGAAATAGAAATGCAAGAGCAGAATAGAGACTGTTCCCCGTCCTCAGAGACCATGATACACACTGACACAGAGCAGAATAGAGACTGTTCCCCGTCCTCAAAGCCCCTGATACACACTGACAAAGAGCGGAATAGAGACTGTTCCCCCTACATAGGGGCACTGCGCGTGCAATCTAATGTGCCACCAGATAGGAGTGGTGTGTTTAGTACTATTCTTATCAGTTTAATACCTGTTGTGTCTCCTATCAGTGGACGTGTATATGGCAGCGATTTTTGGAACAGGGAGATGGAAGAAGATGCTTGGTCGGTCCTCCTAACTGGAGACTGTGTTGCTGTACGGGTGGCAGGTGGAGCCATTTATAAAGTACCCACTGTTTTGCAGACCAGGTATCAATGGTCAGATGGACCCTTGCCCCAACACTGTGTGCCAGACATGCCATTACTTCCTTTTGCACAGTCGAGTACAGGTTGGGGATTGCCTTTTGCGCAAAGAAATTTTGGCCGGGTACCTTCCACTGCGGTGTCCCAATAGCTACAAATTTTTGGAACGCCTCAGACTCCACCAGATTGTATGGTAAAAGCTGGCGGGCTAATAGTTCGGACAAGCCAGCTGTCAGACGCTGGGCAAGGGGGTGACTTTCTGACATTGGCTTCTTACGCTCAAACATGTCCTTGACAGACACATGACTGTGGGCAGATGAGCGGGAACTGCTCAAGGCGGGAGACGGAGTGGCGGATGGTTGAGAGGGGGCAAGGAGGACAGCAGTGGTTGACGTGGCTGAAGATGCTGGACCAGGAGGAGGATGGCGGCTTAGAGTAGGTGTGCTGCTTGTACTCATGTGTTGATCCCATAGGCGTTTGTGATGTGAGATCATGTGCCTACGCAAAGCAGTTGTACCTAGGTGGGTGTTAGACTTCCCACGACTCAGTTTCTTTTGGCACAGGTTGCAAATGGCATCGCTGTTGTCAGAGGCAGACACACACAAAAAATTCCACACTGCTGAGCTCTGCAATGATGGCATTCTGGTGGTGGACACAGCATGCGTTGATTGGCGTGCTGTCGGGCTGACCCCGGGTGCCGATGTATGCTGTCTGACTGTGCCACTAGCTCCTTGCGACGACCTCCCCCTGCTTCCAACTCGTCTCCTCCTCCTCCCTGTCTCCCCATCTGAACTTTCGCTCTGTTCTTCTTCTTGACGAGCGGGCACCCACGTGACATCCATGGACGCATCGTCATCATCAACCGCTTCACTTGTATCTGACAACTCAGCAAAGGAAGCAGCAGCTGGTACAACATCATCATCATCATCACACCGTACGTCCATGTGTGTAATGCTGCCTGCCTGAGACATATCCCTGTTATCTACATCCTCTGGCAATAATGGTTGCGCATCACTCATTTCTTCAAACGGATGTGTGAATAACTCCTCTGACATACCAACTGAAGCGGCTGTGGTGCTAGTTTTGGTGGTGGCGGCAGGCGGGTGAGTGGTATCTGAGAGGTGCCTGAAGCTAAGCTGGAGGAGGATGGTGCGTCAAGGTTCTGAGCGGAGGCTGTAGAAGATTGGGTGTCCTGTGTTAGCCAGTCAACTATGTCCTCAGAACTTTTCAAGTTCAGGGTACGTGGCCTCTGAAAACTGGGCATTATTCTAGGGCCAAAGGGAATCACAGCACCACGACCATGATGGCCCCTGCGGGGTGGCTTGCCTCTGCCTGTCATATTTTTGGGGATTAGTGGTACTATGCGTGCAAGCTACTGTGAGACCAGATATGAGTGGCAATGTGCACTGGCACAGTTGTGCAGGGCACAGGCTGTAGGCCTGACACAGCCGCTTGAAGGACACTGACTGGCTGCTATTAGCTTACACTGGAAACCTTTTTTTCTTTGTAAAAGCACGCTACAGAGACACCAGATATGAGTGGCAACTGTCAAAGTACACTTGCACAGTTCTGCAGAGCACAGGCTGTAGGCCTGACACAGCCACTTGAACGAC
>OW240917.1:202502400-202523243 GCA_933207985.1 Pelobates cultripes | reverse complement strand
CCTGGTCGCAAATGTACAACATCGCAAAAACAGTCCAGTCCTTAAGGGGTTAAGTTTGGATTCCAATATTGATGAATGGCTAAGGCAGTGGCTGAGTGACAGGCAACAGAAGGTTGTAGTTAATGGAATATATTCTAGGCTTGGACTTGTCACCAGTGGGGTACCTCAGGGATCTGTACTTGGACCCATTCTCTTTAATATTTTTATTAGTGATATTGCAGAAGGTCTTGGTGGTGATATTGCTGATGATACTAAGATATGTAACAGGGTTGATGTTCCAGGAGGGATAAGCCAAATGACAAATGATTTAGGTAAACTAGAAAAATGGTCAGAATTGTGGCAACTGACATTTAATGTGGATAAGTGCAAGATAATGCATCTTGGACGTAAAAACCCAAGGGCAGAGTACAGAATATTTGATAGAGTCCTAACCTCAACATATGAGGAAAGGGATTTAGGGGTGATTATTTCTGATGACTTAAAGGTAGGCAGACAATGTAATAGAGCAGCAGGAAATGCTAGCAGAATGCTTGGTTGTATAGGGAGAGGTATTAGCAGTAGAAAGAGGGAAGTGCTCATGCCATTGTACAGAACACTGGTGAGACCTTACTTGGAGTATTGTACACAGTACTGGAGACCGTATCTTCAGATGGATATTGATACCTTAGAGAGGGTTCAGAGAAGGGCTACTAAACTGGTTCATGGATTGCGGGATAAAACTTACCAGGAAAGGTTAAAGGATCTTAACATGTATAGCTTGGAGGAAAGACGAGACAGGGGGGATATGATAGAAACATTTAAATATATAAAGGGAATCAACACAGTAAAGGAGGAGACTATATTTAAAAGAAGAAAAACTACCACAACAAGAGGACATAGTCTTAAATTAGAGGGACAAAGGTTTAAAAATAATATCAGGAAGTATTACTTTACTGAGAGGGTAGTGGATGCATGGAATAGCCTTCCAGCTGAAGTTGTAGAGGTTAACACAGTAAAGGAGTTTAAGCATGCGTGGGATAGGCATAAGGCTATCCTAACTATAAGATAAGGCTAGGGACTAATGAAAGTATTTAGAAAATTGGGCAGACTAGATGGGCCGAATGGTTCTTATCTGCCATCACATTCTATGTGTAACAAGCGCTTACCTTTCCCCGCCGATCCCGCGCAGCGCCGGGTCCTCCTCCGATCCTTCCGGGGGGCGGCTCAGCCTTTCTGACGCCGGCCGTTCGGATCACGCCCACATTTATGACGCGGCGCATGCGCGCCGACGTCAGACTAAAAATGGCGCCAAAATTCAAACGTGGCCACGCTCCCGGACTTTTTGGGGGCGTGGCTACGGAATTAAAGCCAAAGAACCCACACTATAAAAGGGCTATCATGACACTTGTCAGATGCCCTAGTGTGGTTCTTGTTTAAGTCCCATGGTGCTATCTTTTCTGATTGTTCTTCCTGGTATTTGACCCTTGGCTGTTTCTCTGACTATTCTGTGTTCTGGTTTCCCATATCTTGGCTTGGATAATCGTGTGCCCGTCTTCCGTATTTCCTTGACCTCTGGCTATTTCTCTTGACTATTCTCAGACGCTAGTCCGGCCATTCTAAGGTCCGGTAACCGTCTTTCTGTGGGTTTCACGCTGTGTGAAGGGGTCACTGTTGTGACTTTGGTCACTGTCGTGACATTACACTAGGACCATGGACCCTGCAGGTGTTAACCCTCTCGGACCGGCACCTGATGACCGGTTTGAAGAACTGGACCATCGCATGGACCAGTTCGCTATTGCGGTACAAACCTTGCTTGCTCGTACTGCCCATCTCCAACCGGAGGAGCAAAACCCAGTACTCCGACCACAGGAACAACCCATGGAAATGGTTACTATGGGTACTACTAATCATGCTACCTCCCCTCTCCGTTACGGGGGTGATCCTAAAGGCTGCCGAGGTTTTTTGAATCAAATTAGTATATACTTTGAGCTTCATCCGAGAGCATACCCTACAGATAGGGCAAAAATAGGTTACATCATTACTTTATTGGTCGATTGGGCAAATCCTCTGTGGGAGAACGATAACCCAGTAGTGTATAACTATGTAGAATTTGTCGCAGCTTTTAGGAGGGCTTTTGATCCTCCAGGGAGGATGTAGCAGAGATGCAATATTACCCAGGGTATCTCCGCTTATAATCCAAGTGGGACTCAGGAACAAGTAAATAGTAAATCCACAGGCAAGGTTTCCAGCAGGTAAAATACAGCAATATCCCAACAGCAATCCCAATAACTGGACGACACACAGTTTCAGGAGCATAACTGACTAGCCTTTAATCACAGTCTCCTTATAAAGCATGCTCCCATGCAAGGGAGGGATTTACAGTAATTATTACAGTAGCCAATCCTGTCCTGGTAACCTCCCACCCATCTCCTCCCCTCAGCCAGCATCATAATCCCCTTATCCAGCACACCAATTCCCCCCGTTTCTGGATGTACCCCTAAACGTAGGGGTACCTCTTTAAATCCTACATCCCCGGATACCCCTGATCTGGGTGAACAACATATCCAAAAATCACCCAGATCAGACCAGGGGTTCGGGAAATGTATGGAGGGAATAAAATGACCGACCGCACTAACTGATATAGCCGAATAAGGTTCCATGCGAATGGGCCCTGCGGTCGGTCCTGGCATAAGGGAACAAAATACACGAAAGCCTCTAGCTATAGAGGCTAGGGAGGGTTCGCCTGAATCCCCTCGTTCGGTATTTTCTATCTACCGAACGAGGGGCCGTTCGGTAGTTTGGAACCGAACGGACCAGGGCTGTGGAGGTCTCAGCGGTGTTCGCCTACTCGAGTGTCCGATTTTAGTTCCAGACACTCGACGGCAAAACACCGCTGTTCGGGAGTTTTAAAATGGCCGCCGCCACGTGTTCGTTTGTCGAATGGCGGCCACCCCCGAGAACAAAGGACGGCTACTTACGATTCAATTACCCGTTCGCAACAATGTTGCAATGGGTAATTGAGGACACACTTCACACAGGGGAGGTCTGGTTGTTCGGTAGTTTCATTCGAATAAACTAAGGGAATGAAACCACCGAACAACCAGAGGAATACAATTCTTTTTAATACATAGAAAATACAGCAGATACAGGAATGCAGGTAAAAACAGTATATTTGTAGGGTCGCCTGGTGCTAACCGCTACACTGCTCCCCCTTGCCCACAAGCCGGCATACACAGTCTGATCCAACACGGATCGGCTTGGGGATGTCCGGGGAGGCTCACGGATCATTTCTCTAGGTCAGTTTGTCGAGACAACCCATCAGCATTTCCATTCTGTTTACCCGGCCGGTACTGGATATTAAAGTCAAAGGGCTGCAGCGCCAGACTCCAGCGCAGCAGCCGGGCATTGTCCACAGCCACCCGGTTGAGCCATACTAACGGGTTGTGATCCGTGAGCAGGGAAAAAGCTTGTCCGTACAAATATGGCTGTAATTTCTTCAGGGCCCACACCACAGCCAGGCATTCTTTCTCGATGGCGGCGTAGCTTACTTCTCGAGGTAACAGTTTCCGGCTGATGTAAGCCACGGGATGTTCTCCACCATCGGCCCCGACTTGGCTCAATACTGCTCCCAATCCAAACATAGAAGCGTCTGTGTGGACAAGAAAGCGTTTAGTTGGATTGGGAGCTGCCAAGACAGGGGCATTGGTCAATGCATCTTTCAACAACTGAAATGCCTGTTCACACTCCGGGGTCCAGGTTACTTGGCGGGGTAGGTTTTTACGGGTCAAGTCGGTGAGAGGTTTGGCCAGGGCACTGTAATTCGGGACAAATTTCCGGTAGTATCCGGCCGTTCCTAGGAACGCTAACACCTGAGTCTTAGTCCTAGGGGTGGGCCATTGAGCTACAGCCTCTACTTTGGCTGGTTCCGGCTTTTGCTTGCCGCATCCTACCCGATGACCTAGGTACTGTACTTCAGCCATGCCTATGCTGCAT
This sequence comes from Pelobates cultripes, assembly GCA_933207985.1. Lineage (NCBI taxonomy): Eukaryota > Metazoa > Chordata > Amphibia > Anura > Pelobatidae > Pelobates > Pelobates cultripes. The sequence continues at coordinate 202,519,271 of OW240917.1, read as the reverse complement.
TTGGCTGGTTTCAGGGTTAAACCAGCGGCCCTAATCCTGTCTAGGACCGCTCCTATATGGGTCAGGTGTTCCTGCCAGGTATTGCTGAAAATGGCAATATCATCGAGGTATGCGCAGGTATAATCTTGGAACCCATCCAGGAGGCGGTCCACCATCCGCTGAAAAGTAGCCGGGGCGTTTTTCATCCCAAACGGCATGACCTTAAATTGGTACAAGCCGAATGGGGTGACAAAGGCCGACTTAGGGATGGCGTCTTGCGCCAAGGGTATTTGCCAATACCCTTTACACAAGTCAATCGTGGTGAGATAGTGCCCCCTCGCCATCCGATCCAGGAGTTCGTCTATCCTGGGCATGGGGTAGGCGTCAGATACCGTCTTCTCATTCAATCTCCGGTAGTCTACACAAAACCGGGTCGTGCCGTCCCGCTTTGGTACTAGTACTACCGGAGATGCCCAGGGGCTGTCGGAGGGCTCAATCACCCCCAGCTGGAGCATCTCATCGATCTCCTTGCGCATGTTCGCCCGTACCGCTTCTGGGATGCGGTACGGGGTCTGACGCATGGGAAGTTGCCCTGGGGTGTCTACTCTGTGAGTGGCCAGAGGAGTGTAACCAGGTACATTAGAGAAGATATCCTGCTTCTCCCTCAACAGCTGTTGTACCTCGCTCCGCTCCTGTGGGCTCAACCGATCCCCCAGGGTGACTTCCCCTAAGTCCCCGGATAACTGACCCTCTCCCAGCAGATCCGGGAGAGGCAAACTGTCAAACTCCTCGGAGTTAGGCGCACATATAGCGGTCACTTCCTCAGAGCGCTCCTGGTAGGGCTTCATCATGTTTACATGGAGCATGCGTCGCCCCCCAGTACCAACGCACGAGCCGATTATATAAGTGGTGTCACACCGTTGTTCTACCACCTTATAAGGGCCCTGCCAGGCGGCCTGCAGCTTATCGTGTCGGACCGGTTTTAAGATCAACACCTTCTGCCCGACCTGAAAGCTACGGTCCCTGGCGCCCCGATCATACCATGTGCGCTGGCGTGTCTGAGCCGCCTGCAAATTCTCGCGTACCGTCTGAGTTAAGGCCTTAAGGCGGTCTCGGAATGCCAACACGTATGGTATGATGGGGGTACCGTCAGTGCTCCGTTCTCCCTCCCAATGCTCTCTGATCAAATCTAAAGGCCCTCGTACCCTGCGGCCAAATAATAGTTCAAATGGGGAAAACCCAGTGGATTCCTGCGGCACCTCCCTATAAGCAAAGAGGAGGTGGGGCAGGAATTTCTCCCAGTCCTTGTGGGTCTCTGCGAAGGTTCGGAGCATTTGTTTCAATGTACCGTTGAAACGTTCGCAGAGCCCATTCGTCTGGGGGTGGTAAGGGGAACTAATGACCGGCTTAATGTCACAAAACTTCCAGAGGCGCTGCGTGACTTCGGCGGTGAATTGGGTGCCCTGATCGGAGACAATCTCCCTGGGGAGTCCCACCCGGGAGAATATCTTCATCAGGGCTTCTGCTACTGTCTCCGCCTGTATATTTGTCAGGGCCACCGCCTCTGGATATCTAGTGGCATAATCTACTACTGTCAGGATAAATCTTTTACCTGACGGGCTCGCTTTGTTGAGGGGTCCTATTAGGTCAACGGCTACCCTGCTAAAAGGTTCCTCGATTATGGGAAGGGGATGTAACTTGGCCTTGCGCCGGTCCCCCCTTTTCCCCACCCTTTGACAGGTATCGCACGTGTTGCAATACCTGCGCACCTCCTGGCTAATCCCCGGCCAAAAGAAACTTTGGGTTAACCTGTATCGGGTCCTGCTGACCCCTAAATGTCCAGATAGCGGAATGTCATGTGCTATCCGTAGTAACTCCGCCCGGTACCGCTGAGGTACCACTAACTGCCTCATCACAATCGGGTCTGACCCGGATACCTTCTTATCCGTCTCCCGATATAGCAGCTGTTTGTCCCAAATAAACCTTTCGCCCTCCCCCCCAGGCGTGTCTGCTGTCACCTTGTCCCTATACACCTGCAAGGTGGGGTCAGTCACTACTTCAGCTGCAAATTCGTTAGGAGGGGCCCAGGGAACACAGTCAAGGGAAGGGGAAGGATCGTTGTCGCGTAACCACAGGGTGAGCTTCTCCTGTGGTGGGTGTCTGGGGCTCAAAAGCAGATGTGAGCCTCCCCAGATCGTTCCCCAATAAAACCTCCGCCGGTAACTGCGGCATCAACCCCACCTCCACATGCCCTGCCCCCGCTCCCCAATGCAAATGTACCCTTGCTGTAGGTAGCCGGTATACTGCTCCCCCGGCTACCCTGACGGCCACAGTCTTACTTAGTTTAGCTTGGTCTGAGACCAGGTGACTTTTTACCAGGGTGATGGTGGCTCCTGAGTCACGTAGCCCCTGAACCGCTTTACCCTCCAGATACACGGTCTGCCTGTGATGCTGGCGGTTGTCAGCATTAGCCTGGACAGGGTCCGCCTCGTGCAGTACCTCCCACTGTTCTACCGTTGTGATGGGCACTGCTGAACCATACGGTGTGGCCACGATGTCCTGGTAGTGGTGGGCTGTGGCTGCTCTCAGTGGTGGTGGTGGGCCGGGGTGAATCCAGGTGGAACGGTCCCGCAGCTGGGGGCATTCCCTTTTATAGTGTCCCCATTTCTGGCAGTGGTGGCAAGGGCCCGACGTGGGCTGGCGAAAACGTGGCTGTGCAGCTGGCGGTGGGGGTGGTGGCAGTGGTCTTGGTAGAGCTGGCGTGTAGTTGTTCCCCCCAAAGGTTTTAAAAGGTACTTTTGGAGCTGCAGGTTTTTGCTGCCTGCGTGCATCCAGGTACTCGTCTGCCTTCCTGGCTGCTTCGGTAAGGGAGGTAGGGTTTCTGTCTCTTACCCACTCCTGTACCTCGCTGGTTACTCCTTCATAAAATTGCTCCAGCAGTACCATTTGCAATACATCCTCCATAGACCGTGCCTTGCTCGCTTGCACCCACCCCAAGACTGCTCGTTGTAGTCTGCATGCCCACTCTGCGTGTGAGTCTTTCTCCACCTTTTTTAAATCCCTGAATCTCCGCCGGTATGCTTCTGGTGTTATAGCATACCTGGCCAATATAATTTCTTTCACCTTGTTGTAATTCCGTATTTCTTCATTAGGTACAGTACGGTATGCCTCAGCTGCCCTCCCAGTTAACCTCCCTGCCAAAATAGGTACCCAGTCTTTTGCGCTGATTCTATGCAGTGCACACAGTCTCTCAAAATCTTGCAGGAAAGCGTCTATATCTTCCTCTGCCTCCACATATGTTTTAAAAGCCTGGTATGATATTTTAGGCTTACCTTCTTGTGGCATATTTACTGCAGAGCTGCGTTCTGGGGCCGCTGTTTGACTCCTTAGTATAAATTCCTGGACCTCCGTCATTGTTTTTGAAACAATCTCTGTTCGAGGGTGTTCCCCATAGAAAGACAGCCGAAATTGTACCTGTCTCTGGAACTCCCTTTGTTCCGGTGTTTCTCCCGAATTCCCCTGTTCGGGAACCGAATCGCCGTCCATTCGGTACTCCGCCATCAGTTCAGTAATGAGTACCGCTTTTGTCTTATTGCTGGCTTGTATACCCCTTGCCTCCAGAAGGTCTTTTAGCGTGGAGCGTTTTAGTGTGGCAAAATCAATCTCCATCCGTACTCCATTTATGCTTGTTCCTCTGTGAGTCTGGATCCCAGCGCTGCCAACCAATGTAGCAGAGATGCAATATTACCCAGGGTATCTCCGCTTATAATCCAAGTGGGACTCAGGAACAAGTAAATAGTAAATCCACAGGCAAGGTTTCCAGCAGGTAAAATACAGCAATATCCCAACAGCAATCCCAATAACTGGACGACACACAGTTTCAGGAGCATAACTGACTAGCCTTTAATCACAGTCTCCCTATAAAGCATGCTCCCATGCAAGGGAGGGATTTACAGTAATTATTACAGTAGCCAATCCTGTCCTGGTAACCTCCCACCCATCTCCTCCCCTCAGCCAGCATCATAATCCCCTTATCCAGCACACCAATTCCCCCCGTTTCTGGATGTACCCCTAAACGTAGGGGTACCTCTTTAAATCCTACATCCCCGGATACCCCTGATCTGGGTGAACAACATATCCAAAAATCACCCAGATCAGACCAGGGGTTCGGGAAATGTATGGAGGGAATAAAATGACCGACCGCACTAACTGATATAGCCGAATAAGGTTCCATGCGAATGGGCCCTGCGGTCGGTCCTGGCATAAGGGAACAAAATACACGAAAGCCTCTAGCTATAGAGGCTAGGGAGGGTTCGCCTGAATCCCCTCGTTCGGTATTTTCTATCTACCGAACGAGGGGCCGTTCGGTAGTTTGGAACCGAACGGACCAGGGCTGTGGAGGTCTCAGCGGTGTTCGCCTACTCGAGTGTCCGATTTTAGTTCCAGACACTCGACGGCAAAACACCGCTGTTCGGGAGTTTTAAAATGGCCGCCGCCACGTGTTCGTTTGTCGAATGGCGGCCACCCCCGAGAACAAAGGACGGCTACTTACGATTCAATTACCCGTTCGCAACAATGTTGCAATGGGTAATTGAGGACACACTTCACACAGGGGAGGTCTGGTTGTTCGGTAGTTTCATTCGAATAAACTAAGGGAATGAAACTACCGAACAACCAGAGGAATACAATTCTTTTTAATACATAGAAAATACAGCAGATACAGGAATGCAGGTAAAAACAGTATATTTGTAGGGTCGCCTGGTGCTAACCGCTACAGAGGAGAACTAATGCTGCCAAGACCTTGCTACGTATGAGACAGGGTTCTCGTTCTCTTGTTGATTACGCTCTAGAATTCCGTACCCATGCAGCCGAAGTTAGATGGAATGAACAAGCGTTTATTGACGTATTCATGAACGGGCTTTCAGATAAACTCCTAGATGAAGTTGCCACTAGAGACCTACCCAATGTGCTAGAGGAATTGATCACATACCTTTCCCACATTGATGAGCATCTTAGACACAGGCAAAATACTAGAGACAGACCTCGACGGGTGCCAGAACGCTTAGCTTTAACCTATCCTTCCTCCGAGACAACAACAGTCGCTCCTCCAGAACCAATGCAACTGGGAGTCACGCGTTTGTCTGAGGAGGAAAGACAATACCGCCGTAGGGAGGGACTATGCCTATATTGTGGCCGAAAGGGACATTCTCGTTCAACCTGTCCTAACCGGCCGGAAAACTCCCGCACCTAAGCCCTCATGGAGGACAGGCCTTGGGTGTAATGTGTATGTCCTCCTTTAATGATAAAAAAGATCATAGGCTTCTTCTACCTATTGTTATTGAGTGGGAAAAGAAAAAAGTGCCAACCATTGCCTTAATAGACTCAGGGGCGGCCGAAAATTTTATTGATCATAGATTCGGTCAGGAACATGCTTTCCCATTTCAGAATAGATCAACACCCTTGGCCGTTGAGGCCATAGATGGTAGACCATTATCTATCCCATTTATTACACAAGAGACTCTTCCAGTGGTATTATCCGTAGGTTCCCTGCATAAGGAGGTTATTATCCTGCAACAAGTCACTTCTCCCATCTTCCCGGTTATTCTTGGCTTTCCTTGGCTGTCTAAACATAACCCTTCTATAGATTGGGAGAAAAAAGAAATTGTAAAATGGAGTGAGACTTGCCACAGAAAATGTATTACCCCTATTAAAAACGTAGGTCTACTTAATGTACCTACTATGGAACCTTTAACCACTCTGATACCCAGACAATATTGGGATTTAAAAGCAGTTTTTGAACCTAGAGAGGCAGAAAAATTACCTCCACACCGGTCCTATGACTGTCCCATTGACTTATTACCCGGCACTATGCCCCCTAGAGGCACAGTTTATCCCCTCTCGGTAGCCGAGAATAAGGTACTAGAGGAATATATCACGGAAAACTTAAGAAAGGGGTTTATCACTAAATCTTCCTCCCCTGCTGGCGCTGGGTTTTTTTTTGTTTCCAAGAAGGAAGGGGACTTAAGGCCCTGTATTGATTATCGGGGTTTAAACAAAATAACTATACGTAACGCCTATCCTATTCCTCTAATCACAGAACTTTTCGATAGATTAAAAGGGGCAACTATTTTTACGAAATTGGATCTGAGGGGGGCATACAATCTAGTTAGGATTAAAAAAGGGCACGAATGGAAGACTGCTTTTAATACTCGCTATGGTCACTACGAGTATAGAGTCATGCCATTCGGGTTATGCAATGCCCCAGCAGTCTTTCAAGACTTCATTAATGATGTTTTAAGGGAATATTTACATATGTTTGTTATTGTCTACTTAGACGACATTCTAATCTACTCCAAGAATATTAAAGACCACCATACTCACGTTAGGTTGGTTCTTTCCAAACTCTTAGAAAATGGACTTTACTGTAAATTAGAGAAATGTCAATTTGATATAGACACTGTGCATTTTCTGGGCTATATAATTTCAGGGTCTGGATTTCAAATGGATAAAAAAAAACTAGAAGCTATCCTTAATTGGCCCCTGCCAGTTGGACTCAAGGCTATCCAACGCTTTCTAGGGTTTGCCAATTATTATAGAAAATGTATTAAGGGTTTCTCCTCTATCACTGCACCTATCACTGCCATGACCAAAAAGGGGCGAAATTCTATGGAATGGAATCTCGAGGCCAAGGAAGCCTTTGAGAGACTTAAATTGGCCTTTTCTTCTGCACCGGTGTTGAGGCATCCCAATCCCTCTCGTCCGTTTATATTAGAGGTGGATGCATCAGAAACCGGTATAGGAGCTGTGCTGTCTCAACGTCCATCTGATGATCAACCATTGCATCCCTGGGGATTTTTTTCTAAGAAATTAACTGAGACAGAAAAGAGATATGACATTGGGGACAGGGAGTTATTGGCTATTATCTCTGCCCTCAAGGAGTGGCGCCATCTGTTAGAAGGGTCTACCATTCCCATCACCATCCTTACGGATCATAAAAACCTTTCGTATTTTGGAGAAACTAAAAGAATGTCAGACAGACAGATTAGATGGTCTTTATTTTTAACACGATTCAATTACATAGTAACTTACAGACCAGGATCTAAGAACACTAAGGCTGACGCCTTATCCCGTCAATATGAACACTTGTCACCTACAGTAACTCATTTCTCTTCCATAATCCCATCCAACCACATAATCGCAACCGTCCATGCCAAAATCTCTTCAGGGTTAATGGAGGAGTTATCTAGGTTTCAGGATCAGACCTCATTGACTATTCCCAGGGGAAAACTATACGTACCCCTGTCTTATAGGAAAAAGGTCTTATTCCTTGTACACAGATCCAAATTAGCAGGGCATCCAGGCATTCACAAAACCGAGTCTTTACTTGAAGAACGGTTTTGGTGGCCTTCATACAAGAAGGACGTTCGCGAGTTTATTCTTGCTTGTAGGGTCTGTGCTTCCACGAAGTCATCCAAAGCTCATCCTTTGGGCCTCCTTTTGCCATTGCCCTTTCCCGATAAACCCTGGACAAGTATTGCTATGGACTTTATAGTGGATCTGCCCCCTTCCAGGAACCATAAAGTTATATTGACTATAATCGACAGATTCTCTAAGATGACTCATCTCATCCCACTAATCAAATTACCCTCCTCTTCTGAACTGGCCTCTTTATTTATAAAAGAGGTAGTACGTTTACATGGCATACCTCAAGATATTACATCTGACAGGGGTCCACAGTTCATTTCACGGTTCTGGAGGGCATTTTGTGACCAATTAGGTATTGTCCGCTGTTTCATTTCTGAGCACCAAGACGATTGGGTGGAACTACTTCCATGGGCTGAATTCGCCCATAATAATCTAATACACGAATCCACTCAACATAGTCCCTTTTTTATTAATTATGGGTTTAATCCTACAACTTTGCCGAGTTCCTTTTCATCTACAGGAGTGCCTAGTGTTGATAGTACTCTTCACAATATGAAAGAAACTTGGCTAGGGGTTAAACATATCTTAACTCAAAAGTCTCAGATTCAAAAGAATAATGCGGATAGACGACGCAGGGCTGCTCCTACATTCGTAGCAGGTGACAGAGTTTGGTTGAGTACCCGCAACATAAAGTTAAAGGTACCCTCGATGAAATTTGCTCCCCGTTTCATAGGCCCATTTCAGATTCTCAAACGCATCAATCCGGTCTGTTATAGTTTGAGATTGCCAAATACTATGAGAATTCCTAATGTTTTTCATGTTTCCCTTCTCAAACCGTTCATTTGTAATCGTTATACGCAAATTGTCTCCACTCCTCCTACCACACCCGTGGAGGATCATGTCGAATACGAAGTTAAATCTATATTAGATTCCCGGATTTCTCGGGGTAAATTACAGTATCTCCTTGATTGGAAAGGGTACGGTCCCGAGGAGCGATCGTGAGTCAATGCATCAGATGTTCACGCCCCTCGCCTAGTTCGTCTGTTTGAGAGGCGGCGCTCTTGTGGGTTCGGTTCCACCCGCCCTGGGGGCGGTTCTCGAGGGGGGGGTACTGTAACAAGCACTTACCTTTCCCCGCCGATCCCGCGCAGCGCCGGGTCCTCCTCCGATCCTTCCGGGGGGCGGCTCAGCCTTTCTGACGCCGGCCGCTCGGATCACGCCTACATTTATGACGCGGCGCATGCGCGCCGACGTCAGACTAAAAATGGCGCCAAAATTCAAACGTGGCCACGCTCCCGGACTTTTTGGGGGCGTGGCTACAAAATTAAAGCCAAAGAACCCACACTATAAAAGGGCTATCATGACACTTGTCAGATACCCTAGTGTGGTTCTTGTTTAAGTCCCCTGGTGCTATCTTTTCTGATTGTTCTTCCTGGTATTTGACCCTTGGCTGTTTCTCTGACTATTCTGTGTTCTGGTTTCCCATATCTTGGCTTGGATAATCGTGTGCCCGTCTTCCGTATTCCCTTGACCTCTGGCTATTCTCAGACGCTAGTCCGGCCATTCTAAGGTCCGGTAACCGTCTTTCTGTGGGTTTCACGCTGTGTGAAGGGGTCACTGTTGTGACTTTGGTCACTGTCGTGACCCTATGTTTCTATTACTGTAAATCTGTGTGTTGATTGGTTATTGTCTTTGTTTGCTGTGGGAGGTCCTCTTGCAGGAGGATTTCTCATAAAAGCCTGTGTGTTGTCAATAAAATTCATTCCTGTTACACCCTTCATGAAGTCTAGGCTCATTTTTGGGGGATATTCTACTTGCTGGGAAGAATCATCTTGGAACGGCATTTCATCTATCTTATTCCTCTACTCCCTGCTGCAGCTATAATCACTCATGCTCAGCTTTTGGGAGAGGGAACCAAAGACTGCAGCACCATAACCACTGCAGGTCTTAACACTTACTTTCTGTATTGCCATGAAGTTCAATTCCTTCATATTTCTTCCGTGTTTAATGTCAAAATGTCTTGAAAAATTGTGTGTGGAGACCTTTTTTGATGTTCCTTATGTGTTTACTCATTCTTGTTTTGAGAGCTCTTTTGGTACGTCCTATATACACCTTATTACAGGGACAACTTAACATATAACCTCCTCCTTTGGACTCACACAGATTTCTTCCTCAGCAACTCACACTGCAGGAAACACTCTTGACCTCATCTTCACCAATCTCTGTACCACCTCTGATCTCGCCACTGTTCCATTTCCTTTGTCTGACCACCATCTGCTAACATTTAACATCTGCATACCCCATACCAAAATCTCACCACCATCCCCTCTCCAACCTCGCAGAAACCTCAACTCCCTCGATCTCCAGCATTTCTCCACTAAACTCCAAACACTCCTTTTACCCATCTCAAATCACAACTGCCCTAACTCTGCAACCTCAGTCTACAACTCCACTCTCTCCTCTCAACTTGACATCATGGCACCTCCTACAGTTAAATGCAGCAAGCGCCCCCAACTACAACCCTGGCACACCAAGCTGACCCGTTACCTCCAAAACTGTTCCAGAACTGCTGAACGCTGCTGGAGAAAGTCTCAGTTTGCATCTGACTTTGTCCACTATAAATTTATGCTGCGCTCCTACAGCATGGCTCTTTCCTCTGCAAAAGTAAGCTACTTCAACACCCTCATAAGCACACTGTCCCACCAACCCAAACACCTGTTTCACACTTTTGATGCACTTCTTCGCCCTGTGACTCCCCCTCCTTCCACCACCTTGTCCGCCACAAACTTTGCATCTCATTTCACTGAGAAGATCTCTACAATCAGGAAAGAGATCTCTAATCTTTCTCCAACCAGTATCAATACATCACCCAACCCCACTCCCCCTGCCATCCTAAGCTCATTTGCACCTGCTACAGCACAAGAGGTTTCTGCTCTGCTCCTGTCCTCCCACCCCACCACCTGCTCCCTCGATCCTATTCCCTCGCATCTCATCCGCACTTTGTCTCCCTCTCTTGCTCTTCCCCTCGCTAACATTTTCAATCTCTCCCTTTCCTCTGGCACATTTCCCTCTACCTTCAAACATGCAACCATAACCCCAATTCTGAAAAGGCCCAACCTTGATCCCAACTCCCCATCCAACTACCGCCCTATCTCGCTACTTCCATTTGCCTCCAAGATCCTCGAGAGAGTTGTCTACGCCAGATTGACAGACTTTCTCGAATCCAACTCTCTGCATGACCCCCTTCAGTCTGGATTCCACGCTGGTCACTCTGTCGAAACTGCTGTGACCAAAGTATCCAACGATTTAATTGCTGCTAAATCTCGCGGCCAATACTCTATCCTACTCCTCCTTGATCTTTCTGCCGCCTTTGACACTGTTGATCATCAACAGCTTCTTCACATTCTCTGTAACTTTGGTCTACGGGATACTGCACTCTCCTGGTGCTCCTCCTACCTCTCCCAGCACTCTTTCAGTGTTTCTTTCTCTGGCTCTGCCTCTTCTCTCCAACCCCTCCCTGTCGGCATCCCCCAAGGTTCTGTCCTTGGCCCCCTACTGTTCTCTATCTATACTGCCTCACTTGGTAAACTCATCAGCTCCTTTGGCGTCCAATACCATTTATATGCAGATGACACGCAAATCTACCTGTTCTCCCCTGATCTCTCTCCACCCACCTTGAATCGTGTTTCTGACTGCCTCTCTGCTATTTCCAACTGGATGGCTGCTCACTTCCTTAAACTCAACCTGTCCAAAACAGAACTTCTAGTTTTTCCTCCCTCAAGTGCTGTTACTCCTGTGTCTGTCTCCATCCAAGTCAACGGCGCTACTATCACCTCTACCTCCCAGGCTCGCTGCCTAGGGGTTCTTTTTGATTCTGATCTCTCTTTTACTCCCCATGTTCAATCGATAGCCAAATCCTGTCGCTTCCAACTCAAGAACATAGCGCGCATCCGCCCATATCTAACGCCGGACGCGGCTAAGGTACTGGTTCATGCTGTTCTCTCTTGCCTTGACTATTGCAATCCCCTTCTCACCGGTCTTACATGTTTCCAGATTGCACCGCTGCAATCTATAATGAATGCGGCTGCGAGGCTTATTTTCCTGTCCGGTCGCACCTCCCACGCCTCCACGCTCTGTCAGTCCCTGCATTGGCTTCCAGTTAGATATTGTTAAGACACCCCTGGTGTCTTTAAACGAAACCGCCGTTTAGTCAGCCTTCCCCTTCTGCAATATCAATAATCTCCATTCGCATAAACTGCAGTGTACAAACCAACCTCAGGGGAAGCGGCAATCTCCCGAACGGAAATCCACAACCTGCTGCTAGCCGCCGAACAACAACATCCACCAAGCGGCTTTCGGTTCCATCCAGCAGTCTCTAAACGCAAAGAAGAAATCCCCCCAATAACGAGACAGAAGCTCCGCATTGAGGGTCAAACAGGATCTGGCTTTACTGTGGGCTACCTGCCCGTATTTATGCAGGTCTCCCACTTGGTGGACACTCCCCTAGGGGACCAAATGGGAGACTGGAATTACAGATGGACATAAAGACATTCAAGACATACAGTCACAGCTTTTACCCACAATGCACTATGGTTTCCTCCCTTCTGCCCTGGAGATAATTAAGAAGTAACTCAATTATCTCAAGGACAAAGCCAGTCGCCATCTTAAACATAAAACCAGAAAACACATAAAAATTCATAACTTTATAATAACCGAACATTTCCCATTCGTATCACATATCCCCAGATAGCCTGGATCTGAGTGCATATTATTGGCGAATAGCGCTCAGATCCCACACACATAGTTCAATCGCCATGGAGTCAAAGTTCTTACAGTCTTTCGGTATGCGATTGACTCCATGGGAAGGCTATCTGGGTTAAGTACTTTTGTGTGTTACAAAACTCCCGAAAGGCCGGTGTTCGTATGCTTTCGTGGAGGCAGCCAGGTGTTCCGTTGTTTCAGCGGTGTTCGGCAGAAAAAGTGTCCGTTTTTAGTTCCATGAAAATAGAGCCGATCACCGCTGGGCTTTCGCGTGTTTTAAAATGGCCGCTGCCTCGTGGTCGACATACGAGCGACGACCACCCTGAATTCGGTTTAATTGAGAACTGTCTGCGGTTAACCACAACGTTCTAATTGGGATCAATAGGTTAACCAGCAGCACACTTCTCTCCTGGGTGGCCATCTGTTCGGTAGTTTTGTTCGGGAAAAACAGTCATTCGTATGGCTGGGCTATAGGAAACAGCCATTTACACGAACGGGGCAAAACAGACGAATCCACCAGCAATAAACAGACAGATGGTTCTGTCACAGATATAGGGCCCAATTCAAAATTCTGGCGCTTGCTTACAAATCCCTACATAATGCTGCTCCAACATACCTATCCTCCCTCATACACAAGTATTTTCCGTCGAGACCCCTGCGCTCAGCCCAAGACCTACGCCTATTCTCTGCCCGGATCCCCACCTCTGATGCTCGCCTTCAAGACTTCTCCAGGGTTGCACCTATTCTGTGGAACTCCCTTCCCTCCTCAATCAGAGTTTCACCCAGCCTCCACTCCTTCAAAAAATCTTTGAAAACTCACTTCTTCATTAAAGCGTATCAATTAAACTGTCATGACTCCATTCCTGCACCTGTCAAAAATGACCTACCAAGCACTCAATAAACCCTTCTGTAACAAACTATTTAATTCCCCTACTTTAACCCTTTGTGTCACTATACCCCACTCCCTCTAGCATGTAAGCTCATCGAGCAGGGTCCTCAACCCCCTCTGTTCCTGTACGTCAGTGGTCTGATCTCAATTATGTGTCTGTTAGTCCACCCATTGTACAGTGCTACGGAATTTGTTGGTGCTATATAAATAATAAAATAATAATAATAATAATATAAATGACTCCTGTGGTGTTACAATTTAAGTGGGTTTTGATTTTAAATATTTGTTTGGGGGTGGCTGAATATGTTAGTGTGTATTGGTTGTTTAGGATTATTTTTTCATACTATGCATGTTTGACATTTCCAAAAACCTTTCTTGTTACTGAATTCTATGGAATTTCTATTTTCTGGTTTCTCCTGTTTGGTAGTTGGTGCTAGTAAGGTGCTTAGATTTGGTGCCTTTGAATAAATTATTGAAGGTTTATTTCATATATTGCATCTAATTGTGGGTCACCTTTAAGAATGTCCCAGTGTTTTTGTAAGATATTCCTTACTTGGCTGGATTGGTTGTTAAATCTGGTGATAAACGCTGGAATATTTGGATCATTAGTAGAGTCTTTGAATTCAGTTTCTAAAATTTGTGAGCGTGATAGTTCAGTGGTTTTTTGATGGCTGTGTCAAGTAAATTTTCAGAGTACACTTTTGCTTGAAATTGAGTTTGTTGAGTTCAGATTGCAGGTTCCGAGCAGTTACATTTAATCCTTCGAAATTGGCTAAATGGTATATTATTAAGCCAAGTTGATTTGTGGAAACTGTCATGTGGAATAAAACTATTACATGCAACTGATTTCCTAAACGTTTTTAGTTGGAGATGAGACGTTCTTTTATTGGATTCTTTTAAGGAATATTTAAATTTTAATCCCTACAATCTTAAATTTACTTTTAATCAATCAAAAGAACAATTGGAATTTTTAGATTTAGAGATTTATATCAGAAACAACAAGACAGAAACAAAAACGTTTAGGAAATCAGTTGCATGTAATAGTTTTATTCCACAAAATTTTCTTATTCCTATACTTTGCTATATAGTGCAATATTTGTATATTGTATTTTTAAAAGTATATAGGTATTGTGTATTATCAACCATTGATTTATAAGAGATTGTCACCAGAACCAATTTTATTAGGTATATTCCCTACATTACTCCTGGAATACTATTAGATTATATCTAAACCTTTATCTTTGCTTTGCACTTTGGGGTCATTCTGTGGGAACCCTACTATTTCCAGTTAGAGTAATACCTCTATTCAAACTATTAACTCCTTGCTCACAAGGTTTTTTAATTTCATTCAAACTCTATGGAACTAATTTCAGGAATGTACTGAGCCTCGAGCCCCAGACTTTGGGCAATGATTTCTTGGGCTCTGTACATCCAATTGCCCCGCTATAGAACACTCATTCGAACATTTTGAAACTGCAAGGGAAATCATTAACGAATGCTCCCCTGGGTGGTCGCTGGTTTGTATAGCCGAACGCCAATCAGGGGAGGCATTTGTCTCCCGAACAGGCCTGCCCGCAATTTCTCAGGTCCCTGTGTCAGAGATCACTCTATCTGCTCCAAAGGAGCTGTAATCACTACTCCCCTACCCGGGAGCGGCAAGGCCAGGCTCAGAGCTGCCCAAGGAGCGCTCTCAAGGAGTCCTACCTAAGTGGAGGTAGCCCTGGAGGGAGGTGCGAGCCCCAGCGGAATCCCTGGAACTCATGCTCAGAGCCACTGGGGTCCCGCTGGCCACCTGGAAGTCCGTACCGACCAATGGGAGAAGGAGCGCCCATTTAAACTGCTCCATTCTCCTGATTGGTTGGCACAAATGAGCGCTGATTGTTCACTGCGGGGCGCAGGCGACCAATCAAAGAAGGAGCGCCCTTTCAAACGGGTTTTGCACCCTTTCTCCTGATTGGACGGCAAAACCCCTCTCCTCCTCGAGTGCCGATTTAATGTCTGCAATTGTGTCCTGTTGGTATCTCCCAGGGCAGAAGATGGTTATCTGTAACCCATCCCCCTTCTCCTTCCTGGGACAAAGGAAAGTGTACTGAAAGAGGAAGACACTCTGCAGGGTCTTTGTTTTAAAAGCTGTGTGTACCCAATAAAGGATTGTCAGAGTTGTACCTCCAGAACTGTGTCTCATCCAGTTAATGGGGGTAAATGGGTCTCTTTGTATTTTAAATGGTTCCTGATTGGCTGTAGGAAGGGTATTAGCGGAGGTAACCGGTCAGGTTACCAGGTGGTCCGCTACAATGTATGTCACATTCTCAACTGTCGAAAGAGAGAGTCATCAGCTGCTCCTGAGCACTGCACAGAGTTTTGAAATCTGCATATCTCCATATCTCAAAATGACCAGCTCCTGATTGGCTGAGCTACTTCCTGGTTTTGGCCGCACTAAAGGCTGATAAAGTATTGAGATTTGAGATAAAAGCAAATAATGTAACATTTATGTAAACTTCTTGACAGACTCCTTCATGTATTAGGGGAAGCACAGTCACCATAATTCTACAGGTTGCACAGATGTTTTAGGGACAAGTAGGAAAAGTACAAAAGTTAATCTGCAGGACGCCCTAAAAGATACTGGGACTGTTCCTAAGTGTTCTAAATGAGAAGATCACTTCTTGTTACTAGAAAATAAAGTAGCAGTTGCTAGTGTTTGGGTACTCATAATTGCTGTCTATATAGATATAAGTCTAGGACCCTTCTCACGATGCCTTCGAGGGCACCTGCTGCTGCTAAAAACCTAAGTTAGCTATTAGTCGGAAGAAGGAAAGAGAAGCCCTGATAAGCATACATCAAACCCCAATCACCTATCATAGTAGAAATAATCGCTATACTAAACGGTTCAAATTGACCCCAATACGAAATGTATAGCGTTCGAAGTGAATTAAATTGTGGTGGTTTGAGAAAGGGGAGCAATCTCCCAGAGAAAACCCCGAAGCGCGTTTCGCCGGTAAGGCGGCTTTTCAAGGGGAGTGCTCTGAGTCATTTTACACAGCGTGGGAAAGTTCTTTTGAATTTTCCCACGCTGTGTAAAATGACTCAGAGCACTCTGATTGGCTTAAACCCACCAATCAGAGTGTTCTAAGCCTAATTGCAGGGCGGGGCAAGGCTTTATAAGCCTTGACCCCCCCTGCGGAGCTCAGTATGCGGCGTGCCCTCGAAGGGCGAACATGGATTATTTTTTTTTGCGCTCGTTTTTTTTTTTTTTTTAAAGTGCCACGGGTGTAATGGATTTTTATTTGGCCTTTTTGGGGGCTGAAGAAAGAAGATTTTAGAAAAAAGAAGACGTCAAATGGTAAGTTTAATTTTTTTTTTTTTACAGGTTAGTTATTTTATTCCCCCCTCACTATTTGTAGGGTGAGGGGGTAGGTAGGGGATAGGTTTTTTTGGGTGGGGGGTTGGTGACTAGGGGCTTGGGACCCCTAGTCACCTTGATTGGGGGGGGGTGTTTCATTTAGGGCCCCCACCGGGCCAGGGGGGGAGGACAGTAGGTCCCCCTCCTTATTGTTTTATTAGGGCCCCCACCCACTGCTCAGGGGTGGGGGCCAGGGGGGGAGGACAGTAGGTCCCCCCCCCTTATTGTTTTACTAGGGCCCCCACCCACCGCGCAGGGGTGGGGGCCGGGGGGGAGGACAGTAGGTCCCCCCCCCTTATTGTTTTATTAGGGCCCCCACCCACTCACCGCGCAGGGGTGGGGGCCAGGGGGGGAGGACAGTAGGTCCCCCCACCTTATTGTTTTATTAGGGCCCCCACCCACCGCTCAGGGGTGGGG
>OW240917.1:202462101-202502300 GCA_933207985.1 Pelobates cultripes | reverse complement strand
TATAACAGTGAAAAAATAGTTTGTTTTTTTTTAAATCCAAGCTATTGTGACACCAGATCTAATTGGTGGCACTGTTCACCGTATCCACTGATAGCGTAACACACCCGCTTTAAGGACACTAACTGCTATTCAATCTATAACAGTGAAAAAATTGTTGTTTTTTTTTAAATCCAAGCTATTGTGACACCAGATCTAATTGGTGGCACTGGTCACCGTATCCACTGTTAGCGTAACACACCGCTTTAAGGACACTGACTGCTATTCAATCTATAACAGTGAAAAAAGTGTTTTGTTTTTTTAAATCCAAGCTTTGTGTCACCAGATCTAAGTGGTGGCACTGACTGAGGAAATGGGCACAGTATGCACTGTGAGCCTGACACAGAAGCTGGCAGCAGTGGCAGACAACTGACTGCTATTCAATCTATAGCAGTGAAAAAAGTGTTTTTTGTTTTTAAATCCAAGCTTTGTGTCACCAGATCTAAGTGGTGGCAATGGGCACAGTATGCACTGTGAGCCTGACACAGAAGCTGGCAGCAGTGGCAGACAACTGACTGCTATTCAATCTATAACAGTGAAAAAGTTTTTTGTTTTTAAATCCAAGCTATTGTGACACCAGATGTAATTGGTGGCACTGACTGGGGAAAATGGGCACTGTGAGCCTGACACAGAAGCTGGCAGCAGTGGCAGACAACTAAGTGCATTTACATTACATAGAAAAAAAAAATCCAAAAAAAAGCATACCCTTATCCCTAACCTAGCTATGCTTTTCCCTATCTTATGAACAGCAGCTACACTTTCCCTCCTCTTACTAAGCATGCAGCTTGAGAATGAATCTAAAATGGATGCTGTCCAGTAGGTGGGAGGGTCTGCTAGGGAGGCTGTGCTGCTAATTGGCTGGAATGTGTCTGCTGACTGTGAGGTACAGGGTCAAAGTTTACTCAATGATGACGAATAGGGGGCGGGTCGAACCGCGCATATGTTTGCCTGCCGTGGCGAACGCGAACATGCTATGTTCGCCAGGAACCGTTCGCCGGCGAACCGTTCGGTACATCACTATTGAACAGTACTGACTGGCATTTTTCAAGGCTTTGGATATCTTTTTATATCCTTTTCCATCTTTATAAATTTCCATTACACAGGCACTAATTGCAATTTATAAAGCAACAGGTGTGGGAAATAAACCTTTAATTGCCATTTTAACCTATGTGTCCCCCCTTATGTGTCTGTATCAAGGCCAAACATTCAAAGGTATGTAAACTTTTGATCAAGGCCATTTGGGTGATTTCTGTTATCATTAGGATTTAAAATGGAGCCAAACAACTATGTGATAATAAATGGCTTCATATGATCACTATCCTTCAATACAATATATATTTTTAAGTATGATCCGTCATATTTTCAAAATCAATGATAAAATTTAACTTTTGAGCAAAACTGTATATTTATTTATTTATATGAAAATAAAATAGTGACAATAATTTTGTGCTATTAAGGACTTCAATCTTGAAGGCTGTAAAGAATTTGTCCCTCTTTGTAAAATGTGTATCTTATCTCACATAAGAGGCTGCTGGCAAGATGCAGTTGTATTATTCTAGCACCAGCTGGCAATTAATAGAGCAGTGAAATCTTCATAGCCCCGAGCAAGGAGATAAGAAGGATTGCCTTCCTACACACAAGTAGTGATGTTGCGAACCCGAAATTTTCGGTTCGCGAATGGCGAATGCGAACTTCCGCAAATGTTCGCGAACCGGCGAACCGGGCGAACCGCCATAGACTTCAATGGGCAGGCGAATTTTAAAACACACAGGGACTCTTTCTGGCCACAATAGTGATGGAAAAGTTGTTTCAAGGGGACTAACACCTGGACTGTGGCATGCCGGAGGGGGATCCATGGCAAAACTCCCATGGAAAATTACACAGTTGATGCAGAGTCTGCTCTTAATCCATAAAGGGCATAAATCACCTAACATTCCTAAATCACAATGGATATGGATTGACACCTGACATATGACATATTGACGCCTTGACATATTGATTGACACCTGTCCTCAGAGACCCTGATACACACTGACACAGAGCAGAATAGAGACTGTTAATCCTACATAGGGTCACTTGGCAGATATGGATTGACACCTGTCCTCAAAGATCATGATACACACTGACACAGAGCAGAATAGAGACTGTTCCCCCTACACAGGGTCACTTGGCAGATATGGATTGACACCTGTCCTCAGAGCCCCTGATACACACTGACACAGAGCAGAATAGAGACTGTTCCTCCTACATAGGGTCACTTGGCAGATATGGATTGACACCTGTCCTCAGAGACCATGATACACACTGACACAGAGCAGAATAGAGACTGTTCCCCCTACATAGGGTCACTTGGCAGATATGGATTGACACCTGTCCTCAGAGACCATGATACACACTGACACAGAGCAGAATAGAGACTGTTCCCCCTACATAGGGTCACTTGGCAGATATGGATTGACACCTGTCCTCAGAGACCATGATACACACTGACACAGAGCAGAATAGAGACTGTTCCCCCTACATAGGGTCACTTGGTAGATATGGATTGACACCTGTCCTCAGAGCCCCTGATACACACTGACACAGAGCAGAATAGAGACTTTGCCTCCTACATAGGGTCACTTGGCAGATATGGATTGACACCTGTCCTCAGAGATCATGATACACACTGAAAGAAAAAAGGAAAACGTGGAAGCTTGATGATATTGGAACTTAGGCAGTGAAGGGGTTAACCCTAACTGAAATAATTCAAAGGAAAAAGGAGAGAACTACTGCCTTAGAATAGATAAGGTTAAAAGTTAACTTTTAATGGTATGATTAAAATAGAATAAAGAAACAAATAGATATGGAAACTCTCAATACACCAAAGGGGAGTGTAGAGAGATGAAAGATGCACAAAAATAAGATGATTATAATCTCCAAATTGTTATAAATTAATAATTTGACATATAATCAACAGTTAAATAGTGTCTAAAAATTGTTCTCAATTGATCATTTTAATTAGCTAAGTTGTTGCAAATTAATGCTTACTATTGATTTGTGCTGCAAACCAATGTATAAATACTTGTCTCTGAGAGGTAGAGAGGACCAACAATTGATTGAATTCCCAATAAGAGTTTTTAAACGATATTGCAAAAAACTAACTGTGCCTTCATGGGCACCTACCTCTACAGGACCCCACTAAATGAGCTAACTGGCAAAAGAAATAAGTTAATCTGCAGGACGCCCTAAAAGATACTGGGACTGTTCCTACGTGTTCTCAATGAGAAGATCACTTCTTGTTACTAGAAAATAAAGTTGCAGTTGCTAGTGTTTGAGTACTCATAATTGCTGTCTATATAGATATAAGTCTAGGACCATTCTCACGATGCCTTCGAGGGCACCTGCTGCTGCTAAAAACCTAAGTTAGCTATTAGTCGGAAGAAGGAAAGAGAAGCCCTGATAGGCATACATCAAACCCCAATCACCTATCATAGTAGAAATAATCGCTATACTAAACGGTTCAAATTGACCCCAATACGAAATGTATAGCGTTCGAAGTGAATTAAATTGTGGTGGTTTGAGAAAGGGGAGCAATCTCCCAGAGAAAACCCCGACGCGCGTTTCGCCGGTAAGGCGTCTTTTCAAGGGGAACTGAGTGGCTGTCAGCAAGGATTTTAAATACAGCGCTCCATAATTTGATTGGTGATTTCTAAATATGACGTAATGTATCGTGGCTGCCTACGTACGGCGGTCGAGAAGGAACATAACACCTCCCTCATCAAAAAGAGAGAGCCGAGAAGGATTCAATTAACTTGCCTATGTACGGCGGTCGAAAAGGAACATAACACCTCCCTCATCAAAAAGAAGAGAGACGAGAGAGAATCAATTCAATGTTTTGCTACAATGCTTGTTGTTAAATACATAGTATCTAGAAATTATATACATATTAATGCAATTGATTTTCTCTACTGACAATAAAGTTTGTATCCAATATAAAATTTGTTTTAGAGATATAATGTTATGTCTTTGTTGCTAATTGTATCCTCATATGAATCAATATGGATGCTAGATAAACATCATAAAGCCACTGATTGGATGACTATTTACAGAACGCTTTAAGCTAAATTCAAAGATATTTTTCCAGATGTTAATATTACAAAGGTGTAAATAGAAAAAATTGTTTATTCATAATAACCAATTTTATCAATTATAGTACTAAATGCATATAACTGATAAAGCATATGTGTAGAAATGTTAATGCGGCTAAATCTAATGAATGAATTAAATACTAGTAATAGAATTTAAAGGTATATTCACAAAAATTAAATAGTGAAAAAAGTTTGATAACAACCAATTTTGTTTGTAATTGCACATAACTAAATGTATATAAATATTATTGTAGCTAGATCAAAAAAACGGATTAAATTTCTCTAGATATCGCTTAAAATCCTATCATGATTGTATAGGGAACACATTAGAGATATAGAGTGAAGAAGCTTTTCAGTAATGACGCTATGAATTCATTATAAGAATATACTGATGAGATTTTATTACTTCGCTTGTTAGTAAAATCAGAATTACTTATGTATAAAAGAGGTATAATTGAACTCCTCATTAAGTCCCTGTGGAGTTAAAGTCTTGAATGAATAAATCCATTTGGATTCTTTTTGAAGTAATAATTTGTTGAAATTCCCTTTTCTTGGATTGGAAAGTAGTTTCTCTATAACTTGAAATCTAAGATTATCAGCATTCCCCTGGTGGAAATTCGTAATGTGTCTTGCTACCGGGGGGGGTTAATGCTATTTTTGATAGAATTTATGTGTTGGAGAATCCTCCGACGGAATGGTTGAATGGTCTTTCCAATATATTGTACACCACATTTGCATGTGATCAAATATATAACTCGAGTGGTGCTACAATTCACCAAAGCGTTGGTTGTAACCGTAATATGAGATTGTGTAGATGTCGTAGATTGAGAAGGAGTAATGAATCGACATGCCTTGCAATGGCCACATCTGTATGTTCCTTTTGTTCTTGTGAGCCAGTTAGATTCTGGCGCCTCAGGAGTCAGAAAACTGTGAACTAAAAGATCTTTTAGATTCTTAGATCTTTGGGCCGTAATTGCTGGATAGCTAGGTAGGGACTTTTGTAGAGTGGTATTATGTAGAAGAATGGGCCAATGCGTAGAGAAGGTTTTAGTCATGTGGCTCCAACCACTATCAAAGGTGGCAATACATCTCGGAGTTGGGATGTTTGTTTTGATACGTGTAGATTTTAGACTCACCACTCTATCTGTTGCACTGGCTCGTTGATATGCTCTTTTTAGGACTTTATTGGGGTAACCCAGAGCTTTGAAGCGTAGTTTTAAGGTTTGGCATTCCTGATAGTACGTAGAGTCTTGTGAACAGTTTCTCCTAGCTCTTAAATATTGGCCATATGGAATCGAGGCCTTCAATTTATAGGGGTGATGACTTTCCCAATGGAGAAGACTGTTGGTTGATGTTAGTTTTCTAAAGAGTTCTGTTTGGATGGTACCATCCTCTATTAGTAGAATCTTAAGATCAAGGAACACCAATTCTCTCTCGTCAATGACGTGAGTGAGTGTTAAGTTGATTTGATTGTCGTTTAACCTTTTTACAAAGTCTTCAAAAGTTTGTACCGGACCGGTCCATAGCAGGAGCATATCATCAATATATCTATACCACTTCAAAATATATCCATGGTATATACTATATTGTAAATCTTTCTGAATTTTTTCCTCCCACCAGCCTAAGAACAAATTTGCATATGTGGGGGCACAAGTCGTACCCATAGCAGTTCCAGTAGTTTGTAAGTAGTACTTGCCATTGAATATAAGATAGTTATGAGTCAGAATGAACTCCAACAGCGAGATGATAAATGAAATTTGTGTTTCTTCATATGGTGATGATTCTAAAAAGAAGCGACAAGCTTCCAGACCTGCCTTATGCGGAATATTACTATACAGGGATACCACATCAAGACTTGCTAGTAAGGTGTATGGTGGCACCTGAAGTCCTTCTAGAATCAACAAAGTGGATTTGGTATCCTGTATGTACGATGGTAAATCGCTGGGCCTACAAGAGACAAGGACGAGGCCAGAGATTCTAAATTCTAACAAAGTCATTAATCTTTCTAATTTCTCCCTCCAACCACGCCACATTTCCCTTTTGAATAAGGGTTTATCATTTGTACCCACTCCAGGGCATAATAAATTCGACTGGGCTAAAGACATAAACCTTTTTGGTAGAAAGTTAGCATTGAATTTAATGCATTCCAAAAGGGACTTATTTCTAGCGAATGAGTTGGGCCTATCCCTGGAAGATTTTGAATTTTCAAAAATACTCACTAATCTATTGGAAGAACAAAATA
Organism: Pelobates cultripes; assembly: GCA_933207985.1. NCBI lineage: Eukaryota > Metazoa > Chordata > Amphibia > Anura > Pelobatidae > Pelobates > Pelobates cultripes. The sequence continues at coordinate 202,495,892 of OW240917.1, read as the reverse complement.
TTAACAAACCTCTAACAGAATTAAGACCTCAAAGTTGGTTCACACCCAATTTAAAGGACACTCCACATGTTGATTTGTTTGTGGAAATGACCACTAGTGATCTGGAAAAAAATGTTCATGAGCATTTACCTACGAATAACTTATCCTTTAATGAACGTAAAGCTCTAAAAGAATTAAAAATGCTCGACAATATTATCATAAAACCGGCTGATAAGGGTGGTAATATTGTTCTTTTGAACAGAGACATGTACATAGACATGTGCATGGTGCATTTGAATGATACAAATAATTACAGTGTTCTTCCTTCGGATCCAACTGATATGTACATAAAAGAATTTGAGAATCTTCTTACGGAAGCAATGGAACATAAAATAATCAACTCAGATGAGTTTAAATATCTTTTACCTCACAAACATCCTACAATAGCCACTCTGTATTGTCTACCTAAAATACACAAAAATATGAAGACACCTCCAGGGAGACCAATCATTTCTGGTAATAACTGCTTGACAGAAAGAGCCAGTAAATTTGTTGATAAACTTTTACACCCCTATGTGGTCAATTTACCATCGTACATACAGGATACCAAATCCACTTTGTTGATTCTAGAAGGACTTCAGGTGCCACCATACACCTTACTAGCAAGTCTTGATGTGGTATCCCTGTATAGTAATATTCCGCATAAGGTGGGTCTGGAAGCTTGTCGCTTCTTTTTAGAATCATCACCATATGAAGAAACACAAATTTCATTTATCATCTCGCTGTTGGAGTTCATTCTGACTCATAACTATCTTATATTCAATGGCAAGTACTACTTACAAACTACTGGAACTGCTATGGGTACAACTTGTGCCCCCACATATGCAAATTTGTTCTTAGGCTGGTGGGAGGAAAAAATTCAGAAAGATTTACAATATAGTATATACCATGGATATATTTTGAAGTGGTATAGATATATTGATGATATGCTCCTGCTATGGACCGGTCCGGTACAAGCTTTTGAAGACTTTGTAAAAAGGTTAAACGACAATCAAATCAACTTAACACTCACTCACGTCATTGACGAGAGAGAATTGGTGTTCCTTGATCTTAAGATTCTACTAATAGAGGATGGTACCATCCAAACAGAACTCTTTAGAAAACTAACATCAACCAACAGTCTTCTCCATTGGGAAAGTCATCACCCCTATAAATTGAAGGCCTCGATTCCATATGGCCAATATTTAAGAGCTAGGAGAAACTGTTCACAAGACTCTACATACTATCAGGAATGCCAAACCTTAAAACTACGCTTCAAAGCTCTGGGTTACCCCAATAAAGTCCTAAAAAGAGCATATCAACGAGCCAGTGCAACAGATAGAGTGGTGAGTCTAAAATCTACACGTATCAAAACAAACATCCCAACTCCAAGATGTATTGCCACCTTTGATAGTGGTTGGAGCCACATGACTAAAACCTTCTCTACGCATTGGCCCATTCTTCTACATAATACCACTCTACAAAAGTCCCTACCTAGCTATCCAGCAATTACGGCCCGAAGATCTAAGAATCTAAAAGATCTTTTAGTTCACAGTTTTCTGACTCCTGAGGCGCCAGAATCTAACTGGCTCACAAGAACAAAAGGAACATACAGATGTGGCCATTGCAAGGCATGTCGATTCATTACTCCTTCTCAATCTACGACATCTACACAATCTCATATTACGGTTACAACCAACGCTTTGGTGAATTGTAGCACCACTCGAGTTATATATTTGATCACATGCAAATGTGGTGTACAATATATTGGAAAGACCATTCAACCATTCCGTCGGAGGATTCTCCAACACATAAATTCTATCAAAAATAGCATTAACCCCACACCGGTAGCAAGACACATTACGAATTTCCACCAGGGGAATGCTGATAATCTTAGATTTCAAGTTATAGAGAAACTACTTTCCAATCCAAGAAAAGGGAATTTCAACAAATTATTACTTCAAAAAGAATCCAAATGGATTTATTCATTCAAGACTTTAACTCCACAGGGACTTAATGAGGAGTTCAATTATACCTCTTTTATACATAAGTAATTCTGATTTTACTAACAAGCGAAGTAATAAAATCTCATCAGTATATTCTTATAATGAATTCATAGCGTCATTACTGAAAAGCTTCTTCACTCTATATCTCTAATGTGTTCCCTATACAATCATGATAGGATTTTAAGCGATATCTAGAGAAATTTAATCCGTTTTTTTGATCTAGCTACAATAATATTTATATACATTTAGTTATGTGCAATTACAAACAAAATTGGTTGTTATCAAACTTTTTTCACTATTTAATTTTTGTGAATATACCTTTAAATTCTATTACTAGTATTTAATTCATTCATTAGATTTAGCCGCATTAACATTTCTACACATATGCTTTATCAGTTATATGCATTTAGTACTATAATTGATAAAATTGGTTATTATGAATAAACAATTTTTTCTATTTACACCTTTGTAATATTAACATCTGGAAAAATATCTTTGAATTTAGCTTAAAGCGTTCTGTAAATAGTCATCCAATCAGTGGCTTTATGATGTTTATCTAGCATCCATATTGATTCATATGAGTATACAATTAGCAACAAAGACATAACATTATATCTCTAAAACAAATTTTATATTGGATACAAACTTTATTGTCAGTAGAGAAAATCAATTGCATTAATATGTATATAATTTCTAGATACTATGTATTTAACAACAAGCATTGTAGCAAAACATTGAATTGATTCTCTCTCGTCTCTCTTCTTTTTGATGAGGGAGGTGTTATGTTCCTTTTCGACCGCCGTACATAGGCAAGTTAATTAAATCCTTCTCGGCTCTCTCTTTTTGATGAGGGAGGTGTTATGTTCCTTCTCGACCGCCGTACGTAGGCAGCCACGATACATTACGTCATATTTAGAAATCACCAATCAAATTATGGAGCGCTGTATTTAAAATCCTTGCTGACAGCCACTCAGTTCCCCTTGAAAAGACGCCTTACCGGCGAAACGCGCGTCGGGGTTTTCTCTGGGAGATTGCTCCCCTTTCTCAAACCACCACAATTTAATTCACTTCGAACGCTATACATTTCGTATTGGGGTCAATTTGAACCGTTTAGTATAGCGATTATTTCTACTATGATAGGTGATTGGGGTTTGATGTATGCCTATCAGGGCTTCTCTTTCCTTCTTCCGACTAATAGCTAACTTAGGTTTTTAGCAGCAGCAGGTGCCCTCGAAGGCATCGTGAGAATGGTCCTAGACTTATATCTATATAGACAGCAATTATGAGTACTCAAACACTAGCAACTGCAACTTTATTTTCTAGTAACAAGAAGTGATCTTCTCATTGAGAACACGTAGGAACAGTCCCAGTATCTTTTAGGGCGTCCTGCAGATTAACTTATTTCTTTTGCCAGTTAGCTCATTTAGTGGGGTCCTGTAGAGGTAGGTGCCCATGAAGGCACAGTTAGTTTTTTGCAATATCGTTTAAAAACTCTTATTGGGAATTCAATCAATTGTTGGTCCTCTCTACCTCTCAGAGACAAGTATTTATACATTGGTTTGCAGCACAAATCAATAGTAAGCATTAATTTGCAACAACTTAGCTAATTAAAATGATCAATTGAGAACAATTTTTAGACACTATTTAACTGTTGATTATATGTCAAATTATTAATTTATAACAATTTGGAGATTATAATCATCTTATTTTTGTGCATCTTTCATCTCTCTACACTCCCCTTTGGTGTATTGAGAGTTTCCATATCTATTTGTTTCTTTATTCTATTTTAATCATACCATTAAAAGTTAACTTTTAACCTTATCTATTCTAAGGCAGTAGTTCTCTCCTTTTTCCCATGATACACACTGACACAGAGCAGAATAGAGACTGTTCCCCTTACATAGGGTCACTTGGCAGATATGGATTGACACCTGTCCTCAGAGCCCCTGATACACACTGACACAGAGCAGAATAGGGAATATTCACTAAATGCCAAACATTGTTATACAGGGGAATATTCAGTAAATAAGGATAAGGGGCATGGTGGGTGGGGGCCATAAATCTCAATGGGGGGGACCTACTGTCCTCCTGCCCGCCCCCACCCGTGTGCGGTGGGTGGGGGCCATAAAAATAACGAGGGGGTGACCTACTGTATGATGTTGTATCGATCAGGTAGTGTAAGGGTTACGACCGCTTCACAGTGACAGGCCAAACTCCCCATTTAACGCACCGTAAACAACCGCAAACAGTCCATTTGCACAACCGCAAACTCCCCATTTGCACAATGTTGGATACCAAGCTAGCCATGTCCCGTTCCTTGTCCTCACTGATGTCATTGAAGGTCTCTTCCTCCACCCAGCCACGTACAACACCAAGGGTCCCCGAAAGGTGACAACAATTTATGTGTATTATGTGTATTTCGTACGGCGTTCGGTTAGTTAGACTGGGAGCTGAGCGGTAAACTCGCGAACGATGCGCTCAGCCTCCAGCTATCTACCGAACATCCGTTCGTGTAAAACTAATGAATAATGTAAAAGTTATGTATTTTAATGTAAAAAGTGAGTTCTGCTGCACGGAGGGATAATCCCATTAACAGTATATTCCAGTGGGAGTATCCCTCTCGTCCAGCAGTGTATGATGGGAAAATTGTGTGTGTTGGGCAGTTCCCCATGTAGTCCCCTACTGTACAACCCCTGAAATGTCAGTAGGGAAACCCATTGCATGGGGAATCCCATAAATACCGTGACCTGCCATTAAACCTCAGTTGACCTCCAAGCTATGTGTGGTCTAGTTCTTGGGAGGAAGGGATTGTAACTACGCTACCTGGATTTTACCTGCCTTGTGCCTGTTTGTTCCTGTCTACCAGCGGAGATACCGTGGATAATACTACTGCTCTGCTACAAGTAGTATTATTCTTATCAGTTTAATCCCTGTTATGTGCCTTTTTTTTGCTTTGGTTTTTGAAACCACAGTTCAGCACCAGAGGCCCGAAAAATTAGGCATGTACACATGCATGAAAAATTAGGTATTGTTGCCAGAAGAATTGATGTTTGTTTCCCAGGCAGAAAGTGCCCTAAAACAGGGTTCCCCAACCCCCGGCCGCGGACCGGTACGTGGATCAAACGTTTACCGGTCTGCGGCGATAAAAAGGTTGGGGAGCACTGCCCTAAAACATTGCGGCTTGAACCCTAGTTGGTGGCGGATAAGTCACGCAAGTCAACCGGCATTCAGAGCTTAAATACAGCAGCGTGTGGACCATTTTTAGCCCAAGGCAGCTCATCTCATCAGGCCTTTTTTAGTCGGATGTATCGCCCACTGTCAGTCCCTTTGGGATCCATCCCTCATTCATCTTAATAAAGGTGAGGTAATCTAGACTTTTTTGACCTAGGCGACTTCTCTTCTCAGTGACAATACCTCCTGCTGCACTGAAGGTCCTTTCTGACAGGACACTTAAAGCGGGGCAGGCCAGAAGTTCTATCGCAAATTGGGATAGCTCAGGCCACAGGTCAAGCCTGCACACCCAGTAGTGAAGGGGTTCATCGCTCCTCAGAGTGTCGATATCTGCAGTTAAGGCGAGGTAGTCTGCTACCTGTCGGTCGAGTCGTTCTCTGAGGGTGGATTCTGAAGGGCTGTGGCGATTCGTATGACTTAAAAAGCTCTGCATGTCCTCCATCAACAACACGTCTGTAAAGCGTCCTGTCCTTGCCGGCGTGGTCGTGGGAGGAGGAGGATTACTTTCACCTCTTCCCCTGATAGATTCCCATTGTGCTGTGACATCACCCTTATACGCTGTGTAAAGCATACTTTTTAATTTATTTAGCAAATGCTGCATCCTTTCCGACTTATTGTAATTTGGTAACATTTCAGCCACTTTCTGCTTATACCGGGGGTCTAGTAGTGTGGACACCCAGTACAGGTCGTTCTCCTTCAGCCTTTTTATACGAGGGTCCCTCAACAGGCACGACAGCATGAAAGACCCCATTTGCACAAGGTTGGATGCCGAGCTACTCATTTCCCGTTCCTCCTCCTCACTGATGTCAATGAAGGTATTTTCTTCTCCCCAGCCACGTACAACACCACAGGTACCAGATAGGTGACAACGAGCACCCTGGGATGCCTGTTGTGGTTGGTCTTGCTCCTCCTCTTCCTCCTCCTCAAAGCCACATTCCTCCTCTGACTCCTCTTCCTCACAATCCTCTTCCAGCGTTGCCGCAGGTCCAGCAAGCGATGCTGATAAGGCTGGTTCTGGTGGTGATGGTGACCACAACTCTTCCTCTTCCTCTTCACACTCATCTACGGCCTGATCCAGCACTCTTCGCAGGGCACGCTCCAGGAAGAAAACAAATGGTATGATTTCGCTGATGGTGCCTTCGGTGCAACTGACTAGGTTTGTCACCTCCTCAAAAGGACGCAAGAGCCTACAGGCATTGCGCATGAGCGTCCAGTAACGTGGCAAAAAAAATTCCCAGCTCCCCAGAGGCTGTCCTAGCACCCCGGTCATACAAATATTCATTAACGGCTTTTTCTTGTTGGAGCATTAGGAGTGTTGAATTCCAATGTGTCGGGCTGTCGCAAATCAAGCGCCTCACTGGCATGTTGTTTCGCCGCTGGATATCGGCAAAGTGCGCCATGGCCGTGTAGGAACGCCTGAAATGGTCACACACCTTCCTGGCCTGCTTCAGGACGTCCTGTAAGCCTGTGTACTTATGCACAAAGCGTTATACGATCAGATTACACACATGTGCCATGCACGGCACATGTGTCAACTTGCCCAACTTCAATGCCGCCAACAAATTTGTTCCGTTGTCACAAACCACTTTGACGATCTCCAGTTGCTGCGCAGTCAGCCACTTTTCCACCTGTGTGTTCAGGGCGGACAGGAGTGCTTGTGCGGTGTGACTCTCTGCTTTCAAGCAAGTCAAACCCAAGACGGCGTGACACTGCCGTATCCGGGATGTGGAATAGTACCTGGGGCGCTGGGGGGGTGCTGTTGATGTGGAGCAAGACGCAGCAGCAGAAGAAGACTCAGCCGAGGAGGTTATGGAAGAGGATGGAGTAGGAGGAGTAGAGGAGGTGACAGCAGGCCTGCCTGCAAGTCTTGGCGGTGTCACCAACTCCTCTGCAGAGCCACGCATTCCATGCTTGGCAGCCGTCAGCAGGTTTACCCAATGCGCAGTGTAGGTGATATACCTGCCCTGACCATGCTTTGCAGACCAGGTATCAGTGGTCAGATGGATCCTTGCCGCAACACTGTGTGCCAGACATGCCATTATTTCCTTTTGCACAATCGAGTACAGGTTGGGGATTGCCTTTTGTGAAAAGCAAAGCAGTTGTACCTAGGTGGGTATTGGACTTCCCACGACTCAGTTTCTTTTGGCACAGGTTGCAAATGGCATCGCTGTTGTCAGAGGCAGACACACAAAAAAAATGCCACACTGCTGAGCTCTGCAATGACGGCATTCTGGTGGTGGACACAGCATGCGTTGATTGGCGTGCTGTCGGGCTGACCCCGGGTGCCGATGCATGCAGTTTGACTGTGCCACTAACTCCTTGCGATGACCTCCCCCTGCTTCCAACTCGTCTCCTCCTCCTCTCTGTCTCCCCATCTGAACTTTCGCCCTGTTCTTCTTCTTGCCGAGCGGGCACCCACGTGACATCCATGAATGCATCGTCATCATCAACCGCTTCACTTGTATCTGACAACTCAGCAAAGGAAGCAGCAGCGGGTACAATATCATCATCATCACACCGTACATGTGTAATGCTGCCTGATTGAGACATATCCCTGTTATCTACATCCTCTGTCAATAATGGTTGCGCATCACTAATTTCTTCAAACAGATGTGTAAATAACTCCTCTGACATACCAAGTGAAGCGGCTGTGGTGCTAGTGTTGGTGGTGGCGGCAGGCGGGTGAGTGGTATCTTGAGAGGTGCCCGAAGCTAAGCTGGAGGAGAATGTTGCATCAAGGTTCCGAGCAGAAGCTGTAGAAGATTGGGTGTCCTGTGTTAGCCACTCATCTATGTCCTCAGAACTTTTCAAGTTCAGGGTACGTGGCCTCTGAAAACTGGGCATTATTCTAGGGCAAAAGGGAATCACAGCACCACAACCACGACGGCCCCTGCGGGGTGGCCTGCCTCTGCCTGTCATTTTTTTTTTGATTAGTGGTACTATGCGTGCAAGCCACTGTGACACCAGATATGAGTGGCACTGTGATCTGGCAGAGGTTGGCAGAGTACACGCTGTAGGGCTGACACACCCGCTTTGAGACAACTAACTGCTATTCAATCTATAACAGTGAAAAAAGTTTTTTGGTATTTAAATGCACGCTATTGTGACACCAGTGAGTGAGTGGTGGCACTGGGCACAGCATCCACTGTGAGCCTGACACAGACCGCTTTGAGACAACTAACTGCTATTCAATCTATAACAGTGAAAAAAGTTTTTTGTTTTTAAATGCAAGCTATTGTGACACCAGTGAGTGAGTGGTGGCACTGGGCACAGTATCCACTGTGAGCCTGACACAAAAGCTGGCAGACAACTAACTGCTATTCAATCTATTATAGTGAAAAGTTTTTTATTTTTTTTAAATGCAAGCTATTGTGACACCAGTGAGTGAGTGGTGGCACTGGGCACAGTATCCACTGTGAGCCTGACACAGAAGCTGGTAGGCAGGCAACTGCAATTACATTACACAGAAAAAAAAAAAAAGCAGACTGATGTTCTAGCCCTAAAAAGGGCTTTTTGGGGTGCTGTCCTTACAGCAGAGATCAGGACTGTAGTGGACACTGTATACCCTAACCTAGCTATGCATTTCCCTATCTAATCAACAGCAGTTACACTTTCCCTCCTCTCACTAAGCATGCAGCTTGAGAATGAATGTAAAATGGATGCCTTCCAGTAGGTGGGAGGGTCTGCTAGGGAGGGTGTGCTGCTAATTGGCTGGAATGTGTCTGCTGACTGTGAGGTACAGGGTCAAAGTTTACTCAATGATGACGAACAGGGGGCGGATCGAACCGTGCATATGTTTGCCCGCCGTGGCGAACGCGAACATGCTATGTTCGCCAGGAACTATTCGCCAGCGAACCGTTCGGTGCATCACTACACACAAGTCTTAAAGTGAAAACTCTGTGTGCTGATAGTGAAAGTAATGCCAATCAGTGGTTCTGGGTCAAGAGGGAGAGAGAGGGAGAGTGTGTAGTGATGTCCCGAACTGTTCGCCGGATGGTTCGCCACGGACTCATCATTGAGTAAACTTTGACCCTGTACCTCACAGTCAGCCAATCAGCAGCAGACCCTCCCTCCCAGACCCTACCACCTCCTGGACAGCATCCATTGTGAAGCTGCATTCTTAGTGAGCTGTCCAGGAGGTGGGAGGGTCTAGGACGGAGGGTCTGCTGCTGATTGGCTGGAATGTGTCTGCTGACTGTGAGGTACAGGGTCAAAAATGCCCCCGTTTCGCCTAATTCCCCTGATGAGCCTCTGAATTAGGCGAAACGCGCGTCGGGCTCGACATTATATCGACATTATCCATACAATTTCATTTGTATTTTCTCACTCACAAGAATTTTGGTTGTGGTGTGTGGTTGATACGCTATACCCCACACAACCTATGAACAGGCTTATGGTTTAGACCGCATACCCAGTATTATTTGTCTAACTCTTTCCGAGTTCATGACTAATATTTCTATTTTGGCTGCTTCATAGCCATTTGCATTTAATCATGTGCTAAATAGCATTCCGATCAGGGTATTTTGGAAAGCAATATATCGATCATACCAGAGCATCTGTCACTCAGCTAATTTATGTTTTCTTGTTTTTTCACATACTCTTTCTGTTTTGAGTAATATTTATTTATGTGTATTCTTTCTTTACTATAACTGGTACCCATGAAGGCACCATTCCTTCCTTATTTATTCTTTTACTGCATTGATGCACATACTAACATTGAATTCTGCTTTTGTTTTTCTTTAACCCCTTATATATCTTTATATTAGCTGTGCTGAACATTCAGACTCTGGTAATTGCTACCAATTATTATTATTATTTGTATCAATTTTTGTTTATCAATTTATTGTATTTTGAATGTCTCTCCTCACTCCCCTTATCCCTCCCCTATGTATTCACCAATAGCATTAGTGTGTTGGTTATTCTGTCTGTCCTTTCGAGACAGCCAGTCTATATTATATTATCGTGCTATAGGTAGTCTATCCTGGGAATGTCTTTTTTATATACATCAATAAAGTATTTTCTAGATTTTTAAATTTAGGGACAGATTCTCTTCGTTTTCTACTTTACTCTATATTTTAGGGTTACCCCCTTTCTGTCCTTCTCACATATGAGAATCTTATGGGCCCCTTTCCTCATTGTTTTCTTCAACTATAAAACCCTTATCATTCTGGTCTTTATCAAGAGATGATGGGGAGGGCACTGGGCACAGTTATAGGTCTATCAAGGATAGATATCAATGAAGCAGCAATATATCTGCAGTTACCTTGTTGGCACTGCATACAATTTATTGTTTATCATTTAACATTCTGATGTTTGCTTTTACATTTTTAGACATTTTAACAGCATATGCTCTTTTGGCATTGAATGTGAATGCTTGTTAGTTTTTTTTTTATACTTTCTATTATTTCTTTAAACTAGTAATCCAATATACAAAGGTTTATTAAATTCCATTTGATTATTTGTGTGTTCTGTCAATGCCAAGCATTATATATACACTCTTAATCTTTCACCTGCTCGAGAGACATGTGCCATGACTCTTTTAACCCAAGTCATGACGTGCATGCCTACTGAAATGAAAGTATATACCAATATACTTTCAGGGTGGTTGCGTTATGGAATATGTTTAATTTAGGAAAAAAGAGAACACACCTGTCACCTTCTGTCATCAATCATGTTTTGCCATTTCTTGGCCTGGGCATTGCACATCTGGTGGGACTGAAAATGTGTTTTGTTGCCATGACATAGAACAAACACACCTGCAAGAGCGTGGCTTAATTTCAAACTTGTAGAATGAAGTTAGGAGTGAAATAAAGGGGAGGAAGGAGGAACAAGAGAGAAAATTGATTCTACCAAGTTTTAATACAATTATATTGTTTGAAACAAAAGAGCTTTAACTCTTAATTGCGCATGTGTAACCAAGTCAACAATTATTTGAACATACTTTTGTTCTATTCTCATATAAATCTTTATATTACTGTATTTTTTTTCCATTATTTATATGTTATGTATAAGTTTGTATACTTGTGTAATCTAGTACAAGCTTGGGTTCCCAGGAGACTTTAGTAACATGGGAGGAGACAAGCCACCACTAGCAAATTTCTAATTTAAAAAATGAATGTGTTCATACTATGTCTCCTCTCAAGCCTTTTTGGTGCTCCACTGTCACTATCTCCTCCCTGAATGCTAAAGGCCTTAATGTCCCTGAAAAGAGAGCTCTACATCAATTCCAGCTTCCAAAGGCAATGTACTTACAAAAAATTAATTTTGAAGAAGGGCGGGCCCCTAAACTAGCAGTGATATAGCAGTTATAGCTGTTCCCTACAACACAAGACAAGGCTGCGAGTTGAGGGTAAGAAGGTCTGGTTTATTGAGCACAAAGGCATTTCCTTTATACACATTTCAGGCCAGAGGCATACCCCCTGCACCTGATGGAACACAGGGACAAAAAGAACATAGACCAATAGTCCAATGATTAATACTGTAACACTCCTACATACAGTCAGCAAGCCCTCCCCAATGCCTTTGATATAATTAAGATTAAGATAGATAATGGAATAACTTAATTATCCACAGGCAGAAAATATAAATTTTTACCCAAAGTTTAGAAACACCCCAAAACTCAAACATATCCCCATAAATTATACATCCCTGCATAACTCTGATCTGGGCGAACAACATATCCAAAAATCACCCAGATCAGAGCAGGGTACAAAAGTTCCATGGAAGTCTCTTTTGACCGATCACATGATTTCATGCCCAAAACAGTTCCAGAGAATTTTGCTGTGCGGCCGGTCTATTTTCAATACTAAGTTCTGTTCAAATGTATGAACGGGAGCCGTTTTTGCAAATAGGCAAGTTTAAAGTGTCGTTCGTATTGTCGAACGTCGTTCGACTCCCGTCAAAGAGTAGAAGTTCCAGAGAAGGTAAAGTTCAGCGGTATTCGTGCCATTGCGTGTCCGATTTAAATTCCATGAACTTGACGACCAAACACCGCTGAACACGTTCGACTAAACAAAATGGCTGTATCCGAAGTGCCATTTAGACTATTTAGACAGTTTAAAGAGCCATTGTCCACAATCCCAATAGGCAGAAATAGTGCCTTAGAACAGAATAAGTCACATGGGCCATGGTCAAATGGTAAAAGGCTAATAAGTAGTCCTCTCCAAAACCCAGTGGCGAAGGGCAATTCGTCACACAATATTTCAGTCAAACTACCTTGACATATTAAGAAAAGTTTGGTAATGGGACCGATATTGTGAATGTGCTGTTACACAGCTGTAAAAAATAAATTATGTTATCTTGTTGATTTTGAAGTCCTATGAGTGTTGTTCATTTTGGCTGAGATCATCAAACTTGACTCCCATAGGAAAGCATTGGGAGGCTACTGTACATGTGGCAAAAAGCTGCACAGCCTGTCACCATCCCCACGGGGGCATTTATGCGGACCCAACCTAATACACTGTCCCATCCCCTCATTTTAGTACACTGCCCTTTATCTAATACACTGCTCCCAAATCCAATACATTGCTCCCAAATCCAATACACCGTCCATAAATCCAATACACTGCCCCCAAATACAATACACTGCCCACCCTCTCTCCCTTCATTCTTATACACTGCCTAATGTGTCCATGTTATAAGATGACCTGAACAGCCACGATACTTGATCACTCCTGAAGCAGAACTTTACTGAAAATGTTAATGAGGAATTCATTCCATTCTTTGTGTGGGAGGCGCACAAGTGAAAAGAAATTTCATTGCCACAAGTTCAGCATAGCAAAGGCCAATACAGCCTGATGTACTTTTCACCTCCAGGAGATTACAAGAGAACACTGTCCTGCAGCTGGTCACAACCACAGCACAAAGCTGCACCCGGGCAGGCGGGCCACAAAGATAGTCACTGTGGGAAGCATGTGGCTTGCGGACCGCAAGTTTGACATGCTTGCCTTAGAGAATTATCTAAACTCTTACCACACCAACCTCATGAGGACTTTTTGCTATTCTAACTCCAACAAATGTAGATTTTTATTAGCGTGTATGATCAACTAAAAAAGGATGACTATATACATCCCAAAAATACGCACTGATAGCAACCATATCCTTACATGCCAGAACAAAATTGCTGCCACACTACATGCTTATTACTTCTATTTTACTCCCTCACAGACCAGTCACCACAGAAAATGCATGACTCTCCTCTCACAAAGGTCAAGGAATATTTACAACAGAACTTGCATACCAAAGTCACAGACTCCATGGCACACATCATAGATGAACCTGTGACTGAAACTGAATTGGCTGTTACCTTCAGACAAACTAAACCCAGGAAATGTCCTGGGAAATCATTTGAATGGATGGAACTTCACAAAAAAATAGTGCTCAAAGCCATTACTATTTGATAGTGTGAAGGAAAACTACAGCAAGCAGCTGTGTGACTGTGAATGCAAAGTTACAAACAAAAATTAATTGTCCTCATAGCTATGGATCTGTGCCAGACAAACTGATGCCTTGATTTAATGTTGTTGAATACGGTTTACAAATGATTTAATATTATTAGATAACCTTATAAAATGAATAGACGTGTGCAATTTGTTTTGTTCCGAATGTACATTCGGGCGAATTCCGTGCCATTCTGACATTCAGATGCTTGCGAATGTATAAAGTGGTAAAGTTTCGAAGTGCGATAGTGCCTAATCAATCCGAATTGCCGATGTTCCGAAGTGCTTTGAATTTCTGAAAAGTGGCAAAACAAGAGAGAGGGAGGGAAAATTACATGAATGATGACTGGAATCTTCATCAATAAGCTAGTTCCTGTCACTGGGAGCCATATAGATGTGTAAGTGGTTGTGGTGGCAGTCCAGGCACTGGGAGCCCTATATATGTGTAAGTGGTTGTGGTGGCAATCCTAGCACTGGGAGCCCTACAGATGTGTATGTGGTTGTGGTGGCAGTCCAGGCACTGAGAGCCCTATATTTACATAGTTACATAGCTGAAAAGAGACTTGCGTTCATCAAGTTCAGCTTTCCTCACATATGTTTTTGCTGTTGATCCAAAAGAAGGCAAAAAACCCAGTCTGAAGTGCTTCCAATTTTGCAAGAAACTAGGAAAAAAATTCTTCTTAATCCCAAAACAGCAGTCAGATATCTCCTTGGATCAAGCAGCTATTACCCCACTAATTAGAAATGATATCCCTGTATGTTATTATTTTGCAAGTATTTATCCAATTACAGTTTAAACATCTGTATGGACTCTGATAAAACTACCTCTTCAGGCAGAGAATTCCATATCCTTATTGCTCTTACTGTAAAAAAAAACCTTTTAGATTAAATCTCCTTTCTTCCAACCTAAATGTGTGACTTTGTGTTCTATGTTCAGCCCGGTTTATGAATAGATTTCCAGATAATGGTTTGTACTGGCCCCGAATATATTTGTATAATGTTATCATATCCCCTCTGAGACGCCGTTTCTCAAACCTAAAGAGATTTAAATTTTTTAACCTTTCTTCGTAACTAAAATGCCGCATTTCTTTTATCAATTTTGTAGCTTGTCTCTGCACTTTTTCTAGTGCCATGATATCCTTTTTTAGAACAGGTGCCCAAAAATGCATAGCATATTCAAGGTGTGGTCTTACCAGCGATTTATAAAGAGGCAAAATTTTATTATTTTCATCCCGAGAATTTATGTCCCTATTTATACATGACAAAATCTTACTGGCCTTAGCAACTGCAGATTGACATTGCACATTGTTGCCTAATTTGTTATCTAAACCAATTCCCAAATCCTTCTCGTGTGTGGTTATCCCTAGTTCACTACCATTTAGGGTCTAAATTGCTTGTGCATTCTTGACCTGGAAGTGCATAACTTTGCATTTCTCTATGTTAAATTTCATCTGCCATTTTAGTGCCCAGTGCCCCAATCTATCCAAATCCCTCTGCGGCAAAGCTTTGTGTCATCTGCAAACACTGAAACATGTCTTTCAATGCCTATTTCAAGATCATTTATAAATATGTTCAATAGAAGCAATCCCAAAACAGAACCCTGAGGGACACCACTTACCACTTTGTCCAGCCTGAAAATTTACCATTAATGACAACTCGTTGTACTCTATTCTTAAGCCAATGTTCTACCCAAGAACAAGAATAATCATCTAGACCAATTTATTTTAGTTTGAAGACTAACCTATTGTGAGGAACCATATCAAATGCATTGGCAAAATCCAAATAGATCACATCCACTGCAACACCCTGATCTATACTTCTACGTACTTCTTTGTAGAATGCAATTAGGTTAGTTTGACATGACCTATGTTTCATAAAACCATGCTGATTATTGCTAATAACAAAGTTCTTCACAATGAATTCCCGAAGATTATGCCTTAATAGCCCTTCAAATATTTTTCCAGTCACAGAAGTTGAGCTCACAGGTCTATAATTTCCAGGCAAGGATTTTGAACCCTTTTTAAATATAGGAACGACATCTGCCTTCCTCCAATCCTCCGGTACAATACCTGAAACAAAAGAATCTTAAAAATTAAATACAGAGGTTCACTTATTTCCCCATTTAGCTCCTTAAGTACTTGTGGCCCCGGTGCTTTATTAACATTAATTTTCTTTAACAGCTGTAGCACCTTGTTTCGAGATATCAAAGTTTTTTGGAGCAATCATTTGCATATCTCTTGCCATGGGATCCTCATTAATATATACTGAAGAAAAATAGTTAAAATGTCTGCCTTTTCCTGGTATTCATTAGCTAACAGACCCATCTCTGTTTCCAGTGTACCTACACTTTCATTTTTTATTTTTTTTAGAATGCATGGACTTGAAAAAAAAATTGGGATTGGTTTTGCATTCTTTGGCTATCAATTTCTAATTTTCTAGTTTAAATTTAAAAATTAAATTAAAAAAATGAAACAATAATTCACTTAAGTGCAAATCATTAACACAAATTGATAAATACAAAACAGTATAAATCATGCATAATATATACATCCACCAAGTTAAGTAATCCATAACTTACCCCTATGTGCCAAAAAGGGAGGAGAGACCACAAAAAGGAAAATAAAAATAAACTAGAATAGAAATAAAACAATAATACATAAAGCAAGGATAAATGAGAATATTGCACAATGTCCACGCTAGTAAAAGCGCAAAAAGACAACTTCTGGTAAGCTGACACACAAGAGTGGTGCCTGGAACGCAGAAGTCCCGCCCCTTCTACAGATACCATAGAGTGCCAATTCAGATATCCGTTCGTTCATCCAAATGCACGAACAGATGAGCCCGAACGGGCTATGGGTGAGAAAGAAAAGCTCCCAGTTCATGTGCCAAAACAAATAAATGGCTCCCCACAAA
The DNA here is from genome assembly GCA_933207985.1 of Pelobates cultripes. Lineage (NCBI taxonomy): Eukaryota > Metazoa > Chordata > Amphibia > Anura > Pelobatidae > Pelobates > Pelobates cultripes. The sequence continues at coordinate 202,479,286 of OW240917.1, read as the reverse complement.
GCAGCCGCACATGTGCACAACTACAATACTCACACGCATGCGCGGCAGCTCCAAGGGAAGCCGCCTGCACATAAAACCACACGAACGGCCACCCAGGGACCACACACAAGTGCGGCCACCCAGGGACCACACACTTCAAAGAGGGATCCCAGCCTGCTACGCCTCTGCAACAGGGCCACAGTGCCTGAAGACAGCCTGACCACAGGGGGGCAACGACTCTACATACTGCAGCCAGAATCCATAGTCAATGCAGCTTACAGCTGGAAGGGGATACCTGATGCAAGCTCCTGAGATGGCAGGGATATCTGCTACCACCATGCTGTATCATCTAACATCACTTTGAGTATTACTTTGGGCCCTCTCCAATCGATATTTGCTTTCTCTTATTAATACTTGCCTTCCCTAATTAATTAATTCTTAACTAACCCAAGGCGCTCTGCTTATTACTCTGCTCATCACATAGCCGATGGGGTCTCCGGGGCAAAATATGTAACTACTAGTTGTTTATCATAACTAACCTAATGCTTAATGGTAATCTATGAGCCATGAGCCTGCCTGAGGTTTTCTTTTCCTCTGTCTCTTGAATCATATAACCTGTGTTACGTTCAGGCAGGCCCTCTAGGCATGTATGCATATCAATACAAAAGTGCAGATTATGTGACATTATGTAAACCTTTTTAAGACTAATTGTGCTGTTTCCATACGACATGTCATTTATACAACAGTGTGTATTTCCCTGCACTACAAAAAAAGAATTATAAAAAAAAAAAAAAAAAAAAGTGAGTGTACCCTAATTTGGGCCCAATTGGTCATTTTCCCCAGTGTCATGTGACTCATTAAAGGACACTATAGTGCCAGGAAAACATACTCGTTTTCCTGGCACTATAGTGCCCTGAGGGTGCCCCCACCCTCAGGGTCCCCCTCCCGCCCGGCTCTGGAAGGGGGAAAGGGGTAAAAACTTACCTTTTTCCAGCGCTGGGCGGAGAGCTCTTGTTGCTCTACATAAAGATGGCCCAGGCTATAAGAAGATTGCCAAGAAACTGAGCTGCAGCACAGTGGGCAAGACCATACAGCGCTTTCACAGGACAGGTTCCACTCAGAATAGGCCTTGCCATGGTCGACCAAAGAAGTTGACCAAAGAATATCCAGAGATTATCTTTGGGAAATAGATGTATGAGTGCTACCAGCATTGCTGCAGAGGTTGAAGGGTAGGCCTGCATGAGTGCTGCTGGCACTGGGGAGCTACAGCTCATTGAGGAAACCATGAATGCCAACATGTACTGTGACATACTGAAGCAGAGCATGATCCCCTCCCTTCGGAGACTGGGCTGCAGGGCAGTATTCAAACATAATAACGACCTCAAACACACCTCCAAGACGACCACTGCCTTGCTAAATAAGGTGAAGGTAATGGTGATGTACTGGCCAAGCATGTCTCTAGACCTAAAGCCTATTGACCATCTGTGGGGCATCATGAAATGGAAGGTGGGGCAGCGCAAGGTCTCTAACATCCACCAGCTCCGTGATGTCATCATGGAGGAGTTGAAAAGGCATTAAGGCAGTGCTGGAAAATAATGGTGGCCACACAAAATATTGACACTTTGGGCCCAATTTGGACATTTCCACTTTTGTTGCCAACGGTTTATACCAGCGGTTCCCAAACCAGCGCTGCAAAATATTTTCCCGGTGCTATAATCATAGCACTGGGAACTGTGCTCTCCCCGGCCGGCTCTGCAGGACCGGACGGGAGATCAGAGATCTTCCTCTCTGGCATGCTAGTACTTTGCCGACAGCTGGAAGGGGCGGGAGGGAGAGAGGACCCGGGGGAGCTCTAACATGCAGCTCCTTCGGGTTCTCCTCTCGCGAGCTCAGAGCGTTGACGCGGTTACCATGGCAATGCTCTAAATCTCACGAGAGTGAATTCTTGCAGTTCCTGAGGCAAAGGTAAGCAGGGAGGGGGGATATCATTTTTATTTTTAAAAAATATTTTTTTTCCTACCTCCACAGACCCCACACCACACAATAACTCCCTCCATACACACACACATACATTGCCCCCTATACACACACTGCCCGCCCATACACACACATTGCTCACCCCATACACACTGCCCCCCCATACTGAACCCCTCACACACTCCACCACTCACACACACATATTGCACCTCCCCCCCTATACACACACACTAGAGCTCCTATCACGACAGATCCCAGTAAATTGTCAAACTGTTCTTAAACAGTTTGACTATGTTAAAAACAAAAGCATATGGGGTATACTAAAACATATCATTTTTAAAAGGCCAATTTCTATAAGTTAAGGGCAGCTTTACAATATATTGACTGGCATAGACTCTTTAGTGAAAAGAACACTGAGGATATATGGAACATCTTCCAACATATATTAGAAAGGTACATTTCTCAGTATGTACCATTGGGTAATAAATATAAAAGAAACAAACAAAACCAATGTAGCTTAGTAGAGCAGTAAAACAAAAGATTAAAAATAACAAAAGGGCATTTAAATCGGACAAATCAGATACATCCTATAAAAGATATAAGGGACTCAATAATGTGTGTAAAACTGCGATTAGATTTGCTAAACTTCAAAATGAAATAATGATAGCCAAAGAGAGCAATGCCAACCACAATAAATGTTTTAAGTACATACATTCTAAAAAAACAAAAATAAAAGTGTAGATACACTAAAAACTGGGATGGGGGTGTTAGTTAATGAAGGCCAGGAAAAGGCAGAAACTTTAAATAACTATTTCTCCTCCGTGTATATTAAGGAAGAACACATAGCAATAGATGTGCAAATGATTGCTGCTAAAAACTCCAGAAAATTTTAATTGGTTAACTCAAGACAAGGTGCTACAGCAACTAAAGAAAGTTAATATAAACAAAGCTCCAGGGCCTGAAGGTATTCATCCACGAGTACTTAAGGAACTAAGTGTAGAAATAAGTGAACCTCTGTTTTTAATCTTTGAAGATTTTTTTATTTAAGGAGGTGTTCCAGAGGATTGGAGGAAGGCAGATGTGGTTCCTATATTAAAAAGGGTTCAAAATCCTTTCCTGGAAATTATAGACCTGTGACCTTAACTTCTGTGGCTGGAAAAGTATTTGAAAGGTTATTAAGGAATAATATTCAAGAATTCCTTGAGAAGAACATGGTTATCAGCAAAAACCAGCATGGTTTTATGAAGCACAGGTCATGTCAAACTAACTTGATTGCATTCTATGGAATAGTAAGTAGAAGTACAGATCAGGGTGTTGCAGTGGATGTGATCTATTTAGATTTTGCCAAGGCATTTGATACGTTTCCACACAATAGATTAGTGTTCAAACTCAAAGAAATCGGTCTAGATAAAAAATTCTTAATCTTGAGTAGAACATTGGCTTAAAACTAGAGTACAAAGAGTTGTCATTAATGGTAAATTTTCAAGCTGGACAGAGGTGGCAAGTAGTGCCCCCCACCCCTTCTATTTAAACATGTTTATAAATGATCTTGAAAAAGAAAAAAAAAAGCATTGAAAGTTATGTTTCCGTGTTTGTAATTCAATGTGAGCAAGATATTACTTTGCTGCAGAGAGATTTAGATGGCAGATGAAATTTAATGTAGAAAAATGCAAAGTTATGCACTTCGGTGTAAAGAATGCATAAGCAGCAACGTATACCCTTAATGAAAGCGAATTAGAGATAACACACAAAAAGAACTTGAGAATTGTTATAGACAAGAAACTATGCAACAATGTGCAATGTCAACCAGCAGTGGCTAATTCTCCGGGTGAGAATAGGATTTTGCCTCTTTATAAATCACCGGTTAGACCACATCTTGAATATGCTGTGCAATTTTGGGCACCTGTTCTAAAGAAGGCACTAGAAAAAGTGCAGGAGCAGGATACAAAATTAATAAAAGGAATGGAACCTATCAGCTCTGAAGAAAGGTTAACAAATTTAAACCTCTTTAGTTTCGAAAAACGTTGCCTCAGAGGCGATATGATAACATTATACAAATATATCCGGGGCCAATAAAACCATTGTGTGGAAATCTATTCACAAACCGGACTTTACATAGGACACGAGGTCATGCGTTTAGACTGGAAGAAAGAAGATTTCGTCTAAGGCAAGGAAAAGTTTTTTTTTACTGTTAGAACAATAAGAATGTGGAATTCTCTGCCTGAAGAAGTGGTTTTATCAGAGTCCATACAGATGTTCAAACAGCAACTAGATGCATACTTGCAAAAACAGAATATGCAAGGATATAATTTTTCAATGTAGGGTAATAGCTTCTCGATCCAAGGATTAATCTGACTGCCATTCTGGGGTCAAGACGGCATTTTTTCCTAGTTTGTTGCAAAATTGGAAGTACTTCAAACTGTTTTTATTTTTTTGCCTTCTTTTAGATCAACAGCAAAGAAACAAATGTTGAGTATGCTGAACTTGTTGGACGCAAGTCTCTTTTCAGCTATGTAACTATGTAACTAAGTAATACTTACCCTGGGAGGGCACAACAGCACTACTGGTACCATAACCACTACAATGTAATGTAGGGGTTATTGTCCCTGGATTGTTTCTTTAAAAATTAACCAGTGCCACTCCCAAGATTAGGTTCTCTATCTGCACCTTAACGGCAAGCATTTTTGCCAAAGAGGGGCCCAGTATATGCCGCAGCACTGTACATATATACAACCTAGAACATTTTTTGACTTGGAGTGCCTTGGAAAAATATTGAAATATTAAGGGCGCTTTGAATCTAAAAAGTTTGGGAACCACTTGTTTAGACATTAAAGGATGTGTTTTGTGACGAAATGCCTTTTGTCACTGGAGTTTTAGGTGACAAGCTGCCCTTTGCCCCCGGCTGTTGGAGGAACCTGATTGCCAGCCTCCTTCATCATGACTATGGCCACGGGGAGATTTTGCCCGTTAAAAACATTATTTGGCCATATCAGATTTTATTTCACTACTTCTGGCCCTTTAAGAACTGTAGGGAAGGATTGGTACTTTTTATATGGCACTCCGGATGCAGCCGAAGTGCAGAAGTAGTTGAAGTGGCCGCCATTCGACAAACGAACATGTGGCGGCGGCCATTTTAATTTAGTCAAACACGGTCAGCGGTGTGTGCCCCTGAATCCATGGAACTAAAATCGGCTACACATTTGCACGAACACCGCTGACCCTGACCTTCTCCTCCACTTCAACGCTTCGGCTAAAGTCGAAGTGCGTTCGACAATTCGAACGCCATGTTGCACAGTGCTATTTGCACGAACGGGGTCCGATGGTGCATTCGAATGGGACTTAGTAGTTTTTTCTATCTGAAATTACTTTAACATTGGAAATAGACCGGCCGCACAGCCAAACTCTGTGGAACTGTTTTGGGCAGGAAATCCTGCGTGCGGTCGGTCAAAAGAGGCTTCCCCAAAACTTTAACCCCATGGCAAATTTACTTTGTTCGTAGGATCTGAGCACTGTTCACCTATATTGGGCGCTCAGATCCGAGCTATCTGGGGAAATGTGAGGGTTCTGTGTAATATATAATAAAAATTATGTATTTTTATGTACTTTTACATATTTTTGCTGTTAGTGTAAAATGTAGATATTTCCTGTACCTGGAGATAATTGAGTTTACTGCAGTGCCTTAAGCCAATTATCTCCAGGATGGAGAGGAGGGATTTCATTGTGTATGTGGGAGTGTTATTATGTTAATTAGTGTTCCCATTGGTTTGTGTCCCTTTTGTCACAGTTTACCACCAGGTCCAGGGGGTGTGCCTCTGGCCTGAAAACTTGTATATAAGGAGTAATAAATGCTCATTGGAGTTAGATCATCTTGTACCTTCATGAAGTTTCAGCTCATGTTTGGGGGATTGGAGAACTACACTCTGGGGATTGCTATATTCACATACACCCTAGGGTATAATCACTAAGTTCTGCTAAGAGCTTGTTCCTGTTCCTGACTTCTGGAATTCGGAGAGGTCGACCTACTAGAAGCTGGACCCTGGTCTTGGGTCCAGAGTGAGTGGAAACGGCGAGACCCCAACCAAGCTGTGGTGGTTTGTGGGGTCTGTGGTGGTTATGGTGTCAGGCAGAGTGCTTGGAGTTCTCAGCAAGCACTAGGAGCATACGTCAGCGCAAGGTACCCAGTCGGGCTGCCAGTGGTTCCGTTACATACTATAAAACTCCCTTCCCCATACATAATTTCCTCTTTATGCATCAGTACAGGTCAGAGTACCAGTGCCTCCTGCTTTAGTTGGTGGCTGTGTGATTTATTACTCATTTACAATGTTTTGTTATATTTATATATCTGAGGATTTGTTTATGTCTGTAGCTTTATGCTACCTCTGTCTATTTATCCTACTGGGGATCGCAAGGGTTTTTTTTTTTCACTTTTTCATTTACCCTTGGGGTTTTCTCCCCTCTTAGACTGTCCCCTCACTTCACTTCAACCTATCTCTCCCTGGTTTTCCCCTCGAGCTGTGTGCCGCGCAGGGGCTCCAGGGAGCCGACTGTGCTCTGCCTCCCCCAACCCTCCGAGCGCTGGGACTGCGAAGTGCATCTCCAGCAGTCCCATGTGTGTTTTCTTCCGGTCGCGGGAGTACTCGCGATCAAGCACAGTCCCCGGCAACTGGAGCTTCTGCACGTGGCCGCTTGCAGGGGCTACTCCCTGCGGCCTGTGCCTACTAGCGGTCTGGGAGGGCCCTTCTCCCTGCTTCAGACCTGGTGTATAGTCCAGCCTGCCTTTTTCCCTCAGTCTGTGTGTTATGCATGGTTTTCTGCAGCTTGATTTCAGAAGGTTGGATTAATGAACATTGCCTATTATACACCTAAATACCAGAAAGTTTTAGATTTGGACCTTTCACCACAAGGTGTCCCCAGGATTTCTAATTTACATGTATAAGGAGCGCTACCCACGCACTGACCCTTGCTATTCTAATAAGCATATATAATTGACTGCCTGCTCTGTCTGTGCCCCTTTGACTGGCCTGCTCAGTCTGTGGCCCTTTGACTGGCCTGCTCTGTCTGTGCCCTCTGATTGGCCTGCTCCGACAGTGACCTATTGATAGGCCGGCTTTTGTCCGTGCCCAAACACCCCTTCAGCCGCAGGCCTGGGGGAATATACTGGGAAAGTTATACTGGGGGACCTCCCCTGACCCCAATAATGGGTCTGTGTGTCCTGATAAGCACTGTTCCCTTACTATCTGGGGTGACACCTGTCATTTCTATCCCCAGGACCACGCTATGGTTCAGACAACCACTATGGATGCCCCAACCCAAGATAGCCCACAGGCAATTATTAATGCGGCTGTGGCCTCCACTGTTGAAATAGCGCTGTCACGAGCCCTCCCACTGGTGCCTCATTATAGGGGCACAACGGGGACTCTGCCCGTGCAAGTAGAGTCAGACCCTGACTCACCAGAAGAGACCAGACACGTGCACCTAAGTATTATTTGAAGGGTGAAGGCCCTGAACCTCGTGCACTGAGGGGCAAGGCTCCGGTGAAACCCCCTGGGCGGGCAGCCACGGTTTCACCAGCCCAGCAGAGGCATATCTCCAAGGAGAGTTTTGTTATGAAACACATACAGTGACCAGTGCTCAGACACCAACGTGAGAGCATGGGAATTCTTTGGCCTTTATCTGCTAATCCTTTAGCGGCATATCCTGTATCCTTTTTATATCTAGGTAGTTATATCTACGTCATGCATGGCTCTTGGCTATTTCTATTGGCTTTACCTGTTTCTTGCTTTTCCTGTCCGTTAGATTGCCTTCCTTCCAAGGTACGTATTTTTACTTTATCTGCACTTTAATTTTAGTTCTGTCATTTCTTTGTTTCGTGTCTTCCGAATTCCACTATCACTTGGGACTTCGAGGCCTAACTACACTCAACTCACTATGGAGGTCTGTGCTACAGACCGTGTTTGCCGCTGAGGCTACAGCTCTTGCAATAGGGGCTATGGCTACCTCACCGGAATGTCATGGAGACACTGCTTCGTAGCAACTGGGTAAGAGGTGAGAAACCCTCCATTAGATCTCACAGCTATGCTACTATTCCCGTTACATAGGTGCTACTTGATCGGGCATGGTATTGCAGGTTGTGACGAGACCAATCTCGCCACATTGCATTGGAGGAGCCTGGTTGCCCACCTGCTCCCTTTAGATGATGGCCCGGACTTTTAAAAGGCTTTATTCTCCCTGCAGAAAGGATTATTCATGCCTTTCTGCCATGGCGTTTGGTAGATTTTATCTACCGAACAAAATACCGAAGGCGCGACCACCGGGAAGCTGGCGTGTGCCTTCAATTCACCTCCCTGAAGCTAGCGTGTGCCGTCAAATGACCACCCAGTAGCTGCGGTTAACTGCAGCTTAATTGACTGTTACTGGGTGGTCGCGGTTACACATAGCCGCCACACGGTGGCGGTGTTATGGAGCTCCCTGGAGGCCAGAGGTGCTCAGCCAGGAATCAGTGCACTAAAAGCGGACACTTTTACATGTAGGCACCGCTGAGCCTCCAGCCTTCCCTGCTTCTATTTGTGGCTGTTTAGCCAAACGCTGGATTGATCGGGATTTTTTCTATGTGAATGTTTTAACCCAGATAGCTATGCCATGGAGCCTATTCGTGCAATTAAAGACTTTGGCTCCATGGCAATTGAACTGTGTGTGTAGGATCTGAGCGCAATTCGGTAGTAATGTGCGCTCAGATCCCAGCTCTCTGGGGATATGTGACATGTATGTATTTTATGTATTAACATAGAAACATAGAATGTGACGGCAGATAAGAACCATTCTGCCCATCTAGTCTGCCCAATTTTCTAAATACTTTCATTAGTCCCTGGCCTTATCTTATAGTTAGGATAGCCTTATGCCTATCCCACGCATGCTTAAACTCCTTTACTGTGTTAACCTCTACCACTTCAGCTGCAAGGCTATTCCATGCATCCACTACCCTCTCAGTAAAGTAATACTTCCTGATATTATTTTTAAACCTTTGTCCCTCTAATTTAAGACTATGTCCTCTTGTTGTGGTAGTTTTTCTTCTTTTAAATATAGTCTCCTCCTTTACTGTGTTGATTCCCTTTATGTATTTACATGTTTCTATCATATCCCCCCTGTCGCGTCTTTCCTCCAAGCTATACATGTTAAGGTCCTTTAACCTTTCCTGGTAAGTTTTATCCCGCAATCCATGAACCAGTTTAGTAGCCCTTCTCTGAACTCTCTCTAAGGTATCAATATTCTTCTGAAGATACCGTCTCCAGTACTGTGTACAATACTCCAAGTGAGGTCTCACCAGTGTTCTGTACAATGGCATGAGCACTTCCCTCTTCCCTCTACTGCTAATACCTCTCCCTATACAACCAAGCATTCTGCTAGCATTTCCTGCTGCTCTATTACATTGTCTGCCTACCTTTAAGTCATCAGAAATAATCACCCCTAAATCCCTTTCCTCAAATATGCTGTACTCTGCCCTTGGGTTTTTACGTCCAAGATACATTATCTTGCACTTATCCACATTAAATGTCAGTTGCCACAATTCTGACCATTTTTCTAGTTTACCTAAATCATTTGCCATTTGGCTTATCCCTCCTGGAACATCAACCCTGTTACATATCTTAGTATCATCAGCAAAAATACATATCTTACCATCAAGACCTTCTGCAATATCACTAATAAAAATATTAAAGAGAATGGGTCCAAGTACAGATCCCTGAGGTACCCCACTGGTGACAAGTCCAAGCTTCGAATATATTCCATTAACTACAACCCTCTGTTGCCTGTCACTCAGCCACTGCCTTACCCATTCAACAATATTGGAATCCAAACTTAAAGATTGCAGTTTATTGATAAGCCTTCTATGTGCAACAGTGTCAAAAGCCTTACTGAAATCTAGGTAAGCAATGTCTACTGCATCACCCTGATCTATAATCTTAGTTACCCAATCAAAAAAAATCAATAAGATTAGTTTGGCATGATCTCCCTGAAGTAAACCCATGTTGTCTCTGATCTTGACATCCATGTGTTTTTAGATGTTCAACCATCCTATCCTTTAACATGATTTCCATAACTTTCCCCACTACTGAAGTAAGGCTTACTGGCCTATAGTTGCCCGACTCCTCCCTATTGCCTTTCTTGTGAATGGGCACAACATTCGCTAACTTCCAATCTTCTGGGACTACTCCTGTTAACAATGATTGGTTAAATAAATCTTTTAATGGTTTTGCTAGTACACCACTAAACTCTTTTAATAGCTTTGGGTGTATTCCATCAGGTCCCATTGACTTATTTGTCTTTACTTTTGACAGTTGAAATAGAACCTCTTCCTCTGTAAACTCACATGTAATAAATGACTCATTTATCCTTTTTCTTAACTGAGGTCCCTTTCCTTCATTTTCATCTGTAAATACAGAACAAAAATATTCATATAGGCAGTCAGCTAGACCTGTATCCTCTTCTACATACCTTCCTTCTTTTGTTTTTAATCTAACTAATCCTTGTTTTACTTTTCTTTTCTCATTTATGTATCTAAAAAAAGTTTTGTCCCCCTTTTTTACTGACTGTGCTATTTTCTCTTCTGTGTGTGATTTGGAAGCTCTTATAACTTGCTTAGCCTCTTTCTGCCTAATCTTATAGATCATTTTGTCTTCCTCACTCTGTTTTTTTTTTAATAATTACTAAATGCTAACTTTTTGTTTTTAACTATTTTGGCCACATCTGTGGAGTACCACAGTGGTTTCTTGAATTTTTTGCTTTTACTGACAAGCCTAATGCAATTTTCTGTTGCCTTCAGTAGTGCAACTTTTAAATAATCCCATTTCTCTTGGACTCCATTTAAATTGCTCCATTCTGATAATGACTCCTCTACACATATTCTAATTTTAGAAAAGTCTGTTTTTCTAAAGTCTAAAACTTTTGTTTTTGTGTGGTGTGACTCAGTCACTGTTCTTATATTAAACCACACTGACTGATGATCACTGGATCCTAAACTTTCACCTACAGTAATATCTGATACCAAATATCCATTTGTTAACACTAAATCTAGTATGGCCTCTTTATGAGTTGGCTCCTCAACGACTTGTTTTAGAGACAATCCCAATAGGGAGTTTAGAATATGTCTGATCCTGGCACAAGCAGCTATTTTTGTTTTCCAATTCACATCAGGAAGATTAAAGTCACCCAAGATGATAACTTCCCCCTTCATTGTCATTTTAGCTATTTCCTCAACTAGTAGATTATCTAACTCTTCAATTTGTCCTGGGGGCCTATAAATCACACCTACACGAGTTACTGTGTGATAACCAAATTCTAACGTAACCCAAACGGACTCTGTGTTCGCCTCACTAACTTTTATTAGGCTAGATTTTATGCTATCCTTCACATACAGGGCCACCCCTCCCTCTTTCTTGCCTTCCCTGTCTTTTCTATATAAAGAGTACCCTGGTATTGCTATGCCCCAGTCATTTTTCTCATTATACCATGTCTCAGTAACAGCGACTAAATCTACACTATCAGTTGCCATTATTGCCACAAGTTCATGGCTCTTATTCCCTAAACTGCAAGCATTTGTAGACATGAGTCTAGGCTTATCATTTTTTAACACACTTGCTCCAGGCACCTTCTGTCCTTGTTTTGGGGGACAATTGGATTGATGGTTTATCACCCTTTTGCCCCCCCCCCCTCCTAGTTTAAATACATCCTAGCAAAACCTCTGAACTGCTCACTGAGAACATTTGTTTCCTTTTGAGAAAGATGCAAACCATCTTTTTTGTACAGGTTACTTCCATTTCAAACAGAGCTACCATGAGAAATAAAGCCAAATCCTTGCTCCCGACACCATTCACCAAGCCACAAATTAAAGTCCCTAATACGCATCCGCCTGTCGTTCTGAGTGTTATGCACAGGCAGAACTTCAGAGAATGACAGTGTGGAAGCAACCAGCCGTATATCATTGGCAAAAACACTAACAACTTCCTTAACTTCTAAAACCTCATTGCAAGCCAAGTCATTTGTCCCTAGATGGACAAGTACATCGAATTACCCTTCCTGCTTTGCTCGCTTAACAATATTACAGATACGTCTCCTGTCTCTGTGAGCAGTAGCTCCGGGAAGACACATCACAAGACCACCATTGTCCATCTTCACACCTCTTATGATGGAATCCCCCAACAACAACTGCTTTGTTCACCAGATAATTTACAAATCTCAGACTTCAAAAATACAATCTCCTGCCGCAAGATAGAGAACTGTCTACAGATTAGACAACAACCAAATCTCCAAAAAGTAGAACGTGAAACAAATACATAGCAACTATTACACTGAACTAAGTCTGCCATTCCAATGAGGAAAATAATTTAACTCAAACTAATCTTAACTTTTTATTTATCCTCCTGAATACCTCAGATTACCTCCAGTTTCTCTCCAGAATATCTCCAACCACACACTTAGAAGCAACACTTAGATGAAGCAACCAAGCTATATTAGCCAAGCTGATGACAACAACCCTTATATAACTCCTAAAATCACCACCCACTAGGAATGTTTAACACATGGGTAGGCCTCTGCTTATTTGCAAACAATAGCTAATTTAAACACTAATCAATAGCAAGTAGCAAACTAATCAAATCAAATGCCTTATTATTACCAACAGGAAATCAAACCTTGTGCAATCAGTAACCTTTTCCTACAGATAAATCTTACCGGTAACAGTAGAAAAGAAAACTCTTAGCACAACTCTTAGACAGTTGAAGCTTCTGTAAAACTCTCCAGAATATCTCCAACCACACACTTAAAAGCAACACTTAGATGAAGCTATTAAATGTAACACTGTATGTTTTAATGTATTTTACTGTCTTTGTGTCCCCACGTATATAATGGAGATCTACTAAACGGCGGTTTAACCCTTTATGCCCGGGGTGCCCTTACACAGGTTAAACCTGGCTTTTACTGGTACATCTCTTATAATTGGTCTGCTGGATCTGGACCAATGTATCCCCACTCAGGATATACCCTCTGAGGTATTACTGGGGGAGATTCCCCACCTTATGTACATGTTTCCCTGATGCCTTATTGGACAGGGTATGGGCTGTTTTGAACGTGCTGTCTCGGGTACAACTCCTATGATTGGCCCACTTCGTTGATGCCCCTATACCACCCTATTGGATATACTACTGGAGGTTGTATTGCTAATTGGTGAGCCCCATCCCTTGCAGGGTGTACGTTTGGTATCATTGGCATGGTATCGAACAGGCAACCGCACTCTGTTTATGTTATACACATCATTATGGACAAACTGCTCAGACAGTTTTCCCCATATCAAAGGTAACATGTGATTTGGAGGCATTCACAGAGCAAACAGGCAGGGCTTTACCCAGATGGCAGGAATGGGGAAGTCCCACACCCCGGTCTGCAGATACACTGTACACATTGGTCACATGGAAAGACCAGAGCCCCCGGTCGATTTTGGGCTCCCTGGTCGTTAGCACTCTTGAAATAGGTGGCAGGACTACCTCTACTCCCCTGAAAACATATCTGGAGAACATGACTCGGATATGGAGGACCCTCCTTCTATACATTAAACCCCTCACGGGAGCCGTCCTAGTCTTGATTTTTGCTCACCCACCTATTGAGGTACTGACAAGGATGACTGCCTGGACTCTATGGGGGAACCTGTCACGTATTCATACGCTTATAAAAATGTGGTTAATGGCACAGGAAAAGTTGTGCCGAGCAGCAACCAAATCCACAGAAGGGTTCATGCTGAGCAGCAATTATGCAAATGGGAACCTGGTAGCTGCCTTTGGGGTCAAAGGCCAGTTACAGCCTATCAGATCTAGGGGTATTTAGGCCCAGTTCTCATCCTGCTCAGTGCCCTGTCGTGGTTTCCCTTGTGGTTGTCCGAGAGTGCGTTATTGATTCTGGTAATTCTGGTTATTTGACTTTGGCATTGTTTTTGACTTCCCCGTTTTCTGGCATCCCTGACTCCTGGCTTTTCCTTATCGTTGTGTCTCTTTCTGTTTCCCTTGACCTTGGCTATTCCTGACTATTCTTTGGTGCGTTAGTCCGGCCATTCTAAGGTCCGGTATACATTACCTATCAGTCCTCTGTGTTACACCATTCTATGTGCAGGATCATTCTGTAATCCTGACAGAATCCCTGTCTGATGTCGAATCCTACACAGATGTCACAAAGTCGGGACGCAACCTCCCGCTGGAGTATTGCTCAGGGCCTGTGTCAAGTTCGGATCTGACTGCCAAGCATTCTCAACCTGGACAGTCCCTGCTTCGGACGGTTGATGCTATACCCCTTTTTTTCATTATATCTATCCTCAGGAGTCAGCTGTCATTAGCGAAGGGATTTTACGTTTTATCTACGTGTTAGAGAATGCTATGAGATCATGGGACTCTAGACGACGATGGAGGGTATTCAGAACACCAATTCAAATAACCTGGGTCCCTTGGCCTAAGACTTACTCTTGAAGATAACATTCCTCTGACAGTCAGGAATACGGGGCCTACATGCCTCACTCTATTATACGCTATCTTGAGTGTGACGTGCATGCCATAAGTCCCTCCACGGGCCTATGGCAGGGCTGGACTAGAGCGGGATCGTACAAGCGGTTATTCAGATTATTCCACTCTCTCCCTAATCAGTCGACAGTCTCACGGACAGAAATCCTGAACTGGACCCGCTCACCAAGACAGATTTGTTTTTTCTCCAGCCGGCCTACTCTTCGAACCACTTCCGACTCCTTTGCGGTCCACCACACGGCTACAGCACGTGACCACTCTTCTTCATTTATGCAGGTCCCAATTACCCCTTGGATCCGAACCACTTATCACTCCTCGACGATGATACATTTGGATGGAAATCTCAACCTCTATTTACGTTCCCCTCATTTTGGTATTTTTAGGATTCACAATCTCCCAGAGTAGTCAACCACCATTTCGCTACACAAATTCAGTTTTGGAACCCTGATTGGACACCCCTTGGGAGTACTTTGCCTACCACAGTCGCAGGTTTTGCAGTCCATTGGAATACTGGAAACACTTGTCAGAATAGTAGATTCATTCTCAGAAGAGACCACTCACCTGGTGTCACATCCTGTTCCTAGCTGCGGATCATTCTGGCAATGGCTTCTTGTATCCAGTACTCTTTTTACAATTCTTGTTTAGTTTTTCTTGTTTTTTTGGTTTTCTATTCTATGTCTGGTTTTCTTTATGCTGGGTTTTTCTGAGTTCATTCCTGTATTCCGTCCCGGGAATTCCCAGTCTCCAGGTTTCCTTTAAATGTTTCTTTTATGTTGTCACACCCGTTTGTTTTCCATCATTCCTTTTTGTTTCAGTGTCCTGCAGGCAGCTGCTCAAGGCTTCTGCCCCTTCTTGCAGGAAAGTGCTATATATGTTTTCTTTGGTTGTTTTAGCGAACATTAGGCAGAGTAGGACCTGCCACATATGGGGTACATTGGCGTTGTTGGCAGGCTTATGCAATTTATGATCATATAATGTAATTAAATCCCCATGATTTTCATATATAGTACTTAGTTATTTCTCCTCTTGTTTTGCCTGTCATATCTTGTCTTGTTTTAGTTTGTATTCTCAGTCCATGTACAGTCCGGTCCTGCTCATGTT
The DNA here is from genome assembly GCA_933207985.1 of Pelobates cultripes. NCBI lineage: Eukaryota > Metazoa > Chordata > Amphibia > Anura > Pelobatidae > Pelobates > Pelobates cultripes. Next base: position 202,463,675 of record OW240917.1, on the reverse strand, counting down.
ATGTCTGCTTCCCTAATGTATTGTGTACATGTTCTGGGTTTAGTTTACTATCCTTCTCTGGTTCTAGGTTCTATTAGTTATGTCTTGTTTTCATGTTTGGTGCCTTTCCTAGTCTTATTCTGTACTGGATACATTCCTGCTGTAGTACCTCCCAATTCAGCTCTGGGAGGTATGCTTAATTTCTGCTCCTAGTTCCTGGGATCCGCATAAGCTGCTTCAGGGTTTTGGTATGTGGCCGCACAAACGCTGGTACTCAACACCAGGGGGCGTGCGGTTACCCTGCACCAGACCTTGCTAATCCACCTCCACACTGTGACTCCTACTTTGATCATCAGGCATACTGGGTCCCGGTCCTCGCACCGCCGCCCGGACAGTGTCTGGGTCGTGGGCACCGGACCGCCACCCTGACACCTGGTAGGTCATGAGGGAACGAAAAGACCCTATTCGGTTCTGTTATGGAATTGGTGGTGGACTCAGACGCATTACTTGAGGTTGGAGGTTTTCCTGCAAGGCCACATCACCTGGTGAGCCTGGCACGATCAGAGGAGCCAGCTTCCACATCAAAGGTCAAGACCTCGTGGCATTTTTTTCTCGCGGTTCGAAGTCCACAAATGATCGTCGGAATTTGCATCCACAGGAATATGGTTAATAGATCGACTTTGCAGGTCATGGATCGTCTTCCGGGAAGCGGCTCACATCCCCACGTACGGTCTACCGGCGGATTGAGTGTTTTCCGTAATTAGTGGGACAGCATCAGCTGACATCTTCATCGACCCATCCGCTGTCACTTCTCGCAATTGGAATACCTATTTGGGTTTTGCTTTGGTTTTCCTCCCGGAACAGGTATCAGCAAAACAAACATTATTGGATTTGTTGACTGAGCGTTAAAACAGCAAATATGAAGCCTCCTGTGATGTTATAAAATTGTAGATTATGCTAGCTTTAGTGTACTTAATTTTGTAGCACCCCCCTCCCCCCTGCACTTTTTCAAGTGCCATAATATCCTTTTTTTTTTTTTTAACAGGTGCCCAAGGTTGCATAGCAAATTGAAGGTGTGGTCTTACCAGTGATTTATAAAAGCAAAATTATATTTTCATCCATTATATTTTCATCCTGAGAATTAATGCCACTATTTATACATGACAATACCTTATTGGTCTTAAAAACTGCCAGTTAACATTGCACATTGTTGCCTAGTTTATTGTCTACAATAATCCCCAAGTCCTTCTTGTGTATTGTTATCCCTAATTCTTTACTCCGAAGTGCATAACTTTGGATTTTTCTACATTCATTTGCAAGCACTGAAATATGACTTTCAGTACCTATTTCAAGATCTTTTAGAAATATGTTAAATAGAAGGGGTCCCAGAACAGAACCCAGAGGGACACCACTTACCACTTTTGTCCAGCTTGAAAATTTACAATTAATTACAACTCTCTGTATTTTATCTTTAAACAGGGGTGGACTGAGCATGCAGACATATTGGTCATGGACCGAGGACCTGAGGCTCTGATGGACATGTCTGTGGTTCAGTACAGTAATGGCTGAGCTGTGAAGTTCAACAAGTTCACCAC
>OW240917.1:202427318-202458587 GCA_933207985.1 Pelobates cultripes | reverse complement strand
GCTTTCTATCTATACAAAATACAACAGAAACAATAATAAATAAAAGTAAAAAGTGGCAGCACACCTAAAAAGTAGGGCTCCCTCACAGGCCTTACAACAGAAATGGTACAGAAAAAAGAAAGGAAGGCAGCGCCACTATAAACCACATAAATTAAAAGAGCACAGAATAGGCAGACTAGAATGCAATATATATAATAGATAATAAGCAAATAGAAGCCCAGAATAAATAGTCTGACTGGTAGATGAATCAAACAACGAGGTATATCTTTTATATAGGTATAGGTGAATACAGTCTTTTGTAGTGGGGGTTATTCAGAGTGGTGTAGATGCGTCTTTGTACATCATATGAAATGAGAAAAGATAAAAAACCAAGTGGTTACTCACATTTAGTTGAACAGACCAACTGTTCAATGAATGCAGTTTGAGTGGTATAATCCCCACCTAGGATTCTTGGGAGTAATATCCTCACTGGAAAGTAAAAACACTTCTGGTGCCGAATAAAAGGATGGTAGTAGTAAAAAAGTAGTAATAAAAAGTAAGATGGCTAACTCACAGTAAGAAAGTGACCAAAATACCTTTATTTAAAACAATATAGTTTAAAAAACCACAACGCGTTTCGCCCTTAGGCTTTATCAAGTGGAGATCAGCTTTCTTACTGTGAGTTAGCCATCTTACTTTTTATTACTATTATCATTTTACTTTTTGGTCTTCAGTTGGTCTGTTCAACTAAATGTGAGTAAACACTTGTTTTTTTATCTTCTCACCTCTGGCATTTTATACTTTGAGCACCATAGTTGTTCCCGCTTTTATTTCCACATATGGTTCCCTAATCAAGAAAGAATACTAAGACCTCACGTATCCCATAAGTGGGGATTATACCACTGTACGTTATCAACACTAGAGCTAAGTCCATAGCTCTTGAAAACGTGAGTAGGACCATATACTCTTTTATTGCTTCTACTCCCTTCGAGACATACTATACCATCAGTTGTTATTTTTTCATTTCATATGATGTACAAAGACGCATCTACACCACTCTGAAGAATCCCCAACTACAAAAGACTGTATTCACCTCTACAAAGATATACCTCGTTGTTTGATTCATCTACCAGTCAGACTATTTATTCTGGACTTCTATTTGCTTATTATCTATTATATATATTGCATTCTAGTCTGCCTATTCTGTGCTCTTTTAATTTATGTGGTTTATAGTGGCGCTGCCTTCCTTTCTTTTTTCTGTCTCAGTGTCCCCTAGTGTATGTGTCATCATGTGTCCGCTAGTGTCTGTGTCCTCTAGTGTCTCAGTGTCCCCATGTGTCCCCTAGTGTCTCAGTGTCCCCATGTGTCCCTGCTGCCTTTCTCCCCATCCCTCACTTACCTGAGCTGTAGAGCTGCTGTCTGGACTCTCTGTGCTGTGTAGCTGCTCCCCCACTGATCAGCGAGTAGTAGAGAGAGGCAGGGATATTCTGTAACTTCCTATCCCTGCCTCTCTCCACACACAGTGACCCCTACTGACCGGTGCTGGTATTGCAGAGTAATTTCCATTTATTCTGAGAAAATTACCTGCATTTGTATTGCCGGTATTACTGCAATACCGGCATGGCCAGGCAGCCTCAAATACCGTCTGTGCCATTAAAATACCAGTCAGGTGGCAAACCTAAGAGTAGTGTGTTTAAAAAAAAAAATAAAAAATAAAAAAAAAATTCTTTTTTTTTTAAATGGGCCTATTCCATGGGCCTGGGCCTGGGCCTGGAGCTGCAGCTCCATCAGCCACTATGTTAATCCGGCCCTGCCTAGTTTCCACGATATTAGGGAGCTATCTACTAAAAGGCTGAAAGACCTAAATTGGTCTTTCAGCCAAACGTACTAATACTAAGTAAAGATTACTTAGTATTAGTAAATTATGCCCCTACTCGCTATACTGTGAGTAGGGACATTTCTATTAAACAGTGAGCAGCCTATGGCTGCTCACTTTAAAAAAAAAAAAAAAAAGGTCCCCCCCTCCCGTGCCCCCAACAGTGCTGCGCGAGTGGGGGCTTCTAACCTGAAGGGGGTACCTATTGCCCCCCCGGCCCCCACCCCTGAACAGCGGGTGGGGGCTCTACAGTAAAATAAGGGGGGGGGACCTAATGTCCTCCCCCCGGCCCCCACCACTGAGAGGCAGGTTGGGGCCCTAAATACCAATAGGGGAAACCTAATGTCCTCCCCCGCTAGCTCCCACCCCAGAGTGCTGTGACAGGTAAACGTAGAGACTTACCTGTCAGTCTCTTCATTTACCTGTCAGAGCACTCTGATTGGATGGCTTAAACCCACCAATCAGAGTGCCCTGAGCCTAATTGCAGGGCGGGGCAAGGCTTTATAAGCCTTCCCCCGCCCTGCAGAGCTCAGTCTGCGCAGAGCCCTCCATGGGTGAAGATGGATTTTTTTTTTTTTGCGCTCAGTTTAGTTTTTTTTTTTTTTTTTAAGTGCGTCGGTTATTATGGATTTTTTATTTGGCCTTTTTGGGGGCTGAAAAAATAAGATTTTAGAAGAAAGAAAACATTGAATGGTAAGTTTTATTTTTTTTACAGGTGCTTAGTTAAAGGTCCCCCCCTCATTATTTTTAGGGTGAGAGGGGTAGGTAGGGTTTAATTCTTTTTTGGGGGGAGGTGACTAGAGGTTTGGGGGGGGGTAACATTTTTATTTAGGGCCCCCACCTGCCGCTCAGGGGTGGGGGCCTGGGGGGAGGACAAAAGGTCCCCCCCTATTGGTATTTAGGGCCCCCACCCGCCGCTCAGGGGTGGGGGCCAGGGGGAGGATATTAGTTCCCCCCCTTATTCCAATTTAGGGCCCCCACCCACCGCTCAGGGGTGGGGGCAAGGGGTGAGGACATTAAGGACCCCCACCCACCATTCAGAGGTGGGGGCCATTAGGTCCCCCCCATTCCAATTTAGGGCCCCCACCCACTGCTCAAGGGTGGGGGCAAGGGGGGAGGACATTAGGTCCCCCCCTTATTAGTATTAAGGGCCCCCACCCACCGCTCAGGGGTGGGGGCCAGGGGGGAGGACATTAGGTCCCCCCTTATTCAAATTTAGGGCCCCCACCCACTGCTCATGGGTGGGGGCCAGGGGGAGGACATTAGGTCCCCCCCCTTATTCCAATTTAGGGCCCCCACCCACCGCTCAGGGGTGGGGGCAAGGGGTGAGGACATTAGGTCCCCCCCTTATTAGTATTAAGGGCCCCCACCCACCATTCAGAGGTGGGGGCCAGGGCGGAGGACATTAGGTCCCCCCCTTATTCCAATTTAGGGCCCCACCCACTGCTCAGGGGTGGGGGTGAGTGGGGAGGACATTAGGCCCCCCCTATTAGTATTTAGGGCCCCCACCCACTGCTCAAGGGTGGGGGACAGGGGGAGGACATTAGGTCCCCCCCTTATTAGTATTTAGGGCCCCCACCCGCCGCTCAGGGGTGGGGGCCAGGGGGGAGGACATTAGGTCCCCCCTATTCCAATTAAAGGGGCCCCCACCCCCTAAATACTAATAGGGGAGGCCTAATGTCCTCCCCACTGGCCCCCACCCCTGAGCAGTGGGTGGGGGCCCTAAATTGGAATAAGGGGGGACCTAATGTCCTCTGCCCTAGTCCCCACCCCTGAGCAGTGGGTGGGTGCCCTAAATTGGAATAAGTGGGGGGGACCTAATGTCCTCCCCATTGGCCCCCACCCCTGAGCAGTGGGTGGGGGCCCTAAATACTAATGTGGGGGACCTAATGTCCTTCCCCCTGGCCCCCACCCCTGAGCGGCGGGTGGGGGCCCTAAATTGGAATAAGGGGGGGACCTAATGTCCTCCCCCTGGCCCCCACCCATGAGCAGCAGGGGTGAGGGCAAGGGGGGATGACATTAGGTCCCACCTTATTAGTATTTAGGGCCCCCACCCACCGCTCAGGGGTGGGGAGGAATTAGGTCCCACCATTCCAATTAAAGGGGCCCCTACCCACCGCTCAGGGGTGGGGGCCAAGGGGGAGGATATTAGGTCCCCCCTTATTAATATTTAGGGCCCCCACCCACCCCCTCAGTGGTGCGGGCCAGGGGGGAGTACATTAGGTTCCCCCCTTTCAAATTTAGGGCCCCCACCCACCACTCAGGGTTGGGGGCCGGGGGGAGGACAATAGGTCCCCCCCATCATTTTACTTTAGGGCCCCCACCCGCCGCTCAGGGGTGGGGCAATAGGTCCCACCTTTAGTTTAAAAGCCTCCACTCGCGCATCGCGGGTGGGGGCACCCTAATTTTCACTACTCAGTGTTTAATAGACATGCCCCTATTCGCGGTATAACGAGTAGGGGCAAAATTTACCATACTAAGTAATTTTTACTTAATATTAGTAAATTTGGCTGAAAGATCAATTTAGGGCTTTCAGACTTTTGGTAGATAACTCCCTAATACTGTGGGAATTAGGGAGTTATCTACTAAACATCTGCAAGAGAAGTGCCTAGCTGCCGAAGTTCCGAAGTTGCTGAAGTGCCGAAGTTGCCGAAGTTCCGAAGTGTTGAAGTGCCGGATTGCCAAAGTCCCGAATTGCAGAAGTCCCGACTTGCGGAAGTCCCGAAGTGCGGAAGTCCCGAAGTGCGGAAGTCCCGAAGTGCGGAAGTCCCGAATTGCGGAAGTCCCGAATTGCGGAATGCCGAACCGAACCGAAAATTTGGCACATGCCTAACAGTATCTTATTTAACCTCGGGTGTCTCGCTTTAAGCACCAATGAAATATCCCCATATGCATATGTCCTGTTCTCAATGACATCCTGGTAGGCAATAAGGGGCAAGACAAGGTTAACATCCTTGCTCTCCAGGATTTCTTTCTTGAGGTTAGCCTGAACCATATGCAGGTCCGTTGCAAGGATTTTTGCCGCCCTAGGCCAAAGAAAAATTTACCGCTCCCCCATGTGACATCACAATGGCGCACCCATATGATATGCTATGTGAACTAACGCCAGTGTGGCACAAAGTTTGTGTTTACATTAAAAAGTCTGTAGGGACAGGCTATAGACACCAGAACCACTTCATTAAGCTGCAGTGGTTCTGGGGACTATAGTGTCCCTTTAATGTAAGGTAGATTAGAAATTAGTGTCACTAATAATAGATTGACTACTTACAACAAGATTAGGATGGTGATAGGCTCTGTGTGTAAGGGAAGCATGTTGTGTTTCTGTGTGTGTAGGGATGCATCGTGTGTTTCTGTGTATGTATAGGGATGCATTGTGTGTTTATGTGTATGTGTGTGTGTGTGCGTAGTGTAAAAGAGCTTCCTGTCCTGCCCCATATCCTATAGAGCTCTGACATCCGTCCCTTAGAGCTCTCCCCTGTCCCTTAGTGGTCTCTTCTCTCCTCCCCTGTCCCTTAGTGGTCTCTACTATCACCCCCCCACCCTCCCTTAGTGGTCTTTCCTTTTCTCACCGACTTTCCATTAGTGATCTCTCGTCTCCTCCTTAGTGGTCTCTGCTCTCCTCTGCCCCCCCTTTCCATTAGTGGTCTCTCCTCTTCCCCCCTTTACATTAGTGATCTCTCCTCCCTCCCCACCCTTAGTGGTCTCTCCTCTCCCCACCTAGTGTGGTCTCTCCTCACCACCCCCTTTTCCATTGGTGGTCTCTCCTCCTCAGTGGTCTCTCCCTCTCCCCCCTCCCCTAGTGGTCTCTCCTCTCCCCCCTAGTGGTCTCTCCTCCCCCTCCTCCCTCAGTGGACTCCCCATGTTCTCCCTCACCCCCCCTCCCCTGTGTTCTCCTCACTCCCATGTTCTCTTCACCCCGTGTTCTCCTCACCCCCCGTGTTCTCTTTAGCCCCCCTCCTGTGTTCTCTTTACCCCCCTTCCCTGTTTTCTCTTTACCCCCCTTCCCTGTGTTATCCTCACTCCCCCGTGTTCTCCTCACCCTCTCCTCCCTGTGTTCTCCTCACCTCCCCCCCCTCCCTGTGTTCTTGCTAGCTCTGATCTGGGTGAACAACATATCCAAAAATCACCCAGATCAGATCAGGGGTTCAGACATTTTATGGAAGTTATATTTTTGTCCAGACGAACCCAGGATTTCATGCCCAAAACAGTTCAATAGATTCGCGGCTAAGTGCCACTGGAGGACCGACCGGGAACCGTGTGGTTTTCATGGCGAAAATAGTTCCAGGGCATTCGCGGCTAAGTCCCCCTGAAGTCTATTCTTGGTTTTAGCCCATGCAAACAAGATGACACCACATGTTCGAATGTCGAATGGCGGCCACTTCAACTGTTCGGGAGTTCTAAAAAAACAATGTTTAAAGTCCCAATAGGCACAATTAGGGTTTCTCAGCCGAAAAAAATTAAAGGGGCCATAGTCACAGGGTAAAAGGCTGGCAAGTAGTCCCCTCCAAAACCCAATGGCGAAATGGCTTTCGTCACACTCACCTCCCTCCTCCCTGTGTTCTCCTCATCTCCCCTCCCTGTGTTCTCCTCACCCCCTCCCTGTTTTCTCCTCACCTGCCACCCTCCCTGTGTTCTTCTTTCCCCCATGTTCTTCTCACCCCCCTTCCCTGTGTTCTTCTCACTCCCCCGTGTTCTTCTCACCCCCCGTGTTCTTCTCACCCCCGTGTTCTTTTCACCTCCGTGTTCTCACCCCCCTGTGTTCTTCTCACCCTCCGTGTTCTTCTCACCCCCTGTGCTCTTCTCACCCCCCCGTGTTCTTGTAATCCCCCGTGTTCTGCTCACCCCCTGTTCTTCTCACCACCCTTGCCTGTTTTCTTCTCACTCCCGTGTTCTACTCACCCCCCGTGTTCTGCTCACCCCCCCATTCTTCTCACCACCCCTCCCTGTTTTCTCCTCACCTCCCACCCCATGTTCTTTATGCCCCTTCCCTGTGTGTTCTTCTCACCCCTGTGTTCTTCTCCTCCCAGGTGTTCTTCTCACCCCGTGTTCTTCCTAACCCGTGTTCTTCTAACCCCGTGTTCTTCTAACCCCGTGTTCTTCAGCCCCGTCGATTCTTCTCACCCTGGTATCTTCTCCACCCCCATTTCTTGTCACCCCCATGTTTTGCTCACCCCGTGTGGCGAGCAATCTCGCCACATTGCATTGGAGAAGCCTGGCTGCCCGCCTGCTGCCTTTGGACTATGGACCAGACTTTATGTAAATGTGTTAACCCAGATAGCTATGCCATGGAGCCCATTCGTGTAGTTAAAGACTTCTGCTCCATGGCAATTGAACTGTGTGAATAGGATCTGAGCGCTATTCGGTAGTTTTGTGCGCTCAGATCCCAGCTATCTGGGGATATGTGAAATGTCTGTGTGTTATGTGTAAAAGGTGACTTTATGTATTTTAAAGTGTTTTATGTCTTTTTGCAACCATGTGCTCAATGGAGTCTGCCTCTATCCCTGGATAATTGGATTACTTTCCCCCATTGTCTCCAGGATAGAGGACTCTGTAAAACCTGTTTGAGCCAGATAGCTACGTGCCAGCCAGGGCCCAAAAGATACTTTTACTAACTTTTGAACCCCTGGTCTGATTCATGCCATTTTTTAATATGTTGTTCCCCTGAATGGATTGATTGTGAATCCATTCTATTTCCTGTACCGCGGACCGAAGAGGAGATTGGCCACGCTACACAGGGAAGGGGTGGGGGGAGAGAGGTAGGGCTGCAGCCGCCTGAGGCTCTCTATAGAGCGTTCAGGCGGCTGCAGCATTTGAGGGCCGGCAATGAGGGTGCAGGGCACCCCCTCCTATGTGGCACCCTAGACGGCTGCCTAGGTCACCTTATAGGAAGCCTCACATGGTCAGGGCCGGACTGGGAAAAAGATTTGACCCGGGTATTGTTCAATCACAGCGGCCCCCTGAGAAAGGGGCAGGGCCAGAGAGGGTGTGTTTTGTCATCACTAATGACAAGCATGCTCCCTCTCAAAGTGAGCATATTGGTTCAATGCGAAGAGCCCCACTGAAGAGCTCTAGCATGAGAAAAAGGCCCTGTATTTGTTCTGGGCAGTGCAAGCAAATGTAATAACATGTTTGTGCTGTGTTTGCTTTTAACTTGTCTCTGGTGTCTCCATGAGTGGGATGACAGAGGACAAAAGGGCCAGGAAAGCATATGGTGCATGTGTTTGGAGCATGCTTGTGGGATTGCGTGTGTATAGAGTGAACTGATTGTAGTGTGGTATTGTGTAAATAGATTGATTTAATTTGTGTTTGTGGTGTAATATTTGTGGCTAGGGGCAGTAGAGAGTGTGTGTATAGGGGACATAGTGTGTAAAGGGGATGTAGCGAGTGTGTGCATACTGGCTTTAATGTGTGTGTGTGTGTATATAGGTGACGTAGTGTGTGTAGGGGTTGTAGAGAGGGTGTGTTGAATGTTGCACGTGTTTGCTTACAAGGAATGTAGTGTGTGCATAGGGGTTCCAGAGTTTGTATGTCAGGAGTGTAGTGTGTGTAGGTGGTGCCATGTGTGTGTAGGGAATCTAGTGTTTAAAGGACCCAGAGTGTGTATAGGAGATTTTGTGTGTGTGTGAGTGTGTGTGTAGAGGATTCAGAGTGTATATAGGTTCAGGGAACTAGCGTGTATCTGGAGCGTTATGTGTGTAGTGGTGCAGTGTGAGGGGTGCTGTAGTATACAATTATAGAATATATATATATATATATATATATATATATATATATATATATATATATATATATATACATATGTTTGGACATATTGTATGTGTGAGGGGCACAGTGTGTTGGGTGTGCTGTGTGTATGTGTGAAGGGTGCAGCTTGTGTGTGAGATGTGCAGTGTGTGTGTAAGAGGGGTGCTGTGTGTGTGAGGGTGTTCTTATCTGCCTCACATTCTATGTTTCTAAATTTATATATATGTGTGTGTCTGTGTGTGTGTGCGCGCTGTATATGTGTGAGAGTGTGCTATGTGTGAGAGTGTGCTGTGTGTGTGTGATGGTGCGGTTTGTGTGAGGGTGCTGTGTGTCTGAGGGTGCTGTGTGTGTCTGAGGGTGCTGTTAGTGTGGTGTGTTTGTGTGTGTGTGTGTGAGGGTACTGTTAGTGTGAGTGTGGTGTGTGTGTCTGATCTCCCCACCAGCTCATAAATTAACACAGCAGGGGGGGATAGCATCAGTGAATCTAGCAGGTAAGTTAGGGGTGCTGCCTGACTCTAACTTCTCCAGTCTATCATTAATTAGCCCAATAGATGATAACAATGAGGTAATCATGGCTTGGACATCAGGCAGCTGGGAACCACTAGGCCCTTTCCTGGCATCAGAGTTGTCACTGTTGACATTCAGTAACCTGAACAATTCTGCTTTCCTGGCTGTAGCCGGGAATTTAATATTCTTTCTGCGGTGTTCAGCAGTAATACGTGGGATAGTCCATGATCTGAGTGACAGTGGACTAGCTGCATCTGCCCCGTGGGAAGGAGTACCAGACCTAGTGGGGGTGCTGGGAAAGGACAGTTCCTCTGAAACATCAGGAGCCTGAGACATACTGAAATATAAAAGTACCATTAGTGCATCCCCCTACTGTTCTCTATCTACACTGCCTCCCTTGGTAAACTCATTAGCTCCTTTGGATTTTATCCCCCAACCCCCATGACTCCTCTCCTGCAACTGTCAAAAATTACCTACTAAGCCCTCAGTGAATACTCTTCTAACAACCTTCTTCGTACCCCTACCCTTTGTGTTACTATACTCCACTCCCTCTAAAATGTATGCTCATTGAGCAGGGCCCTCCACCTCTCTGTTCCTGTACGTCCAGTTGTCTGCTTACAATTACATGTCTGTTAGTCCACCCATTGTACAGCACTACTAATTGCCAAGTAGCTTGAGAGGCTCTAACAATGCATTGGCCCGAGGGGATTTTGAAGCCACCGAACGTTGGGGCAGGGTGTCGGCCTCTTAGTTAAAATTAAAGCAGATGATAGTATGGGAGTGATAGGTGAGGCCCTTTCTATGCAACCATGCGAGGCGAATAACTATGCGTTGGAGCGATGGGCGTATACCTCCTAGTATGAGGATGGGTGTTGGCTTCGTGGGACCACTAGCCTATGGCATAGAGGCCAGGACAAAATACACTACTAGACACCTGGATCCCTAATAGCAACGTCTGCTAATAGGGGACTACTACATTTGAGCAATAAGTAAATGTTGTACGTGAGACTGTAAAGTCTGAATGTAGTTTCAATAGTAGAAGTATAGTAAGGGTAGTAGTAAGGTACAGCAACCTAAAATTGAGAAACGTAGGATAGTATCTGAGAACTTAGGAAAATGTGTGGGGCTAGATCGTGGACCCAAATAACTTAATGTAACCTACCCAAACTACTAGATACGAGGTGAAATGGCAAATGCTGCCACGAGATGATGAGCACCTTTTGACTTGAAAAGGCTAGACAGAGAGTGTCACCTATACAAGCGAAACATGACCATAAACAACAGAGGAGGGTTGAGGATTATAGCATAATTACTAACTAAAATGGGACCAACATAGAAGTGACAACTTTGATGAGCCGCCCAAAGGTAGGAACAATTTATGCAGATTAATAGTACTTGACCGAACCTGTGAATACAATATGACCAACATATAGATGTTTAACAAAATATCAGGTGCAACACATGAATATATACAAAATAACCTAAAATCTCCCCTAGGATAATAAAAACTAACTACAATTAAATTCAAATTGTAATACCAAGTTAAACCAGTAGGGGGATCCACTACCCGAATAATTAGACTAACTTTAAACCAAATTCTCATCAATTTGTATACATATAGTGAATAAGAAATGAAAAGCAATCGGGAATAATCACACAAACACCCTATTGCGCAACTAGGTGTTCATGTGTTTTTGATACATTGAAAGAAATGAAATACGTTTGCACAAATTATATTAAAACTTATGAAAAGCCTGAGCCAAACTAAGTCACTGTTCATGTAGGTAAAAGACCCGAAAGCCCCTTAACGTTAATTATTGTAAGTAAGCGTACATGTGAGTAGGCCCGAAAACAGCTGAAAAACATGTGAACTAATGTACAAACCAGTAAGTAATGAAATAGACCCAAACCGGGTGGCGCCATGTAATGTGACCGCGGCGCAGGGGCTTGGGCCTAACTTACAGTTCAGTGAGCACTTCCAGGTCAGTCTCCAAGGGAGCAGGAGGAGGAATGGAGCTGGATGTATTTTATAAGCAGTTGGTAAGCTGAACAAATGGACAGCAAGTCAGGAAACCAGGACCACAAGGAAACAGGTAAGCTCTGCAAGATGGCAACCTGTGTGTGACCGGAAGTAGTCCCACTTAACTCACCAGACCAACAACGGTATGTTACAAAGGCTCCCACAACAACAGGCCCAGCCTTAAATGTATATATTGTAACACACCACCTCTTTTCCAGGTAGGATCTTGTCACAGATCTTGTAACCACAGCCTTCTAGGGTAATGAAAGTCCAGGACACATCCAGCTCAGTTTTTCAGATTTATTCAGTGAAATATATATACAGGTGTTTCAAAAATGAAAAATAAACAAAACAAAATTCCTTGCTTTTGCTTAAACACTTACTATACACAGCAAATCTCTATCTGGAGTTGGGTGGCTTTCCCACTTGCCAATTTACAAAAAGTATAACTGCAAGACACCATTCCTCTGGCTTTTCCTCCTCACTCTGCAACATGCTGATCCCTTTTTTTAAAAAGCCTGCTAGCTAATTGATCAGATACAGGTGAGGTGCAATGCGACATAAGTGAAACTACTAAACAAAATAAAAGTTCTGGTCCAACTGTTACTTAGCAGCTGATGCTATTGGAGCACTGGCCGACCCTGCTCTCCAAGTGCTCCGCCCCAGGGACCCATACCGTGGTTTGCAGAGTACCAGTAATGCATCTTGCAAACCTAACATCTCTCCCTGGGACATTTAACTCTCAAACCTCAGGCTGCTGTTCAGTAAATCAGGCCTAATGTATATGCTATCAACTACCAAACCATATTTTCTCTCACAATATATATATATATATATACATACATATACAGGTGATAATCGAAAAATTTGAATATCGTGCAAAAGTTCATTTATTCCAGTAATGCAACGTAAAAGGGGAAACTAATATATGATATAGACGCATTACATGCAAAGCAAGATAGTTCAAGCCATGCTTTGTCATAAGTGCGATGATTATGGCTTACAGCTCATGAAAACCCCAAATCCACAATCTCAAGCTCGTCTGCAGAAGGAAGCATGAAGTGCTCCAAAATCTCCTGGTAGATGGCTGCATTGACCCTGGATTTAATGAAGCACAGTGGACCAACACCAGCAGATGACATGGCTCCCCAAATCAACACAGGCTGTGGAAACTTCACACTGGACTTCAAGCATCTTGCAGTGTGTGCCTCTCCATTCTTCCTACAGACTCTGGGTCCTTTGTTTCCAAATGAGATGCAAAAGTTACTCTCATCAGAAAAGAGGACTTTGGACCACTGAGAAACAGACTGGGTCTGTTTTTCTTTAGTCCAGGTAAGACGCTTCTGACGTTGTTTGTTGTTCAGGAGCGGCTTGACAAGAGGAATATGACATCTGAAGCCCATGTCCAGGATTTGTGTGGTGGCTCTTGATGCACTGACTCCAGCCTCAGTTCACTCCTTGTGAAAGTCCCCAACACATTTGAATGACCTTTTCCTGACAATCCTCTCCAGGCTGCGGTCATCCCTGCTGCTTGTGCACCTTTTTCTTCCACACTTTTCCCTTCCACATAACTTTCTATTAATGTGCTTTGATACAGTACTTTGGGAACATCCAACTTCCTTCTCAATTACCTTTTTGAGGTTTTCCCTCCTTATGGAGGGTGTCAGTGATGGTTTTCTGCACAACTGTCAGGTCAGCAGTCTTACCCATGATTGTGATTCCTACTGAACCAGACTGAGAGACCATTTAAAGGCTCAGAAACCCTTTGCAGGTGTTATGGCTTACTTAGCTGATTAGAGTGGGACACTGTGAGCCTAGAATATTGCACCTTTTCACAAAATATTCTAATTTACTGAGATTGTGGATTTGGGGTTTTCATGAGCTGTAAGCCATAATCATCGCACTTATGACAAATCACAGCTTGAACTATCTTGCTTTGCATGTAATGCATCCATCTCATATATTAGTTTCCCCTTTTACGTTGCATTACTGGAATAAATTAACTTTTGCACAATATTCTAATTTTTCGAGTATCACCTGTATATGCATCAGCAGTAGTCCTGATGAAAGTTTGTGTATACCATCTGAAATGTTGATGTTACAAGCTAATTAAAAGCTAAGTTTTATTTTATTTTATTTTAAGTCCTGAGAGTGCTATCTGGATTACTTTTTCTGTACATTGGGCTTGATAAGCACCGGGCAAGTACCTTTACAGCAACATGGAGTGCAAGATCCTTTTTATATATATATATATATATATATATATATAACTTCGGCACAGCTATATTTGACGTGGCTGCTTTTCACTCTGAAAAAAAAAGGATGCAGCTTTGTAAAACCCCAATTTTTCCTATCCTGCCCCTCAACACCGAGTTTGTCCGTGACTTGCCATGTAAGTGATTTACATGAAACCTTTCAGCTTGTAACAATGCTAATTACTGGTATAAATTGGTATGGTTAAAGAAAAAGTGTAATCTCAGCCTTAACCATACCTCTAGTGGCCAGCCAGGGACTCATTTATTGTTAAATGGCTCAAAAATAGTTTACTATAGAATGGACGAATGGCGCCAGGGAGCTCCAAGCAATGTAACCTATACATTGAGTTGAAATGGTTACAGTGTCTACAGCGTTTTAGAATTTTTTAAAGGATCACAAAATCATCTAAAGATCCATGACAAATACCATAAAGATTGTCTGCCAAAAATTGGGTTTGTTTGTGTTTACCTGAAAATACATTTTATATCCCGTCCAGAGGGATTATATGATAATCATGACTTTATAAAACTTGGATGTACATTTTGTACATTTTCAGTTAAGTGAATTGAACTTAAAAAAAAATATAACATCTGCATTCATTTGAGTTTGGCATCCGTGTTGGTCACACATATATGAAAAACTACACCGGTTTCATGTCAATGTACTCATGTGATATAGAACTTTTAAATGAAGTATATTTGTTAACTTTGTTTTAAAAAATTTTTTTTATATTTATTGCATTATATTTATTTAAATTCAACTCCAAATAAAAAATTAAAATAAAAAAAAGTTATTTTTTCCAATGTTTTGTGCAGCAATAAGTGCATTTATTATTTATATATGATTAAGTTAAACACAGGAAAAAACTGTTTCAGTAAATGTGCTTGTGACATACTTTGAGAAGTGCACAATATTACAATCACAGTAATGTCCAAAATAAAGGTGACAGACATGTTCTTGGCACATATAATAGTATTGTTTGAAAATGAAAGACACATGCCAATCAGAATACGATATCACATCTCAAATGGGCACAATTGTAAAGGTATAAGACAGATAACTGCAAAAGTAGTTATAAAGTTATAAAACTAGGAAATATTCAGTTGTGACATAATTTACTTTTTGCCAACAAGTTATGCAGCAAATGGGAAAAGAATGGACTTAAAGGCTGGCCATGGGTGTCCGCAGGGGGAGCAAGGGGGGGCACTTGCCCCCCCTGGATTTTTCAGCTTGTTCTGCTATTTTGTGTGAGATTTAAAATGAACTGCAATACCGGCTGTGTATGGAGAGAGACAGGGATAGGAAGCTGCATCTTATCCCTGCTTCTCTCTGCTGATTGAAACCGCAGGGGAGCAACACATGCAGCCAGAGACAGCCTACAGATCAGGTAAGTGGAGGATGGGGGGGAGGGTTTGAGAGGGGGGCAGCAGCCTATAGATTTGGGGGCAGCAGCCCATAGATTTGGGGGGGCAGCAGCCTTTAGATTTGGGGGGGGCAGCAGCCCATGGGTGGGGAGGGCAGCAGCCCATAGATTTGGGGAGGGGGGAAGCAGCCTATAGATTTGGGGGCAGCAGCCCATAGATTTGGGGGGGCAGCAGCCCATAGATTTGGGGAGGGGGGCAGCAGCCTATAGATTTGGGGGCAGCAGCCCATAGATTTGGGGAGGGGGTGAACAGCCTTTAGAATTGGGTGTAGCAGCCCATAGATTTGGGGAGGGGGCAGCAGCCTATAGATTTGGGGGCAGCAGCCCATAGATTTGGGGGGGGGCAGCAGCCTTTAGATTTGGGGGCAGCAGCCCTTAGATTTGTGGGGGCAGCAGCCTATAGATATATAGAAATGAACAGGAAGGGTCAGCAAGGAGCTGGAAGGTAAAGCAGCACAAAGGTAGAGTAGAAAGAGCAGAAAGGGTCAGAAATGAGCTGGAAGGGGCAGAAGGAGCACAAACATAAAGTAGGAGAATGAGCAGGAAGGGCCTGCAAGGAGCAGGAAGGAGCACAAAGGGACAGCAAGGCGCACAAAGGTAAAGGAGAAGAAAGAATCAGAAGGAGCACAAAGGTAAAGTAGGAGAAAGAGCAGAAAGGGACAGCAAGGAGCACAAAGGTAAAGTAGAAAAGGGAGCAGAAAGGGTCTGCAAGGAGCACAAAGGTAAAGTAGAAAAGGGAGCAGAAAGGGACAGCAATGAGCAGAAAGGGAGCAGAATGAGAAAGGAGCAGAAGGGCGCAAAATAAGCAGAAAGTAGCAGAAAGGTAAAAGAGCAGAAGGGGCCAAGGATAGAAAACAGTGTCAGAAGAAAAAAAAAGACTGTCAAATGAAGGAGAGGAAAAGGAGATTGGAGCAGGAAGGACAAGTGAAGTGAACCCTCCACTTTATTCTGGACACCACATCATAAGGCTTTGGTACCTGGGCCTGGCAGGGAAACGCTGGACCTTCTCATCTCCAAAGGTAAAAAAATATCGGTGTTAATGTGTTCACTTTTATTTACTGAGTGTCAGGAAGCACAGAGTGCCGTTGGGTAGGGGTGTTGCTGATTGGCTAGAGCGGTCAGCTGGCACTCTAAGCCAATCAGTAGCTCCCATTCATAAAAAAGTAAAAATATTTTATGAACCGGGAACTAGCGATTGGCTTAGAGCGTCAACTGACCACTCTAGCCAATCAGCGGCACCCATGCCTAACGTCAATCTGCACTTCCTGACACTCTGTTTCAGAAGCCAAATACCACTGAGCGACCTGGAGCTGGAGGAAGCCTTTGGGGTTAAACCATTTGAGAGAGATTTAACCCCTTAAAGGAAAGTGAGCACCCAGGGGCTTCCTGGCATCATAGCATTTTCATTTAGGTGAAGTTGTTATGGTGACCAGAAATGTCCTTTAATTTGGTTAAATGAACACTATAGTGTCAGGAACACAAACATATATTCCTGACACCATAGTTGTGAAAACGCTATTCACCCTGGTTTTATGTGATAATGGCTATGCCCCTTCCCTTTCATGACACTGTCAAAAAGGTACCAAGCATGGATGTCATTACAATTATGCCCCCCCCTGGAAAAATTCCTGCGGACGCCCATGTATTACTAGTAATCTGACGCTTTCAGAACGTAGAGCTCTCAAAGATTTACAAACACAAACTGCTTTAATAATCAAACAAGTTGACAAAGGTGGTAATATTGTTCTCCTAAATCGTTCTGAATATGTCAGCATGTGTATGTCTCATTTGAATGACATCACATGCTACAGAACTCTTCCTTCAGATCCTACGACTATTTACGTTAATGAACTTAAGAGATTATTGCATGATGCCTTTGATCGACAGATCATTAATCAAGATGAATTCAAATTTTTATTGCCAAACAAATGCCCAACCATTGCAACGTTTTACTGTCTACCAAAAATACACAAGGGCATTCGACCTCCTCCTGGTCGACCAATTGTCTCTGGCAATAACTGTTTGACAGAATCATTAAGTAAGTTCATGGAAAAAATTCTACATCCCATTGTATTAAAATTACCATCTTACCTTCAGGACACTAAGTCCACTCTCCTTACATTGCAGAACTTGACTGTCCCACCATATACTCAACTTGCTAGCCTTGATGTGGTCTCCTTATATTCAAACTTACCCCATCATATAGGCTTGAGGGCATGCAGATTTTTTCTTGACAACACCTCATATAATGATTCACAAAAAGATTTTATTTTAGCTTCTCTTGAATTCATCTTGACACACAATTATTTTCTGTTTAATGGGGCCTTTTTTTTTTTTGCAGGAGCTATAGTTATATTATATTTTGTCAATTACACCTTTGGCACCTCTACATAGCGATGCAGCCACCTGCATAGGAATTGTTACAATTGATACATTCTTTCCTTCGCATTAGCTAACTAATTTAGATATACATCTGTTGCTAATTCTAGCGGTCCAATCTTTAGATACTTATTTTGTCTAAGTCTATCGCAACTATTGTATTAATTTCACTGTGCATAATCCCAGAACACTTCATTCGATATACCGTATATACTCGCGTATAAGCCGACCCGAATATAAGCTGAGGCCCCTAATTTTACCCCAAAAAACTGGGAAAACGTATTGACTCGAGTATAAGACTAGGGTGGGAAATGCAGCAGCTACTGGTAAATTTCTAAATAAAATTAGATCCTAAAAAAATTATATTAATTGAATATTTATTTACAGTGTGTGTGTGTATGAATGCAGTGTGTGTGTATGAATGCAGTGTGTGTGTATGAATGCAGTGTGTGTATGAGTGCAGTGTGTGTATGAATGCAGTGTGTGTGTGTATGAATGCAGTGTGTGTGTGATGCAGTGTGTTTTGTGTTGCAGAGCCTTGGTATGTATGAATGCAGTGTGTGTGTGTATGAATGCAGTGTGTGTGTGTGTGAATGCAGTGTGTGTGTGTGTGATGCAGTGTGTTTTGTGTTGCAGAGCCTTGGTGGGGGGTGGGCATTTTTATAAAAAAAAAATTATTATTCTTTTAATTTTTTTGTTATATTATTTTTTTTATTATTTTTTTATTATTATTATTATTTATATTTGTATATTATTAAGTTATTTATTTTTCGTCCCCCCTCCCTGCTTTTTAGCTGGCTGGGGAGGGGGGCTCTCCTTCCCTGGTGGTCCAGTGGCATTGGCAGTTCAGTGGGGGGAGGAGGGGGGCTGGCAGAGCTGTTACTTACCTCTCCTGCAGCTCCTGCCAGCTCTCTCCTCCTCCGCGCCGGTCCATGCAGCTCTTCTGTCAGCTCACACTGTAAGTCTCGCGAGAGCCGCACTATGACCCCGCGGCTCTCGCGAGACTTACACTGGGAGCTGACCGAGGTGCTGACCGGACCGGCGCGGAGGAGGAGAGAGCTGACAGTAGCTACAGGAGAGGTAAGTAACAGCTCTGCCAGCCCCCAGTCTGTATTATGGCAATGTAAATTAATGTAAATTGCCATAATACAAACAGTGACTCGAGTATAAGCCGAGTTGGGGTTTTTCAGCACAAAAAATGTGCCGAAAAACTCGGCTTATACTCGAGTATATACGGTAACTCATTTTTATAGTCTGTGGATCGATGCACACAGATTGATTTCGCTTTCTTCCTTTCTCTCCATACCCCTCTCTTTTTTGTTACACATTTTTATATTAGCTGTGCTGTACATTTTGATCCCGGAAATTGCTATTAATTATTTCAATTCATATTATTTTATTAATTTTGGTTAATTCATTCATTGTATTTTAATGTCCTCCCTCACTCCCCTTATCCCTCCCTTTTGTATACACCAGTAGCACTAGTGTGTTGGCTATTCTTTCTGTCTATTTGAGACAACCAGTCTACACTACATCATTGTGTTAAAGGTAGTCTATTTTGGGAATGTCTTTTTGATATATATTAATAAAGTATCTTCTAGATTTTTATTTATGGACAGATTCTCCTCGTTTTCTACTTTATTCTACAATTTAGGGTTACCCCCTCTCTGTCCTTTCTACATATGAGAATCTAATGGGCCAACTTTTTTCTGTTTTTCGTATCACAACAATTATATCATCAGATATCAGACAAAATATTACATAAATACTCACGTAGAATTTAAATATATATTTAAATAGAATTTAAATATATATGCATATTTATACATTTGAAGTCTACGTGTATATTTATGAAATTATTTCATAAAAGTAATTTTGTATATGGATAAATATATTTAGTATTATTTTGATTTATTTATATATACATAGATGTTTATATAATTTCATTCTAAGTGTATTTTATCATTATTATATATTTTATAAATATATATATACACACGTGTGTAATTTAATTATAAGTGTATTTTTATATTAATATATGTATATATTAATATAAAAATACACTTCGTATGACATTATATATATATATATATATATATATATATATACACACGTAATTATATTTTTTTAAATTAACATTAACTTTTTTTTTATTTAAACTAACATTTTTTTTTATTTAAACTTGCAGGGAGACTGACTGTGAGCACGGGCAGTCCCCCTGCAGGCAGATACATGGACACCTATTGTGACCATGTGACCACTCTGTTGAGCGATCACATGGCCGCAGGGTCCGGATTTGCAGTGGGGAGACTGCCTGGGCTGTCAGGCAGTCTCCCCACACCGGGAGAAAGACGAAGACGACGACTGAGTAAGGATTTCCATTATAACGGTTCAGGACAGTCACCGGTGCTCAAGGGGATTGTTCCGATGATAGTCCTGAACCGTCATCGGTCGCGAAGGGGTTAAACACTATAGTAGGCTTCTATTATGCTGCTCCCTGATTGGCTGCCGACCGATGATGTCATTTTGGCGCCAATTTCAACCATTTTTTAATCATTTGAGCACCTATATAAACCCAATAAGCCAGGATGTTTGTTTTATTCCATTTGATGAAGCCCTAGTGGCGAAACACATTATTGTATTTTTACTTTGTATTTATAATAAAGGAACTATTTTGGGCACTTTACCAAAGTTTGTGCCAAACTCCTTTTAATTTTTTACCTGTCGTTCTACCATCACTCCAAAGAAAGGTGGGGATCATACCACCAAAGCTGATACCATAGAGCAGTTAGCCTGCTCTGTACTTTGTTTGTATATTTTATATACCTTATTTATATCTGTTTTTTTCTTCTTTCTATTACCGTTTGGAGCTCCAATCAACCTTTAGACATAGGTCACTCACACCATATCCTGAAGTGGGGATTGTACCACTACCAGCGCTTCATGCTAGAGCTGGCTAAAGCTCTATGAAATGTGAGTGTATTATTGCTATGTCACTATAATCCCTTTATACTATACAAATTGCACTATTGGGCCTTTTATTTTGTTTCGTTTCTTTTCTCCTCTCCAAATATATGTATATGATTGAACACCGCAGAGACTGATCAAAGGATACCACTCCTAGGCCTTGGGAATCCACACCTCACTGCTAACGCATCACAAAGACACCTGTTGGTGTGAACATCTAGGTTTTTCTCTTTCTGTATTTCTGGCCATTTTTTATATATACCTTTTATACATATCTGTGTGGCGCAGCCCAGATTTACATCTGTACATTCCTGTTTTTGTTCAAAGGGTAAGAGGGATCCCCTTTGTTGTGGTTGCTGCCTACCCACTGATATATTAGCACTGACCCATTTGTGTGCATTTCCATAGCTCCTTCTGTCTGTGTCACCCTGCAGTGGGAGGGACAGACTCCGTGTCCCATAGCTCCTTCTGTCTGTGTCACCCTGCAGTGGGAGGGACAGACTCCGTGTCCCATAGCTCCTTCTGTCTGTGTCACCCTGCAGTGGGAGTGACAGACTCCGTGTCCCATAGCTCCTTCTGTCTGTGTCACCCTGCAGTGGGAGGGACAGACTCCGTGTCCCATAGCTCCTTCTGTCTGTGTCACCCTGCAGTAGGAGGGACAGACTCCATGTCCCATAGCTCCTTCTGTCTGTGTCACCCTGCAGTAGGAGGGACAGACTCCGTGTCCCATAGCTCATTCTGTCTGTGCCACCCTGCAGTAGGAGGGACAGACTCTGTGTCCCATAGCTCCTTCTGTCTGTGCCACCCTGCAGTAGGAGGGACAGACTCCGTGTCCCATAGCTCATTCTGTCTGTGCCACCCTGCAGTAGGAGGGACAGACTCCATGTCCCATAGCTCCTTTTGTCTGTGTCACCCTGCAGTGGGGGGGACAGACTCCGTGTCCCATAGCATTTTCTGTGTGTGTCACCCTGCAGTGGGAGGGACAGACTCCGTGTCCCATAGCATTTTCTGTGTGTGTCACCCTACAGTGGGAGGGACAGACTCCGTGTCCCATAGCATTATCTGTCTGTGTCACTCTGCAGTGGGAGGGACATGCTCAGTGTCACTGAAAGTAACTCACCAAGTTCATGGGGCAATTCGTGGCAGAGAACAGCAAGTGATGTCGCCAATCCGGTTTTCCATGAGGTTGAAAATGCGGCTCCGATCGCCATACCATCTGCAAAGTTGTGAATTGCGTCTCCAATAGTGATCATGTAGGGAATCATTCGCTGCTCTGTGACGATACAGAATATATATTGTATTCCATAATCTTTGATTTATTGTCTAAAATTTTAATACATTTACAAATTATAAATCATACAAAAACAAGCAATCATTGGCAATGATGCCAAACGGCCATTCTCTCCACATTCAGTCCTCTATTATAGGAATTCCATATATTGTTCTATGTTTTGTTCTGTTGTTGGAAAGTTCATATATTACGGTTTTACTTCACATACGTACATTATTACTAAAGTCGCCCTGTAAAGCTCAGTCATCTTCCACTTACAAAGACAGTCTGTGGACTTTATAGGAAAGCATGTTTATCTTGGGCCAGCATTAGGAAGCCCAGATCAGCCCTCATATAGTCTAGGATTGTTACGTCATTAGATCAATTTTCGGTGAGGCTCGTTCTCAATCCCCCAAGTCAGAGAGGGAACATCATATCTTCTCTGGTAAAATATTTGGAGTCTCACCTATCACATGAAATCTTTCCTGAATCTCAACATTCTAGTGCCTTTTAGGACCGCATGTCAGCTAGCAAGGACTCGTATGTCACCAGTTCTAGATTACTGCTTTGCAGCTTGCCGGTACCTGGGAGAGTCACAGCTTTACATAGTTTGCACATTTTAATCTGTTATCCTCTGTAACTTATTTAGATATTAATTCAGTTTCTTTATATAGTTTTTCACACAACCCTCTCAATTCTGATCATACACTGGGGTTAATAAGATTTTGTAACAGAGCTCCCTGTACCCCAGCTGGGTACCTCTGCCAAGGACCACTTCCTAGCTGTAACAGGGGACAAAACGCAGCACTTCTGGCCACAATCACTGTGGCTTGACTGGGGTCTTGGAACGGCTCTCTCCTGGAGCCGAATGGGGAATTCGCTCTAGACACCCCCAGGCACTGGACAACACCCCGTGGGAGCTCTAGTCCTTGCAAGGACTTTCTCTGTTGAATCCTCCACACTGAAACATTGATTAGCCCTTTCCCCTCCCAGTAACCAGCTGACACATAGTTCTGGGAGTACAGGCTGGAATACCTTTATTGGCAGCCACAATTGGCTTTATATGCAGGTCTTCAAGCAAGGGGCACTCACCCCTTGACCTGAGAGTAGCCTACAATAAAAACATACACACAATTACATTGGCTCTCAAGTGCAGGACACTTCAATACAAAACAAGATAATCCCTCCCCTGGGTTTTGGTCCTTGTGAACGGCCGCCTGGGAGCTAGCGATTGGTTCTATGCACGGTAATGGAAAGTGCCGAACCAGTGGAACCAGGGGGAATAAAATATGGATCTTTACAGTCGCTGACCTGGCCCATAGTCGGTGGGCAGCAGGCCCTCCAGGAGTCCATGGCAAACATCTGTGGAAAGCGGCATTTGTCACAGATATCACTGATAAGGTGACTTAGGTTCAATGGGACGTAACCCTTTATCATATTATTGTAGAAAAACAATAAGTACCTTCAACTACAGAGTCCAAGAGAAGAGACACAGTCTAAAAAAAATATAGAGATGATTTTAACTTTAAAATATAAAGTTACCAAGTTTACTACGTGTAAACCTTAAATTGATCCTTATAAAAAATTGTTTTCAAACAATGGGCGAACCAGCAGCATATCCGCAATGCAGAACTAACTACCATTGTGTAGAAGTGGACTATTGTGACTAGGAAAAAAACTAAAAAAATTACTTAATCCAGACCTAATAATAAGAAATAATAAGAAGGAAGACTAGATCCACCTCTAACCAACATTATGCGGGTACAGCCACCTTTCAAGGAAAGATCCACCCATAGCCCACACTGTGCGGGTACAGCCACCTTTCAAGGAAAGATCCACCCCTAACCCACACTGTGCGGGTACAGCTACCTTTGAAGGAAAGATCCACCCCTAACCCACACCGTGCGGGTACAGCCACCTTTCAAGGAAAGATCCACCCCTAACCCACATTGTGCGGGTACAGCCACCTTTCAAGGAAAGATCCACCCCTAACCCACACTGTGCGGGTACAGCCATCTTTCAAGGAAAGATCCACCCCTAACCCACACTGTGCGGGTACAACCACCTTTCAAGGAAAGATTCACCCCTAACCCACACTGTGGGTACAATCACCTTTCAAGGAAAGATCCACCCACAACCCACACTGTGCGGGTACAGCCACCTTCCAAGGAAAGTGTCACGTATTCATCCGCTTATAGAAATGTGGTTAATGACATTTACTGTCCACACAGGAAAAGTTGTGCCGAGCAGCAACCTAATCCACAGAAGGGTTAATGCTGAGCAGCAATTATGCAAATGAAACCTGGTAACTGACTTTGGGGATCAAAGGCCGGTTACAGCCTATCAGAACTAAAGGAGGGGTATTTAGGCCCAGTTCTCAGCCTGCTCAGTGCCCTGTCGTGGTTTCCCTTGTGGTTGTCTGAGAGCGCGTTCCTGTTTATAGTTTTCTACCTGGTTTTTGACTTTGGCTTTGTTTATTGACTTCTCTATATTCTGGTATCCTGACTCCTGGCTTTCCTCATCGCTGTGTCCCTTTCTGTGTTCCCTGACCTCGGCTAGTATTTTTGACTATTCTTTGTACGTTAAATCCGGCCATAGGCGTGCGCACGGGGTGTGCCGGGTGTGCCTGGGCACACCCTAATCCCCGTGGCACGCCTATGGTTTGAGTCCTGCAGGAACAGCGTTCCTGCACTTTTTTTTGCTGTCTGCTCCCTCTCGCCGCGCGCTGATGCCGGGAGCCGGAATATGACGTCATATTCCGGCTCCCAGCTACAGCAGACAGCCCGCGCGGCGAGAGGGAGCAGACCGCAGAGAGCTCCCTCGCCGCGGCTGAGCTGCAGAAAGGCGCCCGCCCCACTGGACCCCAGGGAAAAGTCCACCAGCACTCCAGGTAGGAGGCTGGGTGGACATTTGTTTTTAATTGAAAATATAATAATTTGTTCTTGTGTGTGATTGTGTGTATGTGAGTGTGTGTGTGTGTCAGTGAGTGTGTCAGTGAGTGTGTCAGTGAGTGTGTCTGTGTGTGTGTGTGTGTGTGTCAGTGAGTGTGAGTGTCTGTGTGTGAGTGAGTGCGTGTGTCAGTGAGTGAGTGTGTCTGTGTGTGTGTGTGTCAGTGAGTGTGAGTGTGTGTGTCAGTGAGTGTGTGTGTCAGTGAGTGTGAGTGTCTGTGTGTGTCAGTGAGTGTGTGTCTGTGAATGTGTGTGAGTGTGTGTCAGTGAGTGTATGTGTGTCTGAATGTGTCTGTGAGTAAGTGGGTGTACGCATATATATATGTATATATATATATATATAAACAAAACCAAGAGGGCTGCACTCACCTAAACATGCATACATTATAGGGTGCTGCTATTAGAGATTTAGAGATTGTAATAGTTTTATTTAAAAACACCTCACCTAGGCAAAAAGGTGCCTCCAGGATCCTATTTAGCCTTGACTTGCAGAGAGTCCCAGTAAGGAAGTATTTCCCAAGTAAGTGGATCAATCTCATAAGGGCAAGCATTAGGCTGCTAGAGTAGGACCTGCCAAGAATGGGGTACATTGACGTTGTGGCAGGCTTATGCAATATATGATCATATAATGTAACTAAACCCCCATTATTTTTTGCCTAGGTGAGGTGTTTTTAAATAAAACTATTACAATCTCTAAAATTTTGAAAGCATTATTTAGTGAATAAGCGAGTGCGCTGGATTCTGTATTTTGTATGTTTTGGCCCCAGCAGCACCCTATAATGTATGCATGTTTAGGTGAGTGCAGCCCTCTTGGTTTTGTTTGTATATTTGGGAGTCTAGGCCAGCTCCTTGGTTTTGCACCCCTCCCTGTCACAGGTGCCTCATTCCAGGATCCTATTTAGCCTTGACTTGCAGAGAGTCCCAGTAAGGAAGTATTTCCCAAGTAAGTGGATCAATCTCATAAGGGCAAGCATTAGGCTGCTAGAGTAGGACCTGCCAAGAATGGGGTACATTGACGTTGTGGCAGGCTTATGCAATATATGATCATATAATGTAACTAAACCCCCATTATTTTTTGCCTAGGTGAGGTGTTTTTAAATAAAACTATTACAATCTCTAAAATTTTGAAAGCATTATTTAGTGAATAAGCGAGTGCGCTGGATTCTGTATTTTATATATATATATATATATATATATATATATATATATATATATATATATATATATATATATATATATATATATATACACACACGCAGAGCCGGCGCTATCTGAGTGCCGGCTCTGCTCTAAGCCTTCATGGGCCGGCGGGGAGACCAAAGATCTACCTCACCGGCCCACAGCAGCATGGAGGGAGGCAGGAGAGGACCCAGGGAGCTCTAGACAGAAGCTCCGCCAGGTTCCTCTCGCGATATCTGAGTGTTGCTGCGGCAACGCTCAGATCTCGCGAGAGTTAACTCTAGCCCTGCAGGCTAGAGTTCACTCTCCACTGGACCACCAAGGATGGCACATGGCAGCAAGGATTTACTAATCTGCCAAATCCCTCCAAACATACAGCACACACATACAGCACCTACACACATACAGCTCACACACACATACAGCTCACACACACACAGTACACTAACCGCACCCTCACAAACACACACAGCACCTTTAAAAAAAACACAACACCCTCACACACAGCACACTAACAGCACCCTCACAAACACACACACACACAAACAGCACCCTCACAAATACACGACACTCACACAAACAGCACCCTCACAGGACAAACATACACACACAAACAGCACAGTCACAAACACACACACACAAACACCCTCACATCACACTAACAGCACCCTCACACACATCACACTAACAGCACACAGCACACTAACAGCACACACAGCAGTGTGTGTGTGTGTTTGTGTGTGTGGATATATCTATATATATATATATATATATATATATATATAGATATATCCACACACACACACGCGGCGTGTGTTTGTGCTTTAGGGTGCACACCCAAATGCAATAGGCTGCGCACGCCTATGAATCCGGCCATTCTAAGGACCGGTAATACGTTACTTATTTGTCATCCGTGCTGTACAGTTCTACGTGCTGGATCAAACGGTAATCCTGACATTATGACATGGCCATAGATCCTGTAGAACTGTGTCAGCACATAGCTGCTTGCGAGAGGAAATTAGAGGAGAATGATCACCGCATGGATCAATTCACTCAGGCTTTAAGTACGCTTCTCACTAGAACGGAGCATCTGCAGCCTGCAGCGTCTCCTCCTATAGCACCTCTACCCTGTGTACCTCCACCCACTGTTAATAGGACTCCTTGCATCTCCTTATCACCATCCCTACAGTTTGATGGCAATATCCAGGAATGCAGGGGTTTTCTTAATCAGGTGGAGTACCATTTTGAGGCCTCACCAGGGTCATTCCCCACGGACAGAGCAAGAATTGGTTATCTAATGAATCAATTAAAGGGCAAGGCCCTTGCCTGGGCTAATCCGTTGTGGGAGAGTAATCGGAGCATAGCTCATAATTACCAGGAATTCCTTGCCGAATTCAAGCTCACGTTTGAGCCATTGGGTAGAGAGGATGACGCCTCCACTGCCCTAATGCACATCAGACAAGGTAACCGGTCTATCTCGGATTATGCTATTGAATTCCGTACCTTAGCTTCCGAGGTAGACTGGACTAACAATGGGTTAATCTCAGCATTCAAAAAGGGTCTCTCAGAGACTATACTAGATGAGATAGCCGCTAAAGAATTACCTAAGAGTCTTAACGAATTTATTACGTTTGTCATGCATATTGATAATAGGTTAAGACTCAGAGAAGTCACCAGAAGCAAGACCAGACGTACGGCTATGTCCCTAGCACCTCAATTCTCTAAACCTGTTTTGTCTAACCTCCCTGTACAGTCCGAACCCGAACCTATGCGGTTGGGGGTCACTAGACTGTCAGAGGCCGAAAAACAGTATAGGAGAAGGGAGGGGTTATGCCTATATTGCGGTAGAAAGGGACATATGATAACTAATTGTCCAGTGCGTCCGGAAAACTTCCGCACCTAAGAACCTTAAGGGGACAGATCTT
The DNA here is from genome assembly GCA_933207985.1 of Pelobates cultripes. Classification (NCBI taxonomy): domain Eukaryota; kingdom Metazoa; phylum Chordata; class Amphibia; order Anura; family Pelobatidae; genus Pelobates; species Pelobates cultripes. The sequence goes on along the minus strand of OW240917.1, from coordinate 202,431,114 downwards.
AGGTGTGATGGAGTTGTCCTCTAACAAAAACAAAAGTAGATTCCTCCTTGAGGTATCTATTTCCCTTGATAACAAGAAGTTTTCTTGCAGTGCCCTAATGGACTCAGGTGCTGCTGGAAATGTTATTGATGTTCAGTTTATTAGGGGTAATGAGATACCGGTCAGGGAGAGACCTACGCCGCTAGCTGTAGAGGCTATTGATGGTAGACCACTCACACAACCGCTTATAACCCACGAAACTGTCCCTATTACGATCTCCATTGGGGCCTCCCATAGGGAGGAGATGACGTTTCAGGTTATTACTTCTCCATCATGTCCTATCATATTAGGGTTTCCGTGGCTGAGTAAGCACAATCCCTATATTGACTGGGCTAATGGGGAGATATTAGAATGGGGTAAAGAGTGTATGGGGAGATGTATAAAACCAGTACTAAAGAGATTGGATACTATTGACCTTCCCACTACCACTCCCCAAACTCCTGGAGTTCCCATACAATACCGAGAACTTCAGGAGGTGTTTAACAAGGCTCAATCCGATGTATTGCCTCCCCACAGAGCATATGACTGTGCCATTAACCTGTTTCCAGGCGCTATGCCACCTAAGGGGGCAGTTTATGCCTTATCTCCCCAGGAGAGTAAAATAATGGAGGAATACATCAAAGAATCCTTGAGCAAAGGGCACATAAGAAAGTCATCCTCACCAGCTGGTGCAGGATTCTTTTTTGTTGAGAAAAAGGGTGGTGAGTTACGCCCTTGCATAGACTACAGGGCACTTAATAAAATCACTGTAAAAAATGCATACCCTATCCCACTCATTTCCGAATTGTTTGATAGACTTCAGGGAGCTAAAGTATTTACTAAGCTTGACCTTAGGAGCGCTTACAATTTGATTAGAATTAAAGAGAATCATGAGTGGAAGACGGCATTTAATACCCGTAGTGGACACTATGAATATCTGGTAATGCCATTTGGGTTATGCAACGCCCCGGCCGTATTCCAAGACTTTATAAATGGTGTACTCAGGGAATTCATTTACTCATTTGTCTTGGTTTATTTGGACGATATTTTGGTGTATTCCCCTGATCTTCAAACTCACCACTCCCATGTGAAACAGGTTCTGCAGACGTTGTTGAAAAATAAACTTTATTGTAAATTAGAAAAGTGCATATTTGACCAACCTGAAGTCCACTTTTTGGGTTACAACATCTCTGCATCGGGATTTCAAATGGATCCTAAAAAACTAGAGGCTGTACTACACTGGCCATTACCCTCTGGTTTAAAAGCCATTCAAAGGTTTATTGGTTTTGCCAACTATTACAGAAGATTCATCAAAGGATTTTCTTCTGTAATAGCCCCAATCACAAATATGACTCGCAAAGGGGTTAGTAGCACGATATGGTCCAAAGAGGCTGTGAATGCTTTTGAGACTCTTAAACAAAGATTTGCCTCTGCGGACATACTAAAACATCCCGACACTAGTAAACCTTTTATATTGGAGGTTGATGCATCTGAGACAGGGGTAGGGGCTGTTCTCTCTCAGAGAGAAAGCCAGGGAACACCATTGCATCCTTGTGGCTACTTCTCCAGAAAGATGTCTCCTGCTGAGCGCAACTATGATATTGGCAATAGAGAACTGTTGGCCATTATTCTTGCCCTCAAGAAGTGGCAACATCTTTTGGAGGGTTCCAAGGACCCCCTGTTGATCATAACCGACCACAAAAATCTGGCATATATAGGGGATGCCAAACATTTGTCTTCCAGACAGGCTAGATGGTCACTGTTCCTTTCACGTTTTAACTTTCTCATTACTTATAGACCTGGTTCTAAAATACCAAGGCTGATGCCTTGTCCAGGCAATTTGATAATGAGTCAGCTCCGGAACAGGTGACATCTCCTATTATTCCACCAGAGTGTATTATTGCTACTACTGTCCTCTCACTGTCTTCTCCACTGCTTGGCACCATACTGGAGGCCCAGCCTCAGGCGCCCAGTGGTAAACCGTGTGATAAACTATTCGTTCCCCTATGTGAAAGGGTTAATATCATGAAAGTGTTCCATGACAATATAACTGCTGGACACCCGGGCATCAATAAGTCCACTGCCGCGATCACTAGATCATTTTGGTGGGATTCACTCAGGAAAGATGTAAAGGAGTATGTGCAGGCATGCTCTGTGTGTGCAGTTTCTAAGGTGACTCATGCACTTCCTTGTGGCCTGTTGCAGCCTCTTCCTGTTCCTGAGATTCCATGGTCCCACTTATCCATGGACTTTATTGTAGAGCTTCCTAGCTCTGCTGGGTTCACTACTATTCTCGTGGTTGTAGACCGATTTTCTAAGATGGCTCACTTCATTCCTCTCAAGAAGTTGCCATCTTCGCAAGATTTGGTCCTAATTTTCATACGTGAAATTGTCCGTTTGCATGGCATCCCCACAATATTGTGTCTGATAGGGGCTCTCAGTTTGTGTCCAGGTTCTGGAGGGCGTTCAGTAAACAATTGGGGATTGATCTCTCCTTCTCCTCCTCCTACCATCCACAGACCAATGGTACAGCTGAGAGAGCTAACCAGTCATTAGAAGTTTATTTGCGTTGTTTTATTAATAGCACACAAGACAATTGGTCCGAACTACTCCCATGGGCCGAGTTCGCTAGAAACAATGCTGTTCATGACTCCTCTGGGCACAGTCCATTTTTTGTCAATAATGGTAGGCATCCTACGGTTCTCCCTGCGGTATTTTCTGATACTACCATTCCTGCTCTGGATGAGCGTCTGGCCTCCATTCGGGATACCTGGGTTAAAGTTCAAACTGCTCTAGGGGCTGCTGCTGAGCGCTTCAAACATTTTGCTGATAAGCGTAGGAGTGCCAACCCGGTGTACCAAGTGGGGGACCAGGTTTGGTTGTCATCTCGCAACATCAAGCTTAAGGTCCCTAGCATGAAGTTTGCCCCCAGATTCCTTGGTCCCTATAGAGTGCTTCGTAGGATCAATCCAGTGTCTTACTCTCTGGCTCTTCCTGCATCTTTAGGGATTTCCAACACTTTTCATGTGTCCTTACTCAAACCTCTTGTCTGCAATAGATATACTGTTCCTTGTGTTCCTCCCTCTCCGGTGGTGGTGGGTGGTCAGGAAGAGTATGAGGTATCTTCTATCGTGGATTCTAGGTTTTCTCGGGGCACTTTACAGTACTTGGTTGTTTGGAAAGGTTACGGTCCTGCTGATAGTTCTTGGGTTTCGGCTCCTGACCTGCATGCGGGCCATAAGAGCCGCGCTTTTCACGCTAAATTTCCTCTCAAGCCTGGTCCTGTCCGCCCGGTGGTCGTTCTTCAGGTGGGGGGTAATGTCACGTATTCATCCGCTTATAGAAATGTGGTTAATGACATTTACTGTCCACACAGGAAAAGTTGTGCCGAGCAGCAACCTAATCCACAGAAGGGTTAATGCTGAGCAGTAATTGTGCAAATGAAACCTGGTGTCATGTATTCATCTGCTTATAGAAAAGTGGTTAATGACATTTACTGTCAATACAGGAAAAGTTGTGCCGAGCAGCAACCTAATCCACAGAAGGGTTAATGCTGAGCAGCAATTATGCAAATGAAACCTGGTAACTGACTTTGAGGTCAAAGGCCGGTTACAGCCTATCAGAACTAAAGGAGAGGTATTTAGGCCCAGTTCTCAGCCTGCTCAGTGCCCTGTTGTGGTTTCCCTTGTGGTTGTCTGAGAGCGCGTTCCTGTTTATAGTTTTCTACCTGGTTTTTGACTTTGGCTTTGTTTAATGACTTCTCTATATTCTGGTATCC
>OW240917.1:202357287-202427218 GCA_933207985.1 Pelobates cultripes | reverse complement strand
GGGCAGCAGCCCATAGATTTGGGGGAGGGGGGCAGCAGCCCATAGATTTGGGGGGGGTAGCAGCCTTTAGATTTGGGGGCAGCAGCCCATAGATTTGGGGAGGGGGCAGCAGCCCATAGATTTTGGGGGGGCAGCAGCCTATAGATTTGGGGGGGCAGCAGCCTATAGATATATAGAAATGAACAGGAAGGGTCAGCAAGGTAAAGGTAAAGCAGCACAAAGGTAAAGTAGAAGGAGCAGAAAGGGTCAGAAATGAGCTGGAAGGGGCAGAAGGAGCACAAACATAAAGTAGGAGAATGAGCAGGAAGGGCCTGCAAGGAGCAGGAAGGAGCAGGAAGGGGCAGAAGGAGCACAAACATAAAGTAGGAGAATGAGCAGGAAGGGCCTGCAAGGAGTAGGAAGAAGCACAAAGGGATAGCAAGGAGCACAAAGGTAAAGTAGAAAAGGGAGCAGAAAGGGTCTGCAAGGAGCAGAAAGGGATCAGAATGAGAAAGGAGCAGAAGGGCGCAAAATAAGCAGATAGGTAAAAGAGCAGAAGGGGCCAAGGATAGAAAACAGTGTCAGAAGAAAAAAAAAGACTGTCAAATGAAGGAGAGGAAAAGGAGATTGGAGCAGGAAGGACAAATGAAGTGAACCCTCCACTTTATTCTGGACACCACATCATAAGGCTTTGGTACTTGGGCCTGGCAGGGAAACGCTGGACCTACTCATCTTCAAGGTAAAAAAATATCGGTGTTAATGTGTTCACTTTTATTTACTGAGTGTCAGGAAGCACAGAGTGCCATTGGGTAGGGGTGTTGCTGATTGGCTAGAGCGGTCAGCTGGCACTCTAAACCAATCAGTAGCTCCCCATTCATAAAAAAGTAAAAATATTTTATGAACCAGGACTAGCGATTGGCTTAGAGCATCAACTGACCACTCTAGCCAATCAGCGGCACCCATGCCTGACGTCAATCTGCACTTCCTGACACTCTGTTTCAGAAGCCAAATACCACTGAGCGACCTGGAGCTGGAGGAAGCCTTTGGGGTTAAACCATTTGAGAGCGATTTAACCCCTTAAAGGAAAGCAAGCACCCAGGGGCTTCCTGGCATCATAGCATTTTCATTTAGGTGAAGTTGTTATGGTGACCAGAAATGTCCTTTAATTTGCTTAAAAGAACACTATAGTGACAGGAATACAAACCTATATTCCTGACACCATAGTTGTGAAAACGCTATTCACCCTGGCTTTATGTGATAATGGCTATGCCCCTTCCCTTTCATGACACTGTCAAAAAGGTACCAAGCATGGATGTCATTACAATTATGCCCCCCCCTGGAAAAATTCCTGCGGACGCCCATGAGGCTGGCAATTGCAATCAGAAGTCTTGGGTTACAGCAACATCTCCTATCACAGATTTACTCTAGATTCAGAGTTTCACCCATGGCAAACATGGCATACTAAATCCGAAAGGCAAATCTGAGGCTAAATTATCAAAGATGTAACTATATCTGAGCTGGATCATTTATCCAAACCAGCTATTTGATGCTCAAATTTGATTTGGTTTTCATACTACCTATGTTTCATCTTCCGTTTTCATTCCATTTGTTATTAGAAATCATTACAATGAGCTACATAGTTCTCTAAATCTATAACTTCATCTTCTGTTTTCATTCCATTTGTTATTAGAAATCATTACATTGAGCAGTGGCGGAACTACTGCGGTTACAGGGGTCGCAGCTGCGACCGGGTCAGTCACTCCAGGGAGCGATCGCGGGTCCCGCTGGCTAAGTAACACAGCCCCGGCCGCACAATGATAACCGCCGGTGCCACGTGTTCAGGGGCCCATCGAGTGGCCCATGTTGTTAGGGCCACTGGATGCTATGTATTGTCAGACGCTGGGAGGAAGTGACTGCCCCGGTCACTTCCTCCCAGCAACCAACGGGAGCCATGGTGGAGGAAGGAGAGGAGAGAGTCAGAGTGGAAAATCTGACCCCCATCAGGCTGAGCCACTGTACCCCAGGGAAAGGTATGTGTGTCTGTATGAATATTTCTCTGTATATGTGTGTGTATGTCTGTCTGTGTGTCTGTCTGTATGTATGTATGTCTGTCTGTGTGTCTGTATGTGTGTGCGTGCGTGCGTGTGTATATCAGTTTGTGTTTCTGTATGTATGTGTGTCTGTCTGTGTATGTGTGTCTGTATGTATGTGTGTGTCTGTCTGTCTGTCGGTCTGTGTGCCTGTATGTGTGGGTATGTATGTGTCTGTATGTATGTGTGTGTGTATGTGTGGGTATGTGTGTCTGTATGTATGTGTGTGTGTATGTTGTCTGTGTCTGTATGTATGTATGTGTGTTTATATGTATGTGTCTGTGTGTGTGTATGTGTGCGTGTGTTTGAATGTATGTGTGTCTGTATGTGTGCGTGTGTCTGTGTGTGTCTGCATGTGTATCTGTTTGCATATGTGGGGGGAGGGGGGAACGTATGGGAGAGGGCCGGTAGACATATGGGGGAGGGTGTGGCAGGGGGGTAAATGTATGGGGGGCCCAGGGCAGTTTTCACACCGGGTCCCTGTGGTTTCTAGTTACGCCTCTGACATTGAGCTACATAGTTCTCTAAATCTATAATTTGAATTAAGTAAAATATCACAGACATTGATGTTACCATTTGATAAATAAGATGCAATCAGAATGACAACCAATAGAAAGCATATAACATTTAGTACTTTGCATCTGATAAAGAACCTGTTTTACTGGCACTATAGACTCCTGCAGTGCCCCCCTCCCTCACGCTCCTTTTCGCTGGGCTGAAGGGGTTAAAACCCTTCAGTCACTTACCTGAATCCAGCACAGATGTCCCTCGACGCTGGGTCAGGCTCCGCCCATGCGCCTCTGCTGCCGTCAGCCGGCGGGGGAGACCTAATGTGCATGCGCAGCAGTGGCCTTGCTCTCATTAGGATTTCCCCATAGGAAAGCATTATTCAATGCTTTCCTATGGGAAAAATCTGACACTGTAAGTCCTTATGCAGAGCGTGAGGTTGCCCAGCGTCAGATAAGAGACCAAAGGTCCGTTTTGATTCCGGAAGTCCCTCTAGTGGTTGTCTCCTAGACAGCTGCCAGGAGGAGTTAACCCTCAGACAGGGCCGCCATCATGGGGTGGCCATGTGGAGCGGCGAAACTGCCGCAGGTGCATCTGCACCGGGGGCCCATCAGATGGCCCAAGCATTTAGGGCCACCCGATGGGCCCTATATCTTCAGGGGCTGCTGGGAGGAAGTGACAGCCGGTCACTTCTTCCCAGCTTACTCCACGCGGGGGGAGAGGGAGAGCGGAGGAGAGATAGAGCAGAGGATACCAGAGGCATCCACTCCCATCATCCCCAGCCACCCTCCTGCAACTTAAGGTAAGAGGAGGGTGGCTGATAAATGAAGTGTGAGTGTGTGTGTATATGTATGTGTATGTATGTATGTCTGTGTGTGTGTGTATGTCAGTATGTATATAAGTTTGTATGTATGTCTGTTTGTCAGTATGTATGTATGTCTGTGTGTGTGTGTCAGTATGTATGTGTGTATGTATGTCAGTATGCATGCATGTCTGTGTGTATGTATGTCTGTATGTATGTGTATGTCAGTATGTATATATGTATGTATGTCTGTTTGTTAGTATGTATGTATGTCTGTGTATGTCTGCAAGTATGTATGTATGTGTGTGTGTATGTCAGTATGCATGTATGTCAGTATGTATGTCTGTGTGTGTATGTCAGTAAGTATTTATGTCTGTGTGTGTCAGTATGTATGTGTGTATGTATGTATGTCAGTATGCATGTATGTCTGTGTGTGTCAGTATGTATGTGTGTATGTTTCTATCTGTATGTGTGTGTATGTCAGAATGTATATGTATGTATGTCTGTGTGTGTGTGTGTGTCTGTGTGTGTGTATGTCAGTATGTATGTGTGTATGTATGTATATATCTATCAGTATGTATGTCAGTATGCATGTATGTCTCTGTGTGTGTGTGTATGCCAGTATGTCTGTATGTATCTGTTTATGTATATATTGATCTGTGTGTGTTTGTGTATGTGTGTGTGTATGTCTGTATGCATGTATATCAGTATGTATGTCTATGTATGCCATTATGCATGTCAGTATGTATTTATGTGTATGTATGTATGTCTGTATGTCAGTTTGTATGTATGTCTGTTTGTCAGTATGTATGTATGTATGTCTGTATGTGTGTGTCAGTATGTGAGTATGTATGTACATCAATGTGTGTGTCTGTATATCAGTATGTGTGTGTGTGTATCTGTATCTGTGTATGTGTCTATATGTGTGTATGTCTGTTTCAGTATTTTTCTCTGTTAGTATGTGTGTGTGTCTGTGTCCTTTGGTGTCTGTGTATTCCTGTGGGCGGGGTTTGGAGACAGGGCTTGGAGGCGGGCACCCGAGGGCCCGACCTTGAGCTGTGTTAGGGGCCCCACAATTTATGATGGCGGCCCTGCAATAATTACCACTGTAGGGTTAAGAGACATGGGACATTGCACCCAGACAACTTCAATTTTTTAGTAGGTCACAAACACTAGCCAAAGTTAGTGTTAATATTTGTTTGTGTGTGAAAAATGCAAAAAACTAATTTGAATGCCAATTTAAGCCAGTGTTTGTGACTAAGTGGCTACTAAAAAAGACTGGACATACCCCATTTGCAATACCTTGGGTTGCCTACTATTGCAAATAGTATGCCATTATGGGGGTAATTTTCATTCCTGGGCAAAAAGCAACGTAACCAATCTGGTGAATTTCAATGTGAAAAAACTGAAACACAAGCCTTATATTTGACCCTGAATTTTTAAAACACCATAAAACCTTTACATGAGGGGTACTGTTATACTCAGGAGACTTCGCTGAGCACAAATATTAGTGTTTCAAAACAGTAAAACATATCACAACAATTATATAGTTCGCGTAAGTGCCATTTGTGTGTGAAAAATGCAAAAAATGTCCCTTTCACTTATGATATCATCGTTGTAATTTATTTTACTGTTTTGAAACACTAATATTTGTGTTCAGCTAAGTCTTTCGAGTAAAACAGTACCCCCCATGTACAGGTTTTATGGTGTATTAGAAAGTTACAGGGTTAAATATAGTGCTAGGAAATTAAATTCCCTGGACTTTTGGCCTGGGTTGTCAGGCAGGTCCAGCAAATTGTAATTAATAAAATGACCTAATTATGTAAAATTATTACATAAATATATACATAGAATTATTATATATATACGTGTGTATATATATTTGTATATATATATATTTGAAATTTTTTTTAATTCATTTTATTTATATATAGATATATACGTATATACTATGTGTATATATATATATATATATATATATATTATTTTGTTCTACGTGTATTTTGATATCTATCTATATATATATATATATATATAAATTTTAAAATACAGTTAGAATGAAATTACACATATATGTGTATATATATATATATATATATATTATTTATTTATTTTTTATTTTATTTTTTTACGTATTTACATATATTTATTTTATATTTTAAATAAATATATATATATATATATATATAATTATAGTTATATATATTTAATCTATATCAATATCATTCTACGTGTATTTGTATTATTAACATTAAAAAACACTTAGAAAGGGTATGTGTATGTATGTATATGTGTATATATATATACTTAGATCATATATATAATAAATATATATATATGATCTAAGTATATATTTTATTTTAAACAGTTTTTTAAATCTTTTATTTTACAGTTTTCAGGCAGCAGAGGGGAGTGCCTGTCATTACAGGCACTCCCCCTGCTGGCACTGCTGTGGAGGGCTAAGCCGTTCATGTGATTGTTAGGTCTTCGCAAGGCCCCTGCGATTACATGGCCCAGGAGGGCCGGAACAGAAGCAGTGGGACTCCTTGGGATGCCAGGTTAGTCTCCCCACCGGGATCACCGGCGATCGGGTAAGTACCATAGGACAGCGGGGACATGCTATGCCGTCCGCCGGCGTTTAGAGCCGAGTCCCCAAGGACGGCATAGCACGCCTGCCATCTTTAAGGGGTTAAAGTTCATACTTTCTTACATCTGATTTTGCTGTTGATCCAAAAGAAGACAAAAAAAAAAACAGTTTGAAGTGCTATCCAGTTTTGCAATAAACTAGGAAAAAATTCCTTCTTGATTTCAAAATGCCTGTCAGATCTCATGTATGTTGCTGCAGGCACTTGCGTACATACCGCAGTCGCAGGGGTTGCAGGGGTCGCTGGCCCTGGTGTCACCGGCCGGTTCTGCGGGCGTGTGAGGGAGCACTCTCCCCTGAGCACTCTCTGCCCAGCTCCCGCGCGAGCACCGCACTGATGCCGGAGCCGGAATATGACGTCATTCGGGCCCCGGCATCAGTAAGCGGCCGGGCTGTCCCACTGGACCCCAGGGAATCCCCTCAGCACTCCCAAAGGTAGAGAGGCTGGGGGATCACATTTTAAAAAAACGTGTTTGTATGTGTGTTAGTGTTAGAGTGTGTGTATGTGTGTGTGTGTTAGTGTTAATTTTTGTGTCAGTGTGTGTGTTACTGTGTGTGTGTCTGCTAGTGGGTGTCAGTGTGTGTTAGTTGTGTGTTAGTTTGTGTGTGTCTGCTAGTGAGTATCGGTGTGTGTTAGTTTGTGTGTCAGTGAGTGTGTGTCTGTTACTGAATGTGTTAGTTTGTGTGTGTCTGTTAGTGTGTATCTGTTACTGAGTCTGTTTGGTGTCTTAGTGAGTGTGTGTTTGTCAGTAAGAGTGTATGTTTTGTAAGTGAGTGTGTATGTGTGTCTGTCTGTCAGTGAATGTGTATGTATGTCTGTCACTGTGTGTGTCTCTGTCAGTAAATGTGTGTGTCTGTTAGCTAGTGTGTATGCGTCTGTTCATGAGAGTGTGTGTTTTTAAAACCCCTTCAGCACTTACCCTTCTCCAGTGCTGGACTCCCTTGGCGCTGGGGATCCCTCCACCCTGATCCGCCTCTCGGCTCCGAATGCGCATTGGCGGCAAGAACCGCGCGCATTCAAACCGCCCATAGAAAAGCATTACTCAATGCTTTCCTATGGACGTCCAGCGTCTTCTCAATGTGGTTTTCACAGTGAGAATCGCGGAAGCGCCTCTAGCGGCTGTCAGTTTCTCTGAAACTGCTATGTATTCAGCTGCAGGGTTAAAACTTGAGGGACCTGGAACCCAGACCACTTCATTGAGCTAAAGTGATCTTGGTGTCTATAGTGGTCCTTTAAGTGTATGTGTATCTGCATGCACTGGCGTACATATTGCAGCCCTGCGACCCCTGCGACCAGGTGCCCGCCGCCATGTGTTGAGGCCCCGGCCTGTGCAGAGTAAGCACGGGGGGAGCCCACGGTCAGTTTTCGCACCGGGGCCCCATGGGTCGTGCGTATGCCACTGGTTGCAGGGATTTAGCTTATCCTATTTGTTATTAATCAAAAATATTTAGAGATACTAACACCTTCATTTTAAAATTATGGCTATGGCAGAGCTGTCTCTTCTTCTGCAACAACCGAACCAGGAAGCACCTACACTTATTTGAATATTCGTAGAATAAACGATTGTATTTACACAATGTGTGAAGAACATTTCTGAGTGCTCTGTAAGCTTCAACTAGATCACAACGTTTTGGGAGGGTGTGAGCTCTAAAGGCACAGGGAATCTTGTGAAGATTGATGGCAAAATTAATGCAGCATGTTATCAAAAAATACTGGCAGACTTGCGTTCTTTTGCACGAAGACTGCACATGGGACACTTTTGGACTTTCCAGCATGATAATAACCTTAAAGGACCACTATAGTGCCGGGAAAACATACTTGTTTTCCTGGCACTATAGTGCCCTGAGGGTGCCCCCACCCTCAGGGACCCCCTCCCGCCTGGCTCTGGAAAGGGGAAAGGGGTTTAAACTTACCTTTTTCCAGCGCTGGGCTGAGACCTCTCCTCCTTCTCTCCTCCTCCGTTCCGCCCCGTCGGCTGAATGCGCACGCGCGGCAAGAGCTGCGCGTGCATTCAGCCGGTCGCAAAGGAATGCATTTACAATGCTTTCCTATGGACGCTGGCGTGCTCTCACTGTGAAAATCAATGAGACAGCCACTAGAGGCTTTGGGGGAAGGCTTAAGCCATTAATAAACATAGCAGTTTCTCTGAAACTGCTATGTTTATTAAAAAATGGGTTAACCCTAGCTGGACCTGGCACCCAGACCACTTCATTAAGCTGAAGTGGTCTGGGTGCCTAGAGTGTTCCTTTAAGTACAAGGCCAATTTGACCCTCCAGTGGTTACAGCAGAAAAATAAGTGAAGGTTCTGGAGTGGCCATAACAGTCTCCTGACCTTAATATCATCAAGCCATTCTGGGGAGATCTGAAATGTGCGGTTCATGCAAGACGACCAAAGACTTTGCATGACGTGGAGGCAGCCATACCACCTGCAAGAATTAGGGCACTCATAGACAACTTTTACAAAAGACTGCATGCTGTCATTGATGCTAAAGGGGGCAAAACACAATATCAAGAACTAATGGAATGCAGACTTTTGAACAGAGGTCATTTCATTTTCTTTCTATTTTGTTGCTATGTTTTGTTTTATGATTGTGCCATTCTGTTATAACCTACAGTTGAATATGAATCCCATAAGAAATAAAAGAAAGTGTTTTTTGCCTGAGCACTCATGTTTTCTTTAAAAAAATTAAATATATTACCAATTCTACAATGGTATGCAACCTTTTGAGCACAACTGTACACTAACCTTAGCATAATCTAAAATCCAGATCTACTTCTGCAAGAGATAAAAGCCAGTGAACCCATCTAGTTTTCATGGTGTTAGATTCTGCATTATGTAAGGCAGGGGAGGTGAGCATACCCTCTCATGGCAATTGTAGGTAACTAAAAAACCGCTATTTGTTTAAAAATACATAGGGATGTGGAAAGAGCGCAGGTAACTTTTTTCTTTGGTTTTTACTATATGTATTTGGGCTGGTGTGTACTATGGTCGTTGCTGCCGCCCAGGAGTATTGGGATTTTGACCGCAGGACTTGTTTCTCTGTATTTGTATTCACTTTTGTATCACACAGCTAGGTTGCAATGCTGCTGACCATCCCATGCTTATTAAGGGTTAATAAGCATGTAGGGATGTATATAAAAATACCCCTTTCTGTCTCATTAGAGATTTTTTTGCCAGAAGCTCAAGGAAGCAAGGCAAATGGTTAGAGTAAGAACCCACCTAAGAGGTCTGCCTTGACGTAGCAGGTGGGCATACCCTCTCATGGCCATTGGAGGTAACTAAAAACCTCCATTTGTTTAAAAATACATAGGGATGTGAAAAGAGCGCAGGTAACTATTTCTTTGGTTTTTACTATAAGAAATAAGGAGTTGACTCATACTAGCAGAACAGATAGGAGAAGTGATCTCCATGTATCGTCAAAGGGTTGCCACTATGCAAAGTTGTGGAACTTTCCAAAACAAGGAATATAAAGTCCAGATGCCAGAAACACAGTGAAAAGAAAAGAGACATAAGTCAATTTCGCTGAAATCTGGTGAAGTGACAAAGGTTAATTTGTCGACCAATCACACAAAAAATTAAGTACAAGATCCATATTCAAAATATGAGGATATTTGGGAGCTAGAGGCCAATCCATCTTAATACCTCATAAGAGCTTGCAAATCAACAGATCCTGACAGATAGGTATTCCCTGTACTGGAAAGTAAGATGCTGAATAGTAAGGTCTCATGACATTGATAGAGTGGTATTGTCACGTATTCATCAACAGATAAAAATGTGATTAATGACATTTACTGTTCTGACAGGAAAAGTTGTGCCGAGCAACATTACTGTCCTGACAGGAAAAGTTGTGCCGAGCAGCAATCAAATCCACAGGAGGGTTTGAGCTGAGCAGCAATTATGCAAATGGAAACCTGGTCACTGCCTTTGGGGTCAAAGGCCGATTACAGCCCATCAGATCCAGAGGAGGGGTATTCAGGCCCAGTTCTCACCCTGCTCAGTACCCCATCATGGTTTCCCTTGTGATTGTCCTCTCCGCTGCTTGGCTCCATCATGGAGGCTCAGTCTCAGGAGCCCTGCGGTAAACCTCAGGACAGATTGTTTGTTCCAGCGGCATACATACTGCGGTCGCAGAAGTCGCAGCTGCGACCGGGCCCGGCACTCCAGGGGGCCGGGCCGCCCTGCGTACCCCTGCGACCGGGTACCAGGCCTGCTGCCACATTTTGCGGCCCCGGCCCGCGCAGCAAACCATCGGGGCCGCATATGGAGGGATCTATCGTGTGGCCCATGCTGTCAGGGCCACCCGATGGATATGGATTGTGAGGGGGCCCGGTCTGCGCTGGGCGCTTTAAGAGCGCGACCGGGCCCCCTGTGATTACATCTGTAATGTGTGTGTGTGTGTCTGTATGTGTGTGTGTCTGTGTCTCTATATGTGTGTCTGTCTGTATATGTGTCTCTTTGTATGTATGTGTGTCTGTGTCTCTGTATGTGTGTGTCTCTGTGTCTCTGTGTATGTCTCTGTATGTATGTCTGTGTCTCTGTATGTGTATGTGTGTGTGTGTCTGTGTCTCTGTATGTATGTGTGTGTCTCTGTATTTGTATGTGTGTCTCTGTATGTGTGTGTGTCTGTATGTGTGTGTCTGTGTCTCTGTATGTGTATCTGTCTGTATGTGTGTCTGCGTCTATCTGTATGTTTGTTTGTGTCTCTCTGTATGTGTGTGTGTCTCTGTATGTGTGTGTGTCTCTGTATGCAGTGGCATACACACAATCCATGGGGCCCCATATGTATGTGTCTGTGTCTATGTATGTGTGTGTGTGTCTCTGTGTGTGTGTCTGTGTCTCTGTATGTGTGCCTGTGTCTCTGTATGTGTATGTGTGCCTGTATCTCTGTGTGTATATATGTGTGTGTATCTGTATGTATGTGTCTGTCGAGGGATGTGTGTGTGTGTCTATCTGTGTGTATGTTTGTGTGTGTGTCTGTATGTATGTATGTGTCAGGGGTATGGGGGGCACGGAGCGGGGGAGAGAGGGGAGCACGGATCGGGGGAGAGAGGCCCAGTTCTCATCCTGCTCAGTGCCCCATCATGGTTTCCCTTGTGATTGTCCTCTCCGCTGCTTGGCTCCATCATGGAGGCTCAGTCTCAGGAGCCCTGCGGTACACCTCAGCCCAGCGGCGTACATACTGCAGTCGCGGGGGCCTGCTGCCACATTTTGCGGCCCCGGCCCGTGCAGCAAACCGTCGGGGCCGCATATGGAGGGGACTATCGGGTGCTGTCAGGGCCACCCGATGGATATGGATTGTGAGGGGGGCCGGTCTGCACTGGGTGCTTTAAAAGCACCCTGTGATTACATCTGTATGTGTGTGTGGGTCTCTGTATGTCTATGTGTGTCTCTGTATGTATGTGTGTCTCTGTATGTGTGTGTGTGTGTTTGTATGTGTGTGTGTCTGTGTCTCTGTATGTGTGTCTGTCTGTATGTGTGTGTGCCTCTCTGTATGTATGTGTGTCTGTGTCTCTGTATGTGTGTGTCTCTGTGTCTCTGTATGTGTATGTCTCTGTATGTGTGTGTGTGTCTCTGTATGTGTATGTGTGTGTGTGGGTCTGTGTCTCTTATGTATGTGTGTGTCTCTGTATGTGTATGTGTGTCTCTGTATGTGTGTGTGTGTCTCTGTATGTGTGTGTCTCTGTATGTGTGTGTGTCTGTGTCTCTGTATGTGTGTCTGTCTGTATGTGTGTGTCTGTGTCTGTCTGTATGTGTGTCTGTGTCTCTCTGTATGTGTGTGTGTCTCTGTATGCAGTGGCATACACACAATCCATGGGGCCCCATATGTATGTGCCTGTGTCTATGTATGTGTGTGTGTCTCTGTGTGTGTGTGTGTGTCTCTGTGTGTGTGCCTGTGTCTCTGTGTGTATATATGTGTGTTTGTCTGTATGTTTGTGTCTGTCGAGGGATGTGTGTGTGTTTCTGTCTGTGTGTATGTTTGTGTGTGTGTCTGTATGTATGTATGTGTCGGGGGGATGGGGGGCACAGAGCGGGAGAGAGAGGGGAGCACGGATCGGGGGAGAGAGGGGAGGGAGGAAGGGCCCACGGATCAGTTTTGCACCTGGGCCCCATGGATTGTGTGTACACCACTGGTTTGTTCCATTAGGGGAAAGGGTTAATATCATGAAGGTATTTCACGACAACGTATCTGCCTGCCGCCCGGGTATTAATAAGTCCACTTCTGCTATCATGAGATCATTTTGGTGGGATTCCCTCAGGAAGGATGTTAAGCAGTATATGCAGGCCTGTTCTGTTTGTGTGGTTTCTAAAGTTCCTCATAAACTCCCTTGTGGCTTGTTGCAACCTCTTCCCATTCCTGAGGTTCTGTGGTCCCACTTGTCCATGGACTTCACTGGTACTAATCTTTATACGAGAAATTGTTCGTCTGCATGGCATTCCTTACAATATAGTATCAGATAGAGGTTCTCAGTTTGTGTCCCGTTTTGGAGGGCTTTCCATAAACAGTTAGGGATTGAATTGTCTTTTTTATCCTTTTACCACCACCAGACTAATGGTTCAGCTGAGAAGGCTAACCAGTCTTTGGAATTATATTTGCGTTGTTTTGTTAATAGCACTCAAGACAATTGGTCTGAATTACTACCATGAGCCGAGTTTGTTAGGAACAATGCTGACCATGACTTATCTGGACATAGTCCATTTTTTGTTATAAAAGGCCGACATCCTACTGTCCTCCCAGCTGTTTTTTCTGACACGGCTATTCCTGCTTTGGATGACCATTCGTGATACCTGGGTTAAAGTTCACTCCGCACTGGGGACTGCTGCTGACCACTTTAAGCATTATGCTGATAAACGGCGAGGTGCCTACCCTGTTTACCAGGTGGGTGAGAGGGTTTGGTTATCATCACGCAACATCAGGCTTAAAGTCCATAGCATGAAATTTGCTCCCAGGCTCATTGGGCCTTTTCGTGTCCTTAGAAGACTCAATCCCATTTCATACTCTCTGGCCCTTCTGGCCTCATTGAAAATTCCTTACACCTTTCATGTCTCCTTACTCAAACCTCTTATTTGCAATAAGTATACTGTCCAAAGTGTCCCTCCTCCTCCCTTGGTTGTTTCTGGACAGGAAGAGTATGAGGTCTGTAACGGATCGCCTGGCACCCCGACTGAGTACCTCCGTTAAAGAATGCTCCTAGCGCTTCCTGAGGACTCCAAGCACTGCAGCAGACACCACAAGCACCGAACCGGAGAAGCATATGAATCCTCTCAAGCATATGAATGCTGTAGACAGTTGAATAGGAACCATACGAATAGGTTTACTCTCCTAGCAGTCAAACTGGAACAGCATACAATAAATCCTTCCCCCAATAATGAGACGACACTTCACTTTGAGGGTTAAAACAGGAACTCCCTGTACTGTCACATACAGTCTCTTTTATTCCCAATCCACAAACATAGTACAGCCCACAGGGCGTTACAAAACAACCAATCACATCACAGTTACATCCCACATATTCCCTCCCCTTATCCTGAGAGGAAACTCAATTATACATACAGTTAAAACATACTTTCTACCCAACTTTCATAACTCCAAAACCATACATCACATTCACATAAAATTACATATTCACAATCAATCCATTCAGGGGAACAACATATTCAAAAATGGCACAAATCAGACAAGGGGTTCAAAAGTTAGTAAAAAGTCCTTTGTGACTAAATGAAGCATGGCTTTCTGGCCCAAACCAGTTTCAGAGTCTTCTATCCTGGAGAGTAATTCAATTATCTCCCAGGACAGACACAAGACTCCATTAAGCACATGGTTGCAAAAAGACACAAAACACTTTAAAATACATAAAGTCACTTTTACACATAACACACAGACATTTCACATATCCCCAGATAGCTGGGATCTGACAAAAACTACCAAATAGCGCTCAGATCCTATTCACACAGTTCAATTGCCATGGAGCCGAAGTCTTTAACTACACGAATGGGCTCCATGGCATAGCTATCTGGGTTAACACATTCACATAAAGTCTGGTCCATAGTCCAAAGGCAAGAGGCGGGCAAGCAGCCCCCTCCAAGGACACGTGGCCAGGCCGGTTTCGCCACATTTCTCCCCTTTACCATCCAGACTAACAAGGTATCTGACCTCCTGCCGGTCAGTGCCCTGGTTAGTCCAGCAACCCACCCACTAAGCACAAACAGCAATACAGCCCACCCACAATAACTGGTTACTACACCTGGATAAAACAGCAACTTGTCCATGTCCAGGTGCCTCACCACGGCTGTGCGGGGGGCTGGTAGACTGCCTTGGTGGGTTGCTGAGTGGGCAGAGACCAGCGGTACTCTGCTCGGGTGCCAGCGCTACCACTGAAGTAGCCTGGTTGGAGCCTGGTTGGGGGAGGGGGAGACCGACTGTCTCCCCTCTGGATACACTGCTCTGTGGCTGGGGGACAGGACCAACCGTCCCTACCCCTGGTGCTGCAAGTGCAGAGACTACAGTCCCATCTGCATAGTTGTGGGGCTTAACATCTCCCCTTGGTGGGTTAGGTTGCCGCTGGAGAGAGGGTGTAACAAGCTCCTCTCTCTGAACTGTAGACTGCCGCTGGGGAGAGGGGGTAACCTGCTCCTCTCCCTGACACTCTCTTTGCTGGTGGAGAGGGGGACCAACTGTCTCCCCTTTCAATATTTTGTCCTGCCGCTGGGGTGAAAGACAGACTGTCTCCGCTTCCTGCAGGACACACTGCCGCTGGGGAGGAAGGACTGCACCTTCCGTTCCCTGGGAAAAAGACTGCCGCTGGGGAGGAAGCACCGCACCTTCAGCTCCCTGGGACTCACACTGCCGCTGGGGAGGAAGGACAGCACCTTCAGCTCCCTGTGATACATACTGCCGCTGGAGATCTGGGCCGACCGCCCAGCATCCCTGTAGGGCCGGTAGAGAGACCGCCGTCCCATCTCCACCTGCCATCTATGGGTCTTCCCAGGACCAGTCTGTGAGGTCCCTCAACATTTGCGAGTAAGGACCACCTGGCAACTCCGGCTGCTGGGGATCTGGGCCGGTCCCATCTCCACCTGCCTGTTGTGGTTCCTCACAGGACCAGTCTATGAGGACCCCTACTTCGGGTTCCTGCGGCCGCCTCAGGGGGAGACGGCTAGCCTCCTCGGATGCAGCCTCTACTCGGCTGCTGTAACACTCCTTCCGCTGAGCATACTCTCTCTCTCTCGCCAGCCGGAATTCTCGGGCCAGCCTTGTGTTTCGCTCGGCCGTGACCTGGTTCCAGATCACCCGGCGTACCTCCATGGGTAAATCATCCCCATACTGGGCCACTCGCTGCCTTACCTCGGCCATCCAATCATCGCCAGAGCCTTCCATACTTGTCTGCTCCAAGTCGCTGGATACCTCTGCTCCCAGGGGCGCTGCACGTGTGCTAGCGTTGCCCTCAATTTGTAACTCCACGAACGGTGTCTCTGAGCTGCTTTACCTCGCCCTAGGACGCCATCCCTCCGCTGCCACCAATGTAACGGATCGCCTGGCACCCGACTGGGTACCTCCGTTAAAGGATGCTCCTAGCACTTCCTGAGGACTCCAAGCACTGCAGCAGACACCAAAATCACCGAACCAGAGAAGCGTATACCTTTTCTCAAGCATATGAATGCTGTAGACAGTTGAATAGGAACCATACGAATAGGTTTACTCTCCTAGCAGTCAAACTGGAACAGCATACAATAAATCCTTCCCCCAATAATGAGACGACACTTCACTTTGAGGGTTAAACAGGAACTCCCTGTACTGTCACATACAGTCTCTTATTCCCAATCCACAAACATAGTACAGCCCACAGGGCGTTACAAAACAACCAATCACATCACAGTTACATCCCACATATTCCCTCCCCTTATCCTGAGAGGAAACCCAATTATACATACAGTTAAAACATACTTTCTACCCAACTTTCATAACTCCAAAACCATACATCACATTCACATAAAATTACATATTCACAATCAATCCATTCAGGGGAACAACATATTCAAAAAATGGCACAAATCAGACAAGGGGTTCAAAAGTTAGTAAAAAGTCCTTTGTGACTAAATGAAGCATGGCTTTCTGGCCCAAACCAGTTTCAGAGTCTTCTATCCTGGAGATAAGTAATTCAATTATCTCCCAGGACAGACACAAGACTCCATTAAGCACATGGTTGCAAAAAGACACAAAACACTTTAAAATACATAAAGTCACTTTTACACATAACACACAGACATTTCACATATCCCCAGATAGCTGGGATCTGAGCGCACAAAACTACCGAATAGCGCTCAGATCCTATTCACATAGTTCAATTGCCATGGAGCCGAAGTCTTTAACTACACGAATGGGCTCCATGGCATAGCTATCTGGGTTAACACATTCACATAAAGTCTGGTCCATAGTCCAAAGGCAAGAGGCGGGCAAGCAGCCCCCTCCAAGGACATGTGGCGAGGCCGGTTTCGCCACAAGGTCTCTTCCATAATTGATTCCAGGTTTTCTCTGGGCACTTTGCAGTACTTGATGGATTGGAAAGGTTATGGTCCGGCCGACCGTTCTTGGGTTTCGGCATCTGGTATACATGCTGGCCGCAGGATTCGCTATTTTCACACCAAGTTTCCTGGCTTTTCCTTATCGCTGTATTCTGTGTCCCTTGACCTCGGCTATTCCTTACATAGTTACATAGCTACACAGCTGAAAAGAGACTTGCGTCCATCAAGTTCAGCCTTCCTCACATTTGTTTTTTTGCTGTTGATCCAAAAGAAGGCAAAAAAAACAGTTTGAAGCACAATTTTGCAACAAGCTAGGAAAAAAAATCCTTCTTGACCCCAGAATGGCAGTCAAATTTATCCTTGGATCAAGCAGTTATTACCCTACATTGAAATATTATATCCTTGAATATTCTGTTTTTAGTATGCATCTAGTAGCTGTTTGAACATCTGTATGGACTCTGATAAAACCACTTCTTCAGGCAGAGAATTCCACATCCTGATTATTCATGACTATTCTTTGGTACGTTAGTCTGGCCATTCTAAGGTTCGGTATATTTTACTTATCAGTACTCTGTGTTACACAATTCTACGTGCTTGATAATACTGTAATCCTGACAGCTATGTTTTCCCTAAGGAAAACAGATGAGACAAAAAAATTGAAAATGACAGGAACAAGTACTGTAAAGGAATTGAAATCCATATCCATACATCAACAAGGAGGTGAAAAATTGAATTATCTAGTCCCCAGTCGCTATTGTCCCTCCAGTGTCTGGAGAACCAGTCCATACTGAAATTGTCAGCACCAGTTATAAAGTCTGCCTGTAGAGTGATATTGTGATCAAAGCAGAACTGCTAGATGACTTGTGTAACATCTGAATGACGTTGTCCATCCTCAACAGTATGCAACAATCTGACACATGTCTGGCCAGACTGCAAATTATGAAAGACTCTGCAATGAGTTTGAGGCAATTGATGTGAATGTCCACTTCCACCTCTAACCAAGGACCTCCTGTCCTCTGTGCAATGCGTATGCCATTCCGTAGATTGGTATTGGGAGCCACCATGAAATTTGGAGAGTGACTGCAGATTGCCTTGCCAGGCCCACATATAAATGAGCCCCTACTGGAGCTCCGTCCTGAAATCTCGTGCTAGAGGCACCATCTGATCATTAGAGGGAATTGAATGAAGATAACTTGCCTTCAGCTGTTGCATTGCTTGATACTGCAATGAACCCAAATATATTGATTGGATGGAAGAGAAGAGGAGTCCTACCAATTGTCCCAAGAATTAGACTGGAATGTGCTCATAACATAGGACCCATTGGATTTCTTCTTGAATAAATTCCGACTGGCTTCAATAGTTTCCTAAAGCACCACAGAGCTGTGCTGAGGCCAAAAGGAAGGCCCATCAGTAAATTCTTGGAAAAAAAAGTCAAAGGAAAACTCACCTGAGCCACGTTAAGATATGTGTCCAAATCTTCAAGATCTTCAGAGGCATGTGGAGCATCCAATTCGGTAGTGTGTGATGCTCGTTCCATAGGCAATTGGGTCCTTGGAGAATGCTTTTTCCACAGATGCAGATACTGTGACATTTATTAATGCCTGGGAATGTGGGGTTTGTGATGGAGAATCATTCATGATGGCAATAGTAATGCTATGATCCATAACCTGACAATAGAGTGACAATAATCAATATTTGTAAATAGTCTCAGCTGTTAATACACACAGTACATACATATACACAGGCCTGTTGTTATGTTTAAGGGTTCACCCAATGCAGCACTATAAAACTGTGGCTTACACAGTGAATACCCTGAGTCTATGGATAAGAGACCACAAAATGGAGTCTCACCAAGTTAGACCACAGTGAGGGTCCACCTACAGGTAGTAATGCACTAAGGAAAATTAACAGGCCTTATAAAACAGAAAAGTGGAGATGTTCTTGTTGTAGTTTTTCACTGTAAACATTGATCCCAAAATATATGGGATACACAATAGGATAAGAACCCTATGCCTCCCAAAGGGTACTGTACCATGACAGACAGTATATCTGTAATAAGGGCTTCACATCTGTATTTATGCCCAGTTGGATATGCACAGTGACAAAAGGGGGTTTACCCCTGTCATACAGTAGGGGGCTTGTTGCAGTGTGCACAATGCAGCTGTCACATATTGTTTAAATCAACATAATCTTTAGCCCGAGTCTTGAATTTGTGAATTAGGTAAGTAATACCTGCCTTTCTGAATTAAAATATAAAGTATGATTCGGATTTGGAGTCAGTTGGAGTCAGCACCTGTACGGCAAGTAATAATGGCCTTGCAAGATCCAAGATGGCCGTCACCCATGGTCCTAGCGATTGTACAACTACTCGCAGTCCAGTGTAAAAAACAATCTTGGAACTAGTTGTGTGAGGGCAGTGAATGGAATGTGAATAGAAAGGTCAAGAGCCCATAGGCACAGGTAAGGCAGCAGGACAAGGTAGACAGTAGGGAGTAAGGAATTCAATAAAGGCAGAATGACCCCTATGAAATAAATGTGTATTAGGTAACAATAAAATCTCATTTTATAAATAAATATATATATATATATATATATATATATATATAAAACCTGTGCTGTTCAGGAGCAGTAAAGAAAGAGGAGGTGTTTGATATGTTATGGCTTAATATAGACTACCATGCGGTTTTTGATTGGTTACTGCGACTGATGTTCTGATTGGTGCTGCTGGGAGTTCAGTAAAGAGAGATTCAAGCAATATGTAAAGCCTTCTGTCATGTGATGAAATTGGGCAGAGGCCAACAAGTCACAAGGCAGAGTTAAATTAAGGGTGTAGATTTAAGTACCCTTTAAACTGTAATAGGGTACTCTAGGCAACATTATCTTTAGCTTTATGAAGCAGTTTTGCACGGCAGATCAGGCCCCTGCAGTCTCACTGCTAAATTCTCTGTCATGTAGGATCAATCACTTTGTTTCTGTTTATGCAGCCCTAGCCATACTTTCTGACTGTGAATCACCCAGTCTCAATTATTTTTTATTCCATTTTCAATCAGATTCTTATAGAACAGTGTGTTTTAGAAGTTCTTGTTTCTTGTTCTGTTATTTGAACTTTAATTATACACACAAGACTGTGGTAGGAGAGTAACAGAGCAGGAGATGGGGCAATAAAGGGCTGCATAAACAGAGTGGTTTAGCTCCTAAATGGTAGATAATTAAGCAGTGAGATTGCAATGCAGGGGTATGAGCTATACACCAAAGCCACTTCATTAAGAGGTTTTAGTGTTCAAAGTGATTTTTTAACTTTCCCAGCCACATCTGTACAGACGTCAAACATGCTTAAAAAAATGAGTTTTGATGGTTTAGTTGAGCTGGATTCTAAACGTAGTGGAAATGGATCAGAGAAAATCTTACTTAAATAAGAATTACTAATATAGTACATGTGATCTATACCTCCGCTATATCTCCAATATTATTAGCTGTACTTAAACAACTAAAGAGTTTCATACACTCCTTATTCTAGAGGTTCATATAGCACCTAGTGTATATTAAATACATTGTTTTTTAAACCGCAGTTGAACCCAAATAAGTCATCAAATGGTTGATGCAGAAGCTGATTTGTGAAAAATGCTTACCATAAAATATACTACTCACCACAGTCTAGTGTCTCATATACATCACACTGCTTGGAATATAATAAGGGCAATGATTAAATAGGCTCCCTGCACAGAACCTCTAATTTTTAAAGTAGGTAATTAAATGGTTTCCTAGATGCAATCAATTTCTACAGTCTCCAGTTTAGGTGAAGAATTGCAGTTTTGAAAAATAAGACCAGAACATACTGGAAACATTGTACTTCGTACAAGGCTATAACCTTTTTAGATAATACCATCAACAAATAGCTAGCTTGAGTGGTGTATGCGTTTCATTTGCACTAATGTGAAACCAGGTATGCTGGAAAATATTAACAAAAGGAATTTTTATTTTAAATATAGACTGCAGGGGACACTGCTGTTTAACATCACGCAGTACTCAAACCTCAGGGATAGAAACATCTGGAAAGGAATAGTGGAGCTTTATATGAAGCAAGGAAATATTTTTTTTCCTCTTAATTTCCAATTTATTCATTGCTACAATACTTAATTTTATAGAACATTTTATAAAGTATTTTGAAAGTGCTATGGCATTATCACATTAACATGTCATTTAATTTGAGTTTTTATTTAACATTTTGAAAATAACGGGTTAGAAAGCTTTTAAGAAAACAAATCAGAATAATTAAATATTTATGTGATTTTTTTTTATATGCGCGTATGGGACGAAGGTAGTGCACAGTCGTCTGCTAAGAGGTATTAATTGAGTTTTAATTAACACAACAAAGATTAGTAATGTTTTTTGTTCCAATTCCCAATAGGTTCATGCAAGGTTAATGTAGACCCTTTAAATGACATAATTTGACGTTTTGGTGCTTCAAAATGGTTTTATATAGGGTATGATTCAAGTTAACGGAAAGGTTAAAGATTTCTTTTTAAAGAAATATATCGCACTTAAATTAGTTTAGACAGCATGACATCAGAGAGTAATTAAATTGTTTTTTTTTGGAATTCCACTTTCAATTCCTGAGTTCAGGTTTGTAAAAGTTTTCAGAGCACCTGCAAGTCTGTGTGTGTGAAATATTTTCACTGGAAAGGATTCAAATCTAAAAAAAAAGTTTTACACAGAGGCAGCATTACGCCATTCTTCCTTCTTGGAAAAAAAACACTCAGATTTAAACAAGACTCCTTCAAGTATTCAGACAGTTTTGAAGCAGAAAAGAGAGAGGTCAACTATACCTTTCACAAGCAAGTTCTTTTCAGCTGCTTACTGGAAAAAATAGATTAGATCTAAATTTATGTTAGTTTTCACTATGGGACTGGATAAAAACATTACGCAAACAGATTTAAAGTGTACGCTAAGGAGAAAGTTCTTTTTGACAGTTTCGTATTTCAATTTATTTCATGTTGTCTTATGCCAGTTTGGTGGAACCTTTGCCTTTTTTTTGTGTGGTGATGTTCAAAGAAAGATCAGAGGATGAAAATACTGAATTATATTAGTATACTTCTTTGGTATCTATCATGGGACTACCTGAATTTGGTCCCTGTGGTTCTGGGCCATGCTGAACAAGGACACAGTCAACCAGGAACTAAAGTAGGGATTTCTTTAGGGGGAGGAAAAGATAAAACCCCATTGCTCAAGGTTAACACATCTAGAACTGGAAACTTGGGCCATGAGGTTGGTCTTCCAAAGACCAGGGCTAAGAGTGCTGGTGTTCAACCAAAGATTCTTCCAATTAAAAGTGATGACTTGAAGAAGCAAGTTGCAAAAGGTTCTGCTTTAGAAATCAAGAATGAGGACTCTGAGATAAAACAACCAGATTGGAAAACTGGAAATCCACAGCCTCAACAACAGATTGGTGGTAGGGCCCCTACAAAAATTGTTAATGTTCATGCAGATTCTCCTGGGTTCAAGCCTAAAAAGTCTACAAACCCACATATAGAGAAAGAACAAAAAGACACTTTTAAACACCCCCTTATCACTCCTCATGAATACATGCTGTCATTGTATCGAACTCTATCCGATGCTGAAAAGAAAGGCATTAACGGAAGTTTGAAACTGGAAGCAGGACTAGCTAACACCATCACCAGCTTTATAGACAAAGGACAAGGTAAGAAATGACAGATTATCTTTTGTAATAAATTGCTCCAACAACATCATCAAAATATTTTAGATTCAAAACAGTTGCAGAACTATTACATATATGACATCTCAACAAATTACATTTTAACAGTGTTCCAATATGTGTCTCAACATCTTCTAACAACTAATTATTTTCTAACAACATTACTTATTTTAGAGTACATGGTAATCACAAAGGTTTTTAAGGCAGTATATAAGCTTATCTTTGTAAATTAATATCCTTTTTTTATTGTCTTAAAGAGATGCACGCATTCCCACCTATTAGAATCTAGCCCATAGTTAGATCTTTAATGTCTTCATGATGAAGGATTTGGCAACTGCTATGACATCATTACTTCCATGGCAAGGCATTTGTGATGAAATGGTTAATAGTCTGTGTATTTCTTTAAAATTTGAAAGTCGCTCTCCAGAATGTAAATATAAGTTACTGCTATGTTATAACTTTACATTATCCCTTTTTAGGCTGTTCTGCACCTGTTTTATACAACTTGCTACTCTGGTTTGGAAAATGTGTCTAATTACATTGCAAGGAATAGCCCGGTGTATAGTCTGCTGTCCAGTCTATCTAAGAACCCATAATTAAATTTTTACATGAAATCTTCATTTATTATTACTAGATCATATATATATATATATATATATATATATATATATATACATATATATATATATATATATATATATATATATATATATATCTCGCGTGTGGCATATTAGCTGTGTAAATATGCAGTCGGACATGTATCATATTCTGATGATGATTTGTCAATATCCGATTATTGTTCAATAAAATCCATTCTTTTTTGAGTAAAATGTGTCCAGTTGTTCTGTACAGGAACTGTGTGTGATTTAACAAAAATCCATGCAGCTTGCAAGATAAAATAAACAACTTGTCCAACTTCCTCACTGAAATTGATACCAGAGAAAATAATTAGTGAAACCGACAAAACAACTTGGTAAGCATGTTGCAGATTCTAGTACTAACAAGATTAATATATGGATTCTCTCTCCCCACTCTTTCTTTCTCTCTATGTACCCATAAGTATTGATTGTTTGCATTTACATTATAATGTTGAGATATTAGAACTTGTGTTTTTAATTAAATCAATTTAAGCACTTCTCTGCCATGTGTAAAATGTTAAAACTAAATGAAAGGCACTTTTGGCAAAGTATTGTAGAAAACATATTATAAACACTTGTAACTACTAAAAAGCTAGTTTCTACCAGTGTAGTTAATCATTTAAATTGCTTCATGATAGAACTCCTTAATCATAGCAGTAAAAGAAAGCAAACGGAATCTACAAAATCTCCTGAGATTGACATCCTAATAACACCACATAGGGCAGCACCCCCCATAAAAGAAAAAGGTTATTTTACTAATGATAGTACTTAATGCGACATAGCAGTTATGTAGACCTGCCAAAAATCAGTAATTTGGTATGCACAAAATGTGACAGCATTGCCCTTTATTAGTACAAAAATTAAGTTAGTTCTGCATTTGTTCATGACCATGAAACAGCACCAAATGTTTTATAGGAAGCATCAATTTTAAAGCAATTATGAGATTTAAAACTATGGAAGTGGTGAAATGAGATTAAAGGTTAAGCTAAAAAAATGTATCTTTATGTAAAAAAAAAAAATTATGATCCAATTATATTTAGACTGCAGTATGTCACTATATTGAATAATCAGGAAGCTATATCCATGCACACAGACACACGAATGTCTTACCTTAATTTATTAAGTGAAATAAAATCTCAATCTGATTTTACAATTCTGTTGCTCAGGTGTTTTATCATCATAATCCAGAAAAGGTTCAACAAAAAGTAGTGCTAAATTGGTTTGAACAGGAAAATGCCACCTAATTCAATCAACTCCTGCTTCAATTGCTCTTTAGATTTTTCATATATATTTTTGCGCACCATTTTGGATTTGTTATGATTTTTGTTTTAATCTTGGTATTTAGGTACAAAATATATAACAATACGCCATGTATTACACTTTAAATCTATGCTTATGTATTCTCAATTTGTTTTAGATGAAAGAATGACAGTGACAAGACGACAAAAATACATTTTTGACATCAGTGCCTTGGAGAAAGATGGCTTACTAGGTGCAGAGTTGCGTATACTTAGAAAAAAGTCAACTGATTTAAAATTTCAACTGTCTGGAAAGTTCTCACAGATAAAGTTATTCAGTTGCCCAGCAAACAAAAAAGCAGCAATACTTCTGGATTCTAGACCTATTGGCAATATTGATTCATCAAAATGGGAAGTGTTTGACATATGGAAGCTGTTTAAAAATTTCAAAAACTATGCTCATTTGTGTTTTGAACTTGAGGTTGTGGATAAGGGAAAGCCCACTGACTTAAAAAATCTGGGATTTAACAGAACTGGAAGACAAACAAACGAGAAAGCAATTTTTCTTGTCTTTGGAAGGACAAAAAAACGTGACTTATTTTTCAATGAGATCAAGGCTAGATCAGGCCAAGATGATAAAACTGTGTATGAATATTTGTTCAATCAGAGAAGAAAGAGAAGAGCCCCTCTTTCAACTCGTCAAGGGAAAAGGCCAAATAAGAATTCAAAAACAAGATGCAGCAAGAAACCCCTTCATGTTAACTTCAAGGACATGGGTTGGGATGACTGGATTATTGCACCTTTAGAGTATGAGGCATATCATTGTGAAGGAGTTTGTGAATTTCCTTTGAGATCCCATTTAGAACCTACAAATCATGCAGTAATCCAAACGCTAATGAACTCTATGGACCCAGAGACTACACCTCCAACCTGTTGTGTTCCAACTAGGTTAAGTCCAATAAGCATTCTTTATATAGATTCTGCCAACAATGTAGTGTACAAGCAATATGAAGACATGGTAGTTGAATCTTGTGGTTGCAGGTAGCAAGACCGTGCTTTGAAACTTATCTGTAAACACTTATGAATCAAGGATGAACATTTAAAAGTGGGGTTACCATTGAAAAATATGTCAGTTATATTTTTATAGAGTATGATGAAATGTTGCTGTTTTTAAACTTTGTGAATACAGAAGAAAAACACACATGAAAACATATGGCATAAAAAGTGTTCAAGAAAGGAACTGAAAATCAGTAGAAGATTTAAGTATAGACTTAATGTTGATGATACTTAGAGTGTAAATATTGATACCAGCTTTCCTTCAAGATTGCTAATGATAGCAGAAAAAAAGATTTTTTTTAAATTAAAATATAGACGTTCTTCTAGAACCATCTTATACCTTGTTTTCTTTTAAACAGGCTGATTGTGTTTGTATAGTTATTTTGAGGAACCCATAATAAACTTAGTATGGATGCTTTAGTGTCTGGAGTATTTCAAGAACGCAACTGGAAACAATATAACTTGATGCAATATTCTGAACCTTATATTGAATTTTTGTTCCTGTTTCTATGTTTTAAGGCTATCATGCAGTATGAGAACTCTCCAGAGAAAAAAGTTGTCAATTTTTATTTTATGGCAGCTCTCAAGGTACATTTGTCAAAGTGTTATTTGATCTATGACATGAACCACATAACTAAGAAAAATTTATATTTTTCTTCCCATTGTATATTTTCTTATAGTTTGATAATTTAAGGCTCCAATGCTTTGTAAATGTGCTTAAATGTGATTTTTGTAAACACTTTTGGTAAAAGCCTTGATGATTCTTGAATTGTAAAAATCCATTTAGTAAAATATTATTTCAAAATAAATTATCGTAAAGGACATCTCTATATTTAAAGTGCATGGCTCTGTCAAGTATATTTAGGTATATGTTTTGCCTAAACATTTGAGATAACTAAAGAATGCCATCTTTCCAGTTTATAAAATGTGATAAATAAAACATATAGGAATTAAAGACAAAGTTGTTTTTTTCTAAAAAGCAGACATGCAATAACAACATGGTCTTATTGTACAATTCCATGCAACACTAAACATTAGGGGGTGCTTACATCAGGCTTTAATAATCAGTACATTCATGTCACCGCAAGGTTTATCATTCTTGAAGATTTATAAAGACAAAATTATTTCTACAGGTGACTTGATAAATAATTGTGTTTAAATCATATATGACCCTTTACTCTATAATCTATTCACTAAAGAGACTTTTCAAAAATTGTTGGAATACAATTGTTTCATTACAGTTTAACACAGCTGCTTAAAGACCCTATTTACAACTTAGAAAGGAAAAAACAAAAAGTCTGACTTAAGGGGCTTGAAAAAGGCTATTTCAAATCATCTTTAACTAATACTGAAAGTTCTCTTGTTACTTGATATCTGTTGAGTAATGCTAAATAACAGATGAAGTTGAGCAGGGAAAATGTAGAGTGTCAGGGATTTCTTCATAACCACTGCTGCCTTCATCTGTAGAGGAGTGAGATAGAGAAGTTGAATTATAGGACAAGAGGACACTGAGACCCTTGTCAATAAAATTTTACCTCGCCACCGCTAGGAACAGAGCTAAACTAGTACTTATAGTGCTCGTAAACCCTTATACTCCAGTTTTGGTGTACATCCAATCTATCAATATTTAGAGGCCATTACGTTGGAAAAATAGTAATTGAACTCTCTGTAACTCTGAAAAAATACCTTGGGCTTGAAGGGTTTTATTTTAAGGAATGCCTATTTCAATGAATATAAAACAATGAGGCAACCTCTACCCCACATACTGGTCTCTTGTTCTCTCCTTAAAGGCAGCACTCGACTCTCTCCTCCAGATTGCTATTTTCTGTCCTAAGGTGTTTTATACCCCACCTCCAATAGACTGTTAGCTCGTATGGGCAGTGTCCTCTTCAACCTATCATTCCTGTAAGTTTTCTTGTAATTGTCCTATTTATAGTTAAATCCCCCCTCTCATTATATTGTAAACCGCTACAGAATCTGTTGGCACTATATAAATGGTAATAATAATAATAATAATAATAATAATTGAGTTATCATTGTAGGATTTTGTAACTATTACATAAATTTATTTTATATGTTCTTTAGATGACAAGGAGAGGTTAGATCACGCCATGCCTATATTTATTTTGATGTGGGCAATCAGTAGAGAATTTATTTTTGCATAGTTGTCACTTATAAGGAAATAACCAGTTCTAATAGTTCCAGGGAGTCTGGAAACGCCGCTGTTATTATACCAAGCAGAGTAACATAATAGCATGTTTAATGGACAAAAGGATTAAGGACACCAGCCTATAATTAATTGCTGAAGTGATACTTCAAAACTCAAGGTACCATAAATACTAATAGCTCCTTAAGAAACACTCAAGGTACAAGAGTGTTCCTAATTGAATGTAATAATTCAAAAGTAATGTGGACAAAAAAAACTATCTCTACAGCTGGTTGCATATAGTTGGTGCGATGATCACGTGAGCAGGAATGCCCCTGACGCTCGTTTCGCTTTTCATCTCATCAGAGGGCAACTGTACTTAGAATGTTGCCGGTATAAAAAGGAATTACCTTCACCTGATTGGATCATCGGCATTTGAATTTACCAATAGGCTGTTGGCATGGAAAATGTGTGATTGCAATGATGAATGGCAAAGACATAATAAAAACACAGAAAGGAGGATAATGAGAAAATAGGGAAGTGGATTTTAAAATAAATTGTAACACCCTCATTGAATAAATTTGGTATATTATTATTTTGGAAAAAACCTTGTAATTTAATCTCAAAAAGGATTGAAAATTAAAAAAAAAAATATAGACCTATGAAACTTCCTGATACAGATATTTTTGTTTGTATGCATTTATTTTTATTTTTATCAGTACCTTAATGATGTGGCTGAAGTAAACTTTCCCTTTAGTGCCTTCATAGGCACCCCTCAGTATCAGAAGACTCGCCCTGTCATGTTAAGAAAAATGTATATGTATGTTTAATCCAGACTGATTTACTCCCTCTTCACTGACATATTTCCTCCCTTCCACACGACACTGTTTCAACCACTTTCTTGGTTTAATGGTTAGCTTACAACATCTTTATGCTCATACTTACGAATGCATGGAGATTGTTTAGAGGTAAAGCCATCTCTACATTTTCTGTTAGTGAATAGAGTGTTATTTGCTTACCACATCTCTGTGCTTATACTTATGAGTGCATGCAGATTGTCTAGATGTAAGCCATCTGAACATTTTCTTTCAGTGAATAGAATGTTATTCTTTGGTCAGTCCACAATATACCCTTACCAAGCGGGCTGTTTTGGCAATTATACTATAGCTGTGGGACAATTAGATACAATATAATCAACTTGCCCAATATAATAATATATGGAGAATCAAATATGACTTTTGTACCATTGATGAATCGTTCCCTGCCCTTAGTGAGTAACTAAGCAGAAACTGAACTTAACAATTTTTCAGTGGGAACGATAGGGCTTCATAACTGACCATGTTTATACATATCTCACAGAAGGCAAGCACTGTCCGATAGTGATACTTCTGGCTTTCTTCTCCCCCCCTTTTTTGATGGCACTTTTGTCACTCTCAGTTACAGAAATAAACATGAAACAGGACCTATGAAAATGCAGTTGTTTTTCTTTTCTTTTCTTTTTTTTTTCAATCCTTTTTGAGATTATATTACAAGGTATTTTCAAAATAATAATATACCAAATTTATTCAATGATCCAATAATTACTTCAGTATATTGTGGTGGGAGGTAAAATTATATTTTTAAGACAAGACAGGGCGCGTTTTCTGGTATTAAGGGGTGCCCATAAAGGCACAATAGGGAAAGTTCAATCCAAACTGATTTACCTCCTTTTCCTCCCGGACATAATTACTCACTTACACTTGTCACTGTTCCAATCACATTGTTGGTCTAAACTGTTACTGTCAGGATAAACTAATGCCCAACTCACAGAACTTAAGTAAAAAAATAAAGAAAACCCAAAGACGTATTACCGGGCCTTAGAATTGCCAGATTTAAGGTAAAAAAGGAAAAACCACAAGACAGGCTGTGGACAAGAACACAGAAATCACAGAAACTATTAACAAGCCAAAGGTCGAGGATATAGAAGTCAGAATAGTCGGGAGCCAAGCCAAAGGTCAAGGAATACAGAGATCGGATAGTCAGTAGGATAGCCAAGGTCAATATACACAAGAATCAATACCAGAAACACACTCTCAGATAACCAGAATGGAAACCATAACAGGGCACTGAGAAATGGACATAAAAGACTTAAATAGCCTAAGGTGCTCTCTCATTGGCTGCAAGGAAGCATGTGATAGTGTACGTGTGTGTGACATCACCCACACATTCCAAATGGTATGGCACTATAAGGGTTAATAACAAAACCCTTAAAAGGTTCTACTTTGCAGTGGCCGGTATCTCTAATGTTTACAGACCCGGCCGCTGTGTGAGGGGGAGGAGTCTTGAAGGCTACTTGGGGGGAAGCTGACATATCCATGTGTGGCGCGGCACCTTATCCTGCCGCTCGCACAAAGAGGAAGTGCGGAGGTACCGTGAGCCGAGCATGGGCATTGGAAGCCGCCGTTCACAGCGTGGGCACAACTGAAGTCGCCGCGAGTGGCGCACGGCCACAACAAGCCACCACCCGCGGAGACCTGACACCTGAGGGTCGTAATTGTTAAGTTTGTGCTGTTTCATTGCAATTTGAATTCCTGTCTTCAACAAACTAACCTGTAGGTTGTCACACTACCAACAAGTAAAGTAAAAAACATTGATGATATCATTACAATGTCACTTTTCAATTGATGAACTATATTAGACAGCAAGTGAACAGTCAATTCTTGAATTTCATGCGTTGGAAGCAGGAGAAGTGGGCAAGCGAAAATATATGAGTGACTCTAGACAACTGGGTCAGGGCATCTATAAAACATCAGGTCTTGTAGGGTTTTCCCGGTATGCAGTGGTTAGAACCTACCAAAAGTGGTGCAAAGAAAGACAACTGGTGTCGGGGTCATTTGTACCCAAAGCTCAATCCATGTGGGGATTGGAGGCTAGCCCATCTACAGAAGAGCTGTAGCTTAAAATGCTGAACACGTAATGCTGCCCATGATAAAAAGGTGTCAGTGCACAGTGCATTGCAGTTTGCTGAGTATGGGGCTGCATTGTGGCAGGCCAGTCAGAGTTTCCATGTTGACTCCTGTCCATTGCCAAAAGTACCTTCTATGGGAATGTGATCATCAGAACTAGACCATGGAGCAATGGAAGAAGGTTGCCTGATCTGATGAATCACATTTTCTTTTAGATCAGATAGATGTGTGTCATTTACCTGGGAAAGAGATGACAGTAAAATGCACTATGGGAAGAAGGACACAGCGTTATGCTCTGGACAATGTTCTGATGGGAAATCTTGGGTCCTGGCATTCATGTTGATGTTACTGTCATTAATGGAATTTACTGTCCACACAGTAAAAGTTGTGCCGAGCAGCAACCAAATCCACAGAAGGGTTAATGCTGAGAAGCAATTATGCAAACGGGAACCTGGTAACTGCCTTTGGGGTCAAAGGCCGGTTACAGCCTATCAGATCTAGAGATGGGGTATTTAGGCCCAGTTCTCATCCTGCTCAGTGCCTTGTCGTAGTTTCCCTTGTGGTTGTCTGAGAGCGCGTTATTAATTCTGGTAATTCTGGTTATTTGACTTTGGCATTGTTTTTGACTTCCCTGTTTTCTGGCATCCCTGACTCCTGGCTTTTCCTTATCGTTGTGTCTCTTTCTGTTTCCCTTGACCTCGGCTATTCCTGACTATTCTTTGGTGCGTTAGCCCAGCTATTCTAAGGTCCGGTATACGTTACCTATTAGTCCTCTGTGGTACACAATTCTACATGCTGGATCATTCTGTAATCCTGACAGTTACTTTGACACATACCACCTATGCAGAGATTGTTGCAGACCACGTACACCCCTTCATGGCAATGGGGTCCCCTGATGGCAGTGGCCTCTTTCAGCAGTAAAATGCATTCTACCACACTCCAAAAATTATTCAGGAATGGATTAAGGAGCATGACAAAGAGTTCAAGGTGTTGCCTTTGCCTCCAAATTCCCCAGATCTCAGTCTGATCCAGTACCTGTGAAATATGCTGTAACAACAAATTCAATCCATAGAGGCCCCTCCTCGCAACTTGCAGGACTTTAAGGATCTGCTGCTAATCTCTTGGTGCCAGATACCATAGGACACATTCAGCGGTTTTGTGAAGTGCATGCCTCAATGCCTCAGAGCAGTTTTGGCAGCACAGGAGGATCTATGCGATATTAGGAAGGTGGTTTTAATGATGTGGCTGATTCAAAGGTAATTCAAAGAGAAGTACTTCTGCTCTCCCAAGTATGCACTGCAGTTGCTGGAAGGGCCCGGCAAGGGAGTACAGGCACAGAGTGAAATTATGTCACTTAATTCTGACGTCGGCACACTGAGGATTTTTGCCTTGCACGAAGATGGCATTACTGGAATAGTGGAAAGTTGAGTAAATACTATACTTTACATTGAATACCTCAAGTATTTTTGTTATATATGATATATTCAATGTAAATAGGAGTGATTTAAGGTAAATTCATATTACCTATACAGGTTTACTTTAAATTCGAATTTTCACTTTAGTACTAACTGACCTAACAGTGACTCTACCCAGTTTAGAAATTGAGAATAGATTTTGTACTAATTCAGCTGGTTATATATTACAAGTGTTCATTTGTTGCTCAAACACAATGTAAAATTACTATGGTTAACAATGCTGAAGTGTTAAAGGAACAACAGGAAATAAACTGGTGTACAGAGACTGTTTATGCATCCAAACAAATTTGGTTACTCAGAAAGTCACCAGGGGCACTTCCTATTATGGTTCTGCATCTCTGTAGAACTGACATCTGGTGTCTTCATTTGCTGCATGAGTGTGCTGGAACAGTAGGCAGGTAGACCTATAGTAAGAAAATCCACTTATGGAATAGTATATGAAGTACAGGGTTCGGAGGTTTCGTTTTTGCTTGATCTGTGGTGCGTTTTAAAGGCTACAAAACTCCTCCCAAAGCTTCTGACCTAATGGCCTGTTCATATGTATCTCAGATCTTTGCATAGTCAATATTCAATGCATTTGCATATATACAATAAGGGTAATGCCTACTTGCAAGTTCAGAACGACTTTATCTTAATTTATACTATATATATATATATATATATATTCATCTATGCAATGAGCAAATCAAACAAAAGCAATTGAAATAGCTCAACACAACAAATCCTTCAAGTGGTCCCCCCACATTCAACTGAAAATGCAACTTATAATGACTTCTCCAGTCTCAAAATTATTCAACCCCCTGAATAGAATCCCTCACAACAGCATAAATATGCAGAACAGGTGTTGTCTCAAGCACATCTGATGCAACTAAACAATGGCTTTATTAGAACACTTAAAATGCCTGAACTGGCTAGGGGTTAAGTGTCACATTTGACTGCATGTTAGAAATACGGCTAAGTCAAAAAAATTGTCCACAAAGTTAAGAGAAGAGATCATCATCCATCACAGACAATGAACAAGATACAAAAAGATATTGAAGCCATTGAAGTTTCCTAGAAACACCATTGGAAGCATAATGAAGACGAATGAAGTAAACACTGAAAAGAACACTCAGCCTACAGTTAAACATGGTGGTGGCTCGATGATGCTCTGGAGCTGCTTAGCATCCTCTGGCACTGAAAACCTGCAGTGTGTGGAAGGCAAGATGGATTTATTATAGTATAAGGAAATCCTAAGAGAAGACATCATTCTGTATGCAGCTTGGACATCATTGGACCTTCCAACAAGACAATGACAAGACAAAGCATACCTCAGATTTCACCAAGGCTTGATTGCAGAAGAAGTCCTGGAAATTTCTACAGTGGCTATCACAGTCACTTGACTTGAACCCTGTAGAAAATCTCTGGTGAGATTTTAAGAAGGTGGTTGCAGCACGTAAACCCAATAAGATTACTGAAGTAGAGGCCATTGCTCATGAGGAACACTGCCAGAAGTTGGTGTCTGGCTATGCATTTCCTTTGCAGCAAGTAATAAGAGCAAAAGATGCTCTATTAAATACTAAAGATGCTTGCTATGAAGGGGTTGAATAATATTGAGACAGGAGAAGTAATTATAAGTTGCATTTTCAGTTGAATTTGGGAAAACCACTTGAAGCATTCATTGTGTTGAGCTATTTTAATTGCTTTTGTTTGATTTGCTCATTGCAAACAGCTGAACATAAAATTTTGACAATAAACCTGATTTTCAGTAGGGGTTGAATATTGTTAATAACAACTATATATTTTTAGCTTTTTTTACATGATCCAATTTACATGATCCAACTGAGAGCTTTCTTCAGGACTATATGTATATATATATATATATATATATAGTTAATACAATGCTAAACAAAAATCTGCACAACAGTCAAGCCATAAGACTTGCTTTTCCCACAGAAATCCCAAATCAGCAGTGATGTTACAACCGCAAAGGATTCTGGGTGGGCATATGCAAAGGCTTGACTGTTGTGCAGATTTTTGTTTAGCATTGTATTAACTATCCACATACTTCAGGTGGAAGGGGTTTTCAGTCACAATTTTTCCCCACCATAACCTATTTATATATATATATATATATATATATATATATATTAAGGCAATTTGCCTGGATTTGTGGGAGGTGCTTGGTATCCACTCCAAGCCTACTTAAGGCACACCCCTTACCTTGCTCCTTACCGTTCGAGGTCAGCATTGGATGAGGATCCACTTCCGGGTTCTCTCAGACGCCATCTTGGTTTCAGTATCCACGAGGTTTTACCGCGGCAAGCTGTGTCCAGGAATCCTATTCAGGACTTTTCCGTCCAGCTTCTTCTGACCCCGGTCCTCGTCGTAGATCGCATCCCAGGGACTCCTAAACCATAAGTCAGACCTACCTGTCACGCCAGGATCGGTTCCCACTGCGTACGGTACAGCATGGGTCCTCGCTTTATGGTTTTCCCTGATATGTCACAAAATTGTACAAGCCGTTCGCGGTTTTCATTCGTACGGTCATTCGGCTAAACGGTATATTTGTATTAATAGTCATTTCGCATATAACTATTCTATGTCATTGGAACAGATTATCATTTCTGTTGTTTTGCCGTTCGGCACTTTTTTCATGTTGTGCTCAAACACGCTTGCGGTTCGCATAAAATTCATACGTTTAAACTATTCGTTCCAACTTCTGTTTTCCCTCACATTGGGTTTCGGTTTTATTTCTTTGTATTACGCATAATCCTTTCGTGGATTACATTCACCATTTCATGTATATAACATTCAGTTAACGAATTGCTGGTTTAAATAGACAGATTATTTCTATTACTGTTTAAAGGTATCAGTATTGTATTATGTCCATACAAATACCAAGCTCACTTATCTGTATGGATCATTTTGACTCCCATGCTTTCAGGGGTCTGCCATACTTATCCATTCATTCAAATGGACTCAGCCTACATTACAGGCCTCATTTCTGTGTTATAACTACAACACATACATAAGGATACAGTTTCCTTTTACAAGCAATAAATTATCGGGTTGAATCACGTACTGATCCAACCAATCATACGTCTTTTTCAATACAGATATATCATATACATATATATATAACTTTACATCACTTTAAGGCATTTTGTGTATCACTGGCCTTTTGTTATTTCATTACATATCACATATAACGCTGGTCAAATATAGGCACAGCCTCCCTCATCCATATTCTTTTCTATTTTACACCATCATATATTCCCCACTGTTTTATACAGAAATGTTCATTAAGACACGGCATCACTATGCCTTAGTAACACATTTATACTCTCATGGTATATCACTACACTTTTTACCAAGTAACACGCCAAATCAAGCCTTTAAAAAAGAAAAATCACTGGTACGGGCTACACAGGCTACTTCATTCCCACACAGTCCACACTCACTATACTACTCTCTTTTACCCATTTTCAGGCTGTCCAGGTTTAAATAGATATTTCACCACACGGTTTCCTGTGAGATATTCATACTACCAGGTACGTAAACCTGCTCATATGGTATTCTGCCATACATTTAATTTTTTTCCCCCCTAGGTTAGAGTACTGGCAATAGGGTCATAGGTTTCCCAATAGGTATTTACCCCTCTTGGCATTGCCATCAGTTAGTGGTCCCGCAAGGCCAACACCCCGCCTCAACGTTTCAGAGGCAATAACCCATCGGGCCACATGTTAGCTAGCCTCCTCGCATGTTGCATAGAGAGGGCCTCACCTGTCACTCCCTCTCCCTGTTTTCTATGTTACAGTCACCGAGAGGCCTAAAATTCCTGCCACTACGACGGGTGGTCTCAAATCCACTCGCGCCAACCCCTAGAGAGAGCCTCTCAAGCCACTTGGCAACTAGTAGGGCCTCACCTGTCACCAAACAAGTGTAATGTTTCTCCATCCGGCTTAGCTAGCCTGCCAGTACAATTTTGTGTGGTTTTCATACACTAATTAATTGTTTTGGTTATAGTATGTCTCAGGAAGGGGTAGAGGATTTCTCCCTGCCTAGCACTCTGGCTAGAGCTATTACTCCTACACAAGGAGGAGAGGTAAATAGTCCGGCATCGATCAGATCCTGGACGACCCCTCGTATAACTACCGAATTAAGGAGATGACAAATCCCCTACCCCGCTACAGCAAGGAAAGCAGAACTTTTCAAACTACTACGTACGTCAAATAACATGGATCCTGGTGAAGGACCTAGCCAGTCCAACCCAGGAGACATACATTCTATGTTATCCTCACTCATGACGTCCATGAGCAAGGTCAACTCCAGGTTGGAGAAACTTGAGTCGGTCACCACGGCCCTTACTCTAGCAGGGCCACCCACTGCTGCTTCACAAGC
This sequence comes from Pelobates cultripes, assembly GCA_933207985.1. NCBI lineage: Eukaryota > Metazoa > Chordata > Amphibia > Anura > Pelobatidae > Pelobates > Pelobates cultripes. The sequence continues at coordinate 202,391,079 of OW240917.1, read as the reverse complement.
ATCAGCCGACTTGCTATTGGTTCCTCCAACCATCACCTCGGATGACCAGGAAGTTAGCCCTGCTCATATGATCCCTGAGCACATAAAAAGAGATATCATGGAAGGTAAAGACGTCAACCTAGCTTCCCTGCTGATTGCCTCCCAGCATATTGTGGAAAATAAGACTTATGCTTATGATGATGTGTCTGTTGTTGTCAGATCTAGGGACGCCCGCCTAAACAGGAAACTGACTATCCCCGAGTTTGTACTGGCCTTTGGTATTTACCGGGATGTCATCTGTGCGGTCTATCCCAATAGAAGAGAGGAGTTTGATCTTTATATGCACAAGCTGGTAGACCTGGGCAATAAATATGGTGGTTCAGCCTTTTATGACTACCATAGGTCTTTTTCTGCAAAAGTGTCTGGAGCGTTCTCTCAGTATGGAACAAGATCCTACTGGGGAAGGATAGATACCGTCATATTTTGCAGACACTTTGCAGCTCTGAGAACACCGGCTTGTGCATACAGCCCATACGACAAACTTCTGTCCCAACACGGCTGATGAACATGCCTCCACGCAAGGAACTAGTTCCTCTGGTGTCCCAGAGAAAGTGACCAGAGACAAACTGGGACGCCCGATCAAGTTCCTGGGCAAGTCTCAGATATGTAATAATTTCAATGTTGGGTCTTGTAATTATAGCGGTTGCAAATTATTGCATATCTGTTTAAAATGTTTTAGGGCACATGCAAAAACCATGTGTCCAAATAAAATGTATTCCATGCCTTACCTCAAGTCCATAAATATGCCGGTGTTTACTGTATTTATGTCACATCACCCGTCTAAACACTTGGTTGACTTTCTTATCTCTGGTTTAACAGAAGGCTTTCACATGGGTATTCTACATATACCATCCGGGACTCTGGAATGCCCTAATCTACAATCCGCACAACATAATCCCACAGCTGTTGACACTCTCTTAGCCCAAGAAGTCGCTGAGGGTTTCGTATTGGGGCCTTTCAAAGCTCCTCCATTCAAAGAATGGCGTACTAACCCCATTGGTATTGTCACAGGGAAATCTTCCCTTAAACACTTAAAGACTCATCATTGACTTGTCTGCACCACACTCATCGGCCAACCCCAGTCTTAATTCCCTCATACCCTCCGAGGTATTCTCCCTGCAATTCACCACCATAGATCATGCCATTACAGCAATCATACAAGCAGGGGTCGGAGCCTGGCTTAGTAAGACCGATATCACTAACGCCTTTAAATTGCTACCAATCCACCCCACACTGTGGCACCTGCATGGAATCAAGTGGGCCGGGAACTACTATTTTTTCTCCCGTTTAACTTTTGGGTCCAAAAGTAGCCCACTGTAACGAGAATATACCCCAACACGCAGGATTCAGCTAAACAGAAGACAACACAGAGGAGAGATACGTCTACCGGACCTTAGAATGGCCGGACTCGACGTATATGAGAGGAGGCAGAGTCAGGAACGATCCGAAGTCAAGGGCACAGAGAGACAGCGTAAACTAGGACTAGCCGGGGTCTGGTACACAGTAAACAGCAAGCCGACAACCAGAACAGATAAGGATAAAGAGAAAACGTAGTCAGAAACAAAGCCAAAGTCAATACGAAGAAAACACAACTGAACACAACAAGCGCTAAAGGGAACTGAAACAGAAACCACGATAGGGCAGGGAGTAAAGGGAGAGGTAAGTTTAAATAGCTTCTAAACTAATGTGATTGGCTCCTGTCATATCCACACCCCCAAGAGGTAAGTGTATGGGGAGTGTGGCATGACAGGGGCCAATGGGAGCCTTTTAACAATTTAGGCTCCCACTGTCTCTTAGATTCAGGCGGGACACGTGACCGCTTCTCGCGGTCACTGCCCGCCTTCCTTTTGAAGCCGTCGGATGAGGCGCAGCAGGACGCACGCAGCAGGACCACGCACGGCTCAAAGAGAGGACCGCGGCCGGCCCCTGGATAAGGTAAGTAACGCTACAGTACCCCCCCCGAGGACACGCCCTCCGGGCGGGTAGGGCCAGGCCTGGCAGGAAAACGAGAATGGTAAGAACGCACAAGGCGGGGAGCGTGAACAGCATCAGCTGAAATCCAACTGCGCTCCTCAGGCCCATAACCCTTCCAATGCACCAAGTACTGAAGTCGACCCCTAAGGTAACGAGAGTCAAGAACAGCAGAGACTTTGAATTCCTCATGACCCTCAGGAGGGGGAGGCGGAGAATGCCGGGTATAGCGGTTGCGTACGTAAGGCTTCAACAACGAGGTGTGAAAGACATTAGGAATACGCAGATTCCTAGGAAGGCCCAAGGCATAAGAAACAGGATTAACCTTATGCAGAATACTATAAGGACCTATGAAGCGGGGAGCCAATTTCATAGAAGGCACCCGCAGGCGAATATTCCGCGTGGAAAGCAAAACCCTGTCCCCCACAACATAAGAAGGAGCCGCTCTGCGATGCTTGTCAGCCTGAGCCTTCTGGCGAGCAGCAGAATCCACCAAAGAACGCTGAACCTGCTCCCAAGTATTACGCAAACCAGCCAAATGCTCATCCAGAACTGGCATGCCCTGTGAGGAGAATGCAGTCGGAAGAACAACGGGATGCTGGCCATAGACAACGTAAAAAGGGCTTTTGCCGGAAGAATCATGAATGGCGTTATTCCGAGCAAACTCAGCCCAAGGAAGTAGGTCAGACCAATTGTCCTGATGGTGAGACACAAAACAACGAAGGTACTGCTCCAGAGACTGGTTGGCACGTTCAGCAGCTCCATTAGACTGGGGATGGTAAGCGGAAGAAAATGAGAGAGAAATACCCATTTCTGAGCAAAAGGCTTTCCAGAACCTGGAAATAAATTGGCTACCCCTATCGTATACAATAGATACAGGAATACCATGTAACCGAAATACTTCTCTAGCGAAGATAAGAGCCAGTTCCTTGGATGTGGGCAACTTGCGAAGAGACACAAAGTGAACCATCTTGGAAAACCGATCTACTATCATCAGGATGACTGTGTTACCATTCGAAGGGGGTAATTCAACAATAAAATCCATGGATAGGTTAGACCAAGGTCTCTCGGGAACGGGTAAGGGATGCAGAAGCCCACAAGGAACTCTACGAGACGTTTTCATACATGCACAAGTAGTACAAGCACTTATATAGTCAGTGACATCCTTGTGTAAGGAACCCCACCAAAAATATTGAGAAACTGCTGACATCGTTTTGGTAATACCAGGATGTCCAGCAGTCTTAGTATCATGATATAATGACAGAATCTCCCGTCTCTCGGGAACATCAACAAACAATTTATCAATAGGCCTCTCGCTAGGTGCCATACTTTGTTTCGCCTGTATGGTCTGCAAGAGGGATGAAGAAATAGACAACATAGTAGTAGATATTATCCTGTCTGGGGGAATGACAGGAGTAACATCAACCTCCTGTTTGTCAGTAGTTTTGAACTGTCTGGACAGAGCATCTGCTTTAATGTTGCGATCACCTGGCCTATAGGTGATAATATAATTGAAATGGGGCAAAAATAGTGACCATCTAGCCTGCCTAGAAGATAATCTTTTAGCTTCACCAAGGTAGGATAGATTCTTGTGATCCGTAAAAATGAGGATAGGATCCTTAGTTCCTTCTAACAAGTGTCTCCATTCTTTAAGAGCTAAGATAATAGCAAGGAGTTCACGATTACCCACATCATAATTCCTTTCAGCTTTGGACATTTGTCTAGAAAAGAAGCCACAAGGATGCAATGGCTTTTCAGGCGATTCTCTTTGGGACAAAATAGCACCTACCCCGATCTCAGAAGCATCAACTTCAAGAATATAAGGCAGTGAGGGGATAGGGTGCTGTAAAATAGGTGCAGAGGCGAATGTAGTTTTAAGAAAGTCGAAAGCCTGAAGTGCCTCGGGAGACCAGACACGAGTATTACCACCCTTTTTTGTCATACGGGTGATAGGCGCTACAATAGAAGAAAAACCCTTAATAAAGCGTCTATAATAGCTAGAGAAACCAAGAAAATGCTGAATTGCTTTCAAACCCTGTGGTAGGGGCCACTCTATGACTGCAGAAAGCTTCTGGGGATCCATACGAAACCCTTTGGCGGAAATCAAATACCCCAAGAACTGGACTTCGGATTGGTCAAATAAACATTTTTCTAGTTCACAATAAAGACCATTAGTAAGGACCGTTGTGACATGTCTGTGATGAGTGTGTAAATCTGTAGAATATATCAGTATATCATCCAAGTATACAATTACAAATGTGTGAATAAAGTCTCTTAGGACGTCATTAATAAATTCCTGAAATACTGCTGGGGCATTGTAAAGACCAAATGGCATAACAGTATACTCGTAATGACCGGATCTAGTGTTGAATGCAGTCTTCCATTCGTGACCTTCCTTAATGCGTATTAAATTATATGCGCCTCTAAGGTCCAATTTGGTGAACACAGTAGCATGTTTCAGCCTGTCAAATAATTCTGTAATTAAAGGTATAGGGTATGCATTTTTGATAGTGATTTTGTTTAGACCTCTATAATCGATGCACGGTCTTAAATCACCCTCTTTCTTAGATACGAAGAAAAATCTCCTTAGATACGAAGAAGAGGATCTCCTAATGAACCCCTTTTCTAGCGATTCTTTAACATACTCCTCCATGATACGGTTTTCTTGAATAGATAAAGGGTACACCCTGCCCTTTGGAGGTATAATGCCAGGCAATAAATCGATAGCACAATCATAGGGTCTGTGAGGCAGTAATTTATCAGCTTCCCTTTTATCGAATACAGTTTTGAGAAACAAGTACTGAGGAGGTATAACAGTAGACAAAGGAGGAGTAGTAGGAACATTAATGGTATTGACTTTAATCATACAAGAGTCGTGGCAGGTTTTACCCCATGATTTTAATTGTCCCAATTCCCAGTCGAAAATGGGATTGTGAGAACATAACCATGGGTACCCTAACACGATATGAGAAGAGGGAGAGGTGATAACCTGAAACCGAATGGTCTCAAAGTGTAAAACCCCTGTGTACATGAATAATGGTACAGTTTCATGGGTAACGACTGGAGTATTTAAAGGTCTACCATCCATGGCCTCAATGGCCAAGGGTATCTCCCTCTCTCTGACGGGAATGTTATTTTTCGTAACAAACTCAGAGTCAATGAAGTTCTCAGCAGCCCCGGAATCAACCAAGGCTAGTATGCTTTCAGCTATACAACTCTCTCCCGTATGAAGGGAAACAGGGAGAAGCAAACGGTTAGGAGGCAATTTAGGAGACTTAGATATCACACCCAAGGCCAGTCCCCTATAAGGTCTTAGGTGCGAGAGTTTTCCGGAAGCAAAGGACATTCTTTTACCATATGGTCTCGCCTACCATAGTATAGGCAGAGTCTGTTCCTTCTTCTAAGTAATTTTTCAGTATCCGAGAGTTTGGCAACCCCTAATTGCATGGATACTTTAACACTCTCAGGTTTATCAACTCTGGGGTTAGTAGGTGTGACTACACGTCTGTTCCTGTTCTTGGTATAGAGCCTGTCAAGAATCCTATTATCCTATTATCTATATCAATGAGGTAGTCAATAAGGTCCTCTAATGGAATAGGAAGCTCCCTTGCCGCTACCTCATCTAATATAGTGTCAGATAAACCTTCCATGAACGCAGTAGTTAACCCATTATTGGTCCAATCTACCTGTGAAGCAAGGGTACGAAACTGAATAGCATAATCAGCCACAGACCTAGAACCCTGTTTAATTCTCATTAATGCTCTTGCGGCATTCTTTGACCTTTTTGTTGTGTCAAAAGTTCTACGAAAAGCCGTAAGAAAGCTATTGAAATTATGCACCATAGGTCCATTGGCCTCCCAAATAGGATTTGCCCGCTCAAGTGCTTTGTCAGTAAGTTGATGCATCAAAAACCCCACTTTAGACCTATCAGTGGGAAAGGAATATGGATACATCTCAAGGTGGAATTCTATTTGATTAATAAAACCTCTGCATGTCTTAGCTTCCCCTCCATACCTAGGAGGGGGTGTTAAATGGAGCAAAGTATTAGGTGAATTGGATACTTCGGGAGGATGAGGTGTAGGAGGGTTAGGTGCGGTTGCAGGAATAGTTCTAGACAAGATCGTCTGGAGAGCCTGTGCTATCTGATCCATACGGTGATCCTGCTCTACAAACCTTGCCTCGTGAGAAGCCATTTGCTGAGCCAAATCTGCGTAATGTAACGAGAATATACCCCAACACGCAGGATTCAGCTAAACAGAAGACAACACAGAGGAGAGATACGTCTACCGGACCTTAGAATGGCCGGATTCGACGTATATGAGAGGAGGCAGAGTCAGGAACGATCCGAAGTCAAGGGCACAGAGAGACAGCGAAAACTAGGACTAGCCGGGGTCTGGTACACAGTAAACAGCAAGCCGACAACCAGAACAGATAAGGATAAAGAGAAAACGTAGTCCGAAACAAAGCCAAAGTCAATACGAAGAAAACACAACTGAACACAACAAGCGCTAAAGGGAACTGAAACAGAAACCACGATAGGGCAGGAAGTAAAGAGAGAGGTAAGTTTAAATAGCTTCTAAACTACTGTGATTGGCTCCTGTCATATCCACACCGCCAAAAGGTAAGTGTATGGGGAGTGTGGCATGACAGGGGCCAATGGGAGCCTTTTAACAATTTAGGCTCCCACTGTCTCTTTAAGAGCGCGCCCGCGACTCGCGGCGCACTCTTAGATTCAGGCGGGACACGTGACTGCTTCTCGCGGTCACTGCCCGCCTTCCTATTGAAGCCGTCGGATGAGCCGCACGCGGCTCGTGCAGCAGCAGGACCGTGCGCGGCTCGAAGAGAGGACTGCGGCCGGCCCCTGGAAAAGGTAAGTAACGCTACACCCACCTATTTTCGACACATTTGGCGAAGCATTGTGCTGGTTACTATTGAACATAGCCAGATGCCCTACGGTATTACATTACCTGGACGACTTCTTACTGGTGGAGGAAAATACTTCCCCTCCTAGTAGCCTCAAAGCTACCACCAAGCTATTCGAGCAACTAGGTGTACCAATCTCCCCTAAGAAAATGGAGGGGCCAGACACAATTATCACTTTCCTGGATATTCAATTAGACTCAACCAAAATGCAAGCAAGCCTACCACACGATAAGATAGAGAACATTCTTACTTATATCAACCGCTACTTGCAACCGCAAAGAGCTACAGTCCCTGCTGGGGTCACTAAATTTTGCCATGCATATCATACTTCAAGGCCGCTCCTTCATATCACGACTCTTGTATCTTTTTCCACGCTTCCTACACGACACACACAGGTTGTCTGTAGATAACCAAGCTACGGCAGACCTACATATGTGGAAGAAATTTTTAACCACTTGGAATGGTAAAAGTATGTTCCTCCCTCAATTGACTGACTCATCACCTACTATTTGGTCAGATGCAGCATCTACCACAGGTTTTGCAGCAATTTTTGGGAACGAATGGCTTTAGGGCAGCTGGCCTACAGCAGTTCAGGATTTGGAAGGTTTTTCCACTACCTCAGCTCTCTTTGAGATCTATCCCATTGTGGCGGCTGCCATAGCATGGGGTCATTTATGGGCAAATTGGTTGTTACTCAAACAACCAGGCAACCTGTCACATCATCAACAAAGGTCGCGCAAAATCCCTTACGATCATGAGATTTCTGAGGAAACTCACGTGGTTGGCAGCTTGTCATGATTTCTTTATATATTGTTTCCATGTTCCAGGAATATGTAACACAGCTGCTGACAGTTTGTCTCGTTTTAAATTTCAGGCATTTCATCAAGCACTCCCATCAGCTGCGCATACAGCCACTACTACTCCAACATTTCAACAACTAATACTGGACTAGACATCATCATGCATCATAGCAGGACACTGTCCCAATTGGCACTGTCAAAGAATACACACAAAACATACGACAGGGCTTTTACACTATTCAAAAGATTCCTTTTGGAACATAACATCATGCAACCATTTGTTATGACATCCTTTTTGGGTTTTGCTTCTTTTTGCCACCTTAAACTTAAAATGTCATATAACACCATCAAACTTTATCTCACAGGCATTCAACACCATATGCTAATCTTACAACCTAACAACACTAGTTTCATGGCCTCTCACCAGATCAAGACCATACAGATCAGAAATCTGAACCCACACGTGCATCACAGAGGCTACCCATAGATAACCATATCTTCAAGGCATTATCTGACCTGCTTGATTTAAAACCTTTTGACACCAATACAAATTCTGTCATCTAAACAGCAATATACATAGCTTTCTATGGATTTCTAAGACCTAGAGAGTTTACTACAACCAACATAACACAATCTGCTCCTATTCTTCTCTATTCCCACTTAACAAAACACATGGATCATTACATCCTAACGTTACCTCACTCCAAAACCAGCCAGCACATACCAGTAAACATTCCATACTACCCCACGCACAAGTGGTGCCCCGTCAAGGTTCTGGATGCATACCTACAGCATCATATTTCAATACCATCACAACCATTACTACTATTACAAAGTTCGGTACTCACCACTACAACATTCATGAACTACGTCAGGTCTTTGCTCACTCAATTGGGCCTCAAAGCAGCTAACTACTCAGGGCACTCCTTCTGCATAGGAGCAGCGTCCACAGCCTCCAGTGTCAACATTCCAGTCCATGTTATAAAAGCACTGGGGTGCTGGAAGTCATCCGCTTACTCACGATACATACCGAACCCAGTACAAGAATTAAGGTATGCTTTCAAAAACATGTCTGGTTGATATATGTATCTGTATTGGTTGTCTGTAATAAATTTGATTACTTAATTTTTGCCCTCTTCTTTCTCAGGCCTACCTCATCGTCGGTTCCGGCACACCACAACCGACTTGCCCTTTTTACTATCCTACATTTAATTAATTTAATTATGGTATTTTACTCTGTACTATCATGAGCACCTAACACAAGTATTAAGCCAATTTGCCTGGATTTGTGGGAGGTGCTTGGTATCCACTCCTAGCCTACTTAAGGCTCACCCCTTACCTTGCTCCTTACCATTCGAGGTCAGCGTTGAATGACCCACCAACTACACCACATTTTAACATTTATTTCCTTTCTATTTCTTTTTCCTGGGTAGGCCCTCTTCTTTCTTAGGCCTACCTCATCGTCGGTTCCGGCACACCACAACCGACTTGCCCTTTTTACTATCCTACATTTAATTATGGTATTTTACTCTGTACTATCACGAGCACCTAACACAAATATATATATATATATATATATATATATTTGTAATTATAAGAGAAGATGGTGTGTGGGAGAAGATGATGTTTCAAGTACTAATATCTGTCGTTGGAAGGGATTTCTTTAAACAAATACAGCACTGACAGATGCATGCGGCAAATTTGTGTTGTGTTTGGCTAAAATGTGAGAAGAATACTGGAAAAAAAACATAGGAGTATGCCACAAAAAACAATACATTCTCATTACAGTTTCAAAGTGTTCCTAAGCTTTATGTACACTTTCACAAGAATATGTAATTTCCTGTATTAAATGTGCTTGTTTGTACAGCAAAGAAGTAGTACCCCTCTATAGAGGCCATATGAATTTAACTTTGAGGAACATAAAAATCTGTAGTAACTAGTACAATAAAAGCTGTGCAAAGATATTGTTATTGTAAGAAAAAAAAGATCCACATTAAGTAAAAGTGAAATCAAAATTTAGTCCAGAGTGCTTGATTTTATTTTAGTAAGCTTTCTTTTTCAAACGATACGATTTTATATAGTTTTAAAACTATAAAATTAAAGTTTGCATGAAACAACCACCAAAAGCCAGCATTTATATATTCTCAAAGATAGATAGACAGAAAGATAGATAGATAGATAGATAGATAGATAAATAGATATATAGATGATAGATAGATACAAAATTATGCTCTGCGCACAAACTCCCACTACTGCTGGGTAGCAGAAATTACTACTAAGTACGCACAAACCGCAATACATACACTAAAAACTAAATAAAAACTATTCTTGCACACTATCTGAAATCTCTGTTGCACATTTCAATAACTGGAGGGTTTTTGTGTAACTCCAATGGCCATTCAAGCATAAGTCAACCTGCCATGTCAAGGCAAAATCTCTTACGTGAGTCCTACAATAACAATTTATCTTGCTATTTTGAGATTTAGGTAAAATATCTAATGAGCTAGAGAGGGGTATTTTTCTAAACCCCTAAACCCTTAGACACTTATTAACCCTTACTTGGGAACTCGAGGGGTGGGTGGTAAAACAGACAGACAGACAGACAGAGACAGTCAGAATATGCGATGAGTCTTAAAAATGAAGAAAACTTCTTCTCCCTAAAGTCTTCCTAATGTTAAGCCATGACACCCAAAGACTGTCTTGAGGGAAAGAGCAGTCTAAAGGAAAATAGCAAGGACCCCTGTAAATAGATATTACAAAGGTGTCACTTATATTAAAGATGAAACGCTCCACCTAGCTGCCTATTAAAAATGTGCAAAAATTAGTAAGTGTAGTGGTCACTAAAATTGTGCACATTGAAAAAGACTTGGTTTGGCTGAATCAAACCGTCAGAAGAAGAATAAAAATTAAAAAGTAACCAAACACTATCAGATTGAATATTTCAAAGTATCCAAGACATTCATGACAATACTACATGCCTTATATCAGTGTTTCCCAACCCAGTCCTCAAGGCACACCTACCAGTCCAGGATTTAGGGATTACCCAGTTGTGTCTAAGGTGTTTTTAGAAAGAAGAAAAAAAACACCTTAGACACAACTGGGTAATCCCTAAATCTTGGACTGGTAGGTGTGCCTTGAGGACTGGGTTGGGAAACACTGCCTTATATCATGAATAAATATATGAAAAAGAACCAGCAAAGGTCTTAATGTGTGCAGTGGGGACATTACGCAAAAGTGTCACTGATCACCCAAACCTTTAAAACCACTTGATTTATATCAGAAAGGTCCTCCTGATGCTGCCAAAATAGCTCTGATGCATTGAGACAAGAACCCCACAAGACCTCTGAATGTGCCCTGTGGTGTATATAATCCTAAAGCCTTATTCCCACTATAGTGCCATCTCTTCCCCATGTAAACGATGCACATCCACCTGAATTTATCCACAATAACTAGTGTATAGAGAAATGTATTAGAAAACTGGCCACTAGTTATATTCTTATACATGTTCTTTTTTCTGGAATTTGAAAAAAACATGTCAAATTCATATGAATTGCAGTTTCTTTGAAACCAAATGGGCCTAGTACTCACAAAGTCTGTAAGGTCTCTGGGATTGCCGGTCCCTCCACTAGGAGAATCAAATAACAGGTCTAAGACTCCATAGGGTGCCACAAGCTTCTATTATCATAATGTTTCATAATTATAGTAATACTTTATCAATATTAACTTAACTGAATAAACTGCTATGGATAGGGATGATCATTCATCTCTCACAGATAAACAAATGTAATCCTCTCACAGGTAAATATGAAACTAGTTGATTGCAGTCATTGGCGTACACACGATCCATGGGGCCCCGGTGCGAAAACTGATCCGTGGGCCCCTGGAGTGACGGGCCCGATCACAGCTGCGACCCCTGTAAGTCACTGTACACACACACACATGCATACACATACACACACAGACACACACATACAAACACACACACAGACACATATATACAGACACACACATACAAACAAACATACATACAAGCACATATACACACAAGCATACATACAAACACATACATACACACAGAGACACATATATATATACAGACACATACATACATACATACAAACACACACATGCACATACATACACACACACACAGACAGAGAAACATTCATACAGACACACAAACATACATACAAACAAACACACACACACATATACAAAAGTCACCCTCCTGTTTCCTACCTTTTAGATGCAGCAGGGTGACATCTCTAGGGTCCAGTGGTGGCTCAGCCTGATGGGAGTCAGAGTTCCCACTCTGTCTCCCTTCTCTCTTCCTCCTGCGTGACTCTGTCTGATAGCTAGGAGGAGTGACTGGGGCAGTCACTTCCTCCCAGCGTCTGATGTCATCTCAGAGGGCCTGGTCGCACTGTTAAAGCGCCGCATCGCTGACCGGGCCCCCTGGAAATCTATAGCCATCTGCTAGCTGCATGGGCCACCCGATTGGCCCCTTCACGTGCGGCCCCAGCGGTTTTAGTGCGTGGGTTGGGACCGCAACACATGGTGGCGGGCACTCGGTTTGCAGGGGTCCGCAGGGTGGCCGGGCCCCCTGGAGTGACGGCCCGGTCGTAGCTGAAACCCCTGCGACCCCTGTATGTACGCCACTCATTGCAGTAGCTTGTGGCACACATACAGGGTCTCAGAACTGTTTATAAATGGGATACTTGTTTATGGAAGTTACCTATGTTGCTTAATGGTTTCATGCCCTGCAGGGTGAGTAAATACCTTTGCTTTTTCATGAACTGGAGTAGCATCATATTTGAGCAGCGGAAGTCCTTTTATTTATATTATTTGGTATTAATGTAATGCAAGGAGGCAATTTCAAAAAATCCAAAACATTAAAAGATTTTAAAGAAAATGTAGATGAACATGCAAAGTCAAAAACAAAACACATGCAAAACACTTATACTTCTACAAGGGTTGGACAGGATTCATCTTCCATCCTGACACATAATCTAGCATTGGTAATGCGGTAGCAGGGACAACTGTTACAATAGCTCAACAATTCAGACTTACTATAAGTCAACATTTCTAGTTGAATCAGGAAGTGAAAAATGCATGCAGAAAGGCGATTTAATGGCCAAACTAGAAAATGAGAAAGTAATAGACAAAGACAACAACACCAACCTGCAAATATTTAATGTATGTAAGTTCTAAAACAAAAAAAAAATGAAAGTGTAGGTATACTGAAATCAGAGATGGTTGTGTCAGTTAATGATAACCAGGAAAAGGCAGACATTTTTAGTTATTGTTAATTAATGTTTTCCTCAGTGTATTTAAAAGATAGCGATGCAAATGATTGCTATATAAAACTTGCAGAAAAATTGTGATTGGATGACTTCATACAAGGTGCTTCAGCAACTAACAAAAGTTAAAAACCAAGTTCCAGGGCCTGACGATATTCACCCAAAAAAACCTAATCTTGGGGCGTGGCCTAACTCTTGGCGCGGATGGACGCATTTGAGCAAAGCTCCGTTATACAGCGGCCTAAAAAGAGACAAAAATCAGCGTGAGTGACCAGCAAATCCTCTAAAACGAATGCCCAGATATGGCTCAACTCAAGGGGAAGAGAAACCCTGAAAAACCTGACAAAACCGGGTTCTTTACAGCCCAAAATCAGCCACCCAAACCCCAAGGCACACCAGACCCAGACCAAGATGGAGGCGACACGTTGCCGCTGCAAGGATCCCCAGGGGAAAGAGGCATACCTGTCATGCAGGACATACTCCAAGCATGTCTGGAAGAAATGTCAGACAAGCTGCTGCATAATTTTAATAAATCTATCTCAGACCTGAGGAAGGACGTCCAGGAATTGGGAGACAGAACGGCACGCATGGAAAACCGCATGGGAGAATATGTGGAGGCACACAATGATATGGTGGACCACGTCCAAAAAATGGAACAAACACTGGAGACCTGCCAAAATAAAATTATGGACCTAGAAGACAGATTAAGGAGACAGAATATACGCCTCAGAGGTATACCTGAAACAGTCAAACAACCAGACATCATGGCATACCTCACAGGCTACTTCAAAGCGCTGGGGACACCCGGTCCGCCTTCTCATCCACAAAAATGGAGCTATGCATGCCATCACCTCCCCAGACGATGGAAGGAAACTCCTGAGACAATGGGGCATCCAACTCCAAAGCCAGACGCAGAGCAACAACCAGCACCAACCGGCCAAGCTTCAACCAGACTGGAAAAAAGCACGTACCTGAGATTGCTGACAAGCAGCCCGAACGGAGAGGCGGCAGACCCCGGGACTTACCATCTCAGCTGAAATGGCGTGAGTTGCCATACGCTGATCACAGTACTCGTTGTTATATACTGAAGTTTTAGTTAAATTGGAACTTGATTGTTGGACAATTATAAGGAAACTTATAATGACAAAACCTGGTCTCAGGACACAGGTAACACACACGGCGCGTTAGCACACACTTCCATGACTATATTCACCACACACATGAGAGGGGTGAAGGACCATGCCACAGTGACTTGGCAGCCTGGTAGGAACCAACCAACCTCACCACAGCAAGGCACAACATAGGTGATCACTCGCACATACAGACATAGGCCGGGCCGTAAATAGCAGCCAACATGCCAGCGAATTACCTCCAGGCATAGAGATGCAGGGGGCCTAAGTAGAGACCACCCGAGGAGCCCACCACAGTGGAGGGAGTTTCCTATTACCCGCACCGACTGCGGGGTTGAGGGAGCACTGGGGGGAGTGGGGAGGTATGCGAACTAAAGTATAATTGGCACTGTATTGCAATGCAGTAGGAATATTGTGCTAGCATGAAAGGTACAAATGTATTAGACTAATTGGAGCACCATGCCATGAATATCTTATATGCGCTCTGTAATTGAGAATTTGGATCAAAACTCCTTGGCCACCGACTCCAAAGCGACCCCCGCAGTGTCATGTAGACTTGAGATGGGTCAAGTCATAACCAGCAACAGGCCACCACCTACACAAGTAACACCCCACCAAGAAGCCCCTCTTAACACCTAACCACGGAGGAAGATATACAACACACTCATCCCACATAAGCACACACTACACAAAGAGATCACTAATTGCATCCACGCATCCAGTGGACCATGACACTTCACCAGTACAGTGGGGGGCAATGCAGAAAACATTACCAGACCAAACAGCCACTGGGAGCTCCCCGCAGGCTAACTAACCTGTAAACTACCCAAAGAGACAAAAAAAAAAAAAAAACAAGCAAACATTTTTTAGAAAATATGATGTACGTTCAGGTTATACTTTGTTATATTACAGGGAAATCTGAGTATATATAGAGCTCCACGAGACTGCAGTGACTTGCTAAACCTGGGTTGGATCACCTCACAGCGGGGCATATATGCGACCAATGGGTCAGACCAGCTCCGTAACTGGTAACACCAAATAGAAATAGGCCAAAGTACTAATGTTTGAAATTTCTTTTCGGATAACCACGTTCTCTATGGAACCGAAGTTCGGACCCACTGCCCACGAATGATAACTATGTTTATCGTACCCTCACAATACGACACACCTAACACCCCCTCCCCTATCCTCTTCATGCCCTCTTTTCCAAGAGAGACAAATGTATCCCGTCAAAACAACAGGGAAATCCCAATATGGTGTAAACCACATGCAAGATTCAAAAACATCCACATGAGGGAGACCTATGCCACCACTACACGCCACACCCGACACATAACACACAAACCCCAAATAGCACCCCGTGTTATAACACCAACGTATGAAAATACAGAGCTATAATGTCAGGGGGTTGAACACCCCATACAAGAGACACTGCCTCTTTAGAGACCTCAAAAGGGACCAACCCGAGACACATTTTAAAAAGCCACCTATCATAAAACCATCCCAATATCCACACCAGTACCATGCCACGTTGGGGAGAAAAATAAGAGGGACATCAATACTGATCAGAAACACGGTCTCTTTCCAACACCACTCCTCCCAAGCAGATCCTGAGGGCAGATACCTCATAATAATATGCACAATTAACAATGCTAAATACACACTCGCTAACGTATATGCCCCCAATACAAACCAGAGGAACTTCCTGCATAAGATTCTAACCCTACTGCGACCGGTTCAGGAGGGGATTCTAATTCTTTGCGGGGACTTCAACCATATCCTAGACCCCAAAGGAGACACCACCACCCAAGCCACTAAACTCATACAGACCAAGCAACGAAAAACATGCTCTACCTACCACAAATTACTAGACAACAACAAACTATACGATGTGTGGAAAGTCCTGCACCCACAAGAAAGGGACTACACATACTTCTCCTCCACACACAACACATACACCAGAATAGATAGATTTCACGTGGAAGGCAAACACTTGGACCAGGTTCTCGATAGCTCTATTGGCAAGATCACGTGGTCGGATCATGCTCCACTGACACTAACCCTCAAAGATAACTATGACTACAAACACAAAAGCCCATGGAGACTCAATGAGTCTCTACTGACAGATATCTCCTTCACAAATCAAATTAAGGAAGCCATCAAATAATTTTTTACATTAAACAATACAGGAGACACATCCACAAGTACAACGTGGCAGGCACATAAAGCAGTAATTAGGGGACTCCTAATTAAACAAACATCACATACAAAACAAACAAACCGAGCCCAATGGTTGGACTGGCATAAACGTCTAGCAGACCTTACGAACACAAACAAAACGCACCCAACAGCGACAACACAAAGACATTAGTGACATAGCGGACAAAATCAAACTGCACACATTACAACGGGTGGGTTACAATCTTCACAAGCTCAAAGCCACACATTACGCACATGGGAATAAAGCCATCAAACAACTAGCAGCTAGATTGAAACAAAGGGAGGCACAGACTAAAATACCACACATATACACACAAGACGACACGAAGGTGATATCCCCCATAGACATCAGCAACACCTTCGCAGCATACTATGAGAAACTATATAACCAGGCGCACTCGGACCAACTGCACATCCCGACAGATCAAGATTTAGCGTCATACCTACGCAACATATCATTACCCAAACTCACCCAGGACCAAATCACCATACTACAGAACCCAGTTACCAATAAGGAAGTGGAGGATGCCATACTCACTCTGCCAAAAAACAAAGCACCAGGCCCAGATGGCTTCACAAACTTATATCGTAAAAAATTTGCACCCACCCTAGCCCTACCCTTAGCATCCCTCTTCAACTCAGCTACCGCCGACAAATCACTCCCAGAAGACCTATTGCTAGCTCACATCATAACACTCCCAAAACTGGGAAAACGACCAACCCATTGCCTGAACTTTAGATCAATATCCTTACTCAACACGGACGCTAAGTTATATGCTAAAATCTACGCCCTCCGGCTAAGCTCAATACTACCAACCCTAATCCACGATGACCAAGTGGGATTCGTGGCGGGGAGACAGGGGGCGGACAACACCTGTAAAGTCCTAGACCTGAGCGATAGCATAAGGAGGAAAGTAATCGGTAGCCTTCTAGTTTCGTTAGACACGGAGAAGGCCTTTGACAGGCTTAACTGGCACTTTCTAAGGGCAGTTCTAGAGAAATTTGGCTTCCCCCCACAGTTCACTTACACAGTAGCAGCCATATACAGTCACCCGACAGCAAAAGTCCTTAATGCAGGATTCTGCTCTGATAAATTCATGATTTCTAACGGCTCCCGCCAAGGCTGCCCCTTGTCTCCGCTGCTATACGTCCTGGCATTAGAGCCATTGGCTGCCAAAATTAGGGAGGAGTCAGCAATCCATGGAGTCTCACTGAACCAGAGAGAATACAAATTGAGTATTTTCGCTGATGATGTATTCCTCACCCTAACTCAACCACACATCTCCCTACCCAACCTCATGAACCACATCACAATATACGGGCGTGTTTCGTATTACAAACTAAATGTAACAAAAACGCAAGCATTGGGCATCAACCTTACTAACACACAATTGGGAACTCTCAAAAGTTCGTTCTCCCTATACTGGAGAGAGGATTATCTCACGTTTTTAGGCACCAAAATTAAAATGTTTAAAACGAACTACCACCCCCTACTCACAGTTTTTAAAAATGCGCTAGAATCCTGGGAGAGAAAATATCTGTCATGGGTTGGCAGAATAGCTGCTATTAAAATGTCTCTGCTACCAAAATTACAATATTTGTACAGAACCCTTCAAATCCCACTACATCAAAACCCTATCAAGAATGCTGCTAGTATGGCAGCATAAGAAACCAAGAGTAGCAGCGAAACTGTTACAGAGGCCACTAACACTTGTCAGCGTACCATAGAGCAGCAGCACTAACAATAGTAACACAACTAAAAGCGCACCCCTCCTATCCCCAATGGTTAGAAATAGAGAACTGTTGGGCACAACCATTAACATTAACTCAACACATCTTACAGCACTGGGACTCTTCTAAACACCAGATGGTACACTATCTCCCAATGCCGATGGCAGCCCCACTAACAGCCCTATAACACATAATACCGACGCTAAATACACAACCATGGCTACAGGGGGGGCTCCGGGAAATAAGGGAACTCTATCACGACGGAAACATAAAGCCCTTTCCAGACATACAACAAGAATTCAATCTCCCTCCAAGACTGATCTTCCCCTACCTACAAATCAAATCCTACCTAACAAAAAACAAACCCTGCAAGACGCATAACAAACCCACAATGCACAATGTATCCATAGAAAACCATTTAAAAAACTAATCTCCATAAACTACAAAACACTACTCCAGGAGTCGGACCAAGACAGAGACACATACATACACTCATAGCACAAGGAACTAGGACGCACCATAGCTACGGAAGATTGAGTTAAAGCCTACTCCTCATACAGAGGTGTTACTGATGTATGGTTGGTATCTAGTCCCAGTCAGGATCCGCCAAATTTGGCCACAATCCTCAGATAGATGCTGGAGATGTGGACAGGACACAGGCACTATGACACATATATGGTGGACCTATGCTACCCTGCAATCCTTTTAGCAGGATGTGCACACCATCATAACAGACTCTATCCGTACACAAATTACACTGACCCTGGAGCTATGCATCCTATTTATCCCACCAGAATCACTCTCTAAAGACAAGTGGGCGACAACATACCATATACTCATATCAGCTGCCATGAGCATTGCCAGGCTCTGGAAAAAAACAAAAGCCCCAACCAGAACCTCCCTTATAAACCAAATAAAGCTCAATTGGGCCTATGAAATGACCCATGCTCACCAATTCGGGGTAAAGAACCACATGAGACTAGCACACAAAATGTGGAATGATTCTTTAGAACACACCACGATAAAGGACACATGAACCACTAGGACATCCTGATGCACGATTGCAAGTCTCTCATACAAAGTTAACCCCCCCCATTCACACACACCCTCACAAACCCAACCCTCACCACCGAAAAGGTACAGTGTATGTAAAGCCCTGTACTAATCTGTCGGAACAGCCTTGTTATGTTTTCTATATGTTCTTGAACATTGTATATCAATGAACGCTAAATGTTGTTACGGAATCCTCTAAGCACCATCACACAACCATGAGAGCAAATAGCAGCAATGAAGGAAACGTTACTAAGCAAGTGCTGTATGAATATACTATGATATAAAGTAAAAAAGAAGAAATTGCAGATAGTGGAGCGCTGATTAAAAAATAGACCGAGAAATAGGGTAATATAGGAAACCTAACAACCTATGCAATATAAAACATGTAAAGGAAGTTTCTTTTATATTTTGTGATGTTAGATTATAAATAAATGGAATTAAATTTTAAGTTATTGAAGTGTATCAATAAGGTCATAGACCTGCTAGTGAATATTTATCAGAAGAGAAAGGGTTTTTATGATATAAAGTATGCAAACTAAAAAGTACAATACCTGTGAATAAGTCCGTAATATGCATGCACTGTCCAATAAAAATTGTCAAATAATAATAAAAAAAACTAATCTTTTAATTCAGGAATTCTACTGAAGGATTAAATGAAGGTTGGGGTTCCTATGTTCAAAAAGAGTTTAAAATCTTTACCTGGAAATTGTAGTCCTGTGAGCTTAACTTATGTGGTTGGAAAATTCATGAATTCATTGAGAACATTGTTATTAGCAAAAGAAAAGCATGTTTTTCTTTTTAATGAAACATAGGTAATGACAAACTAGCTGAAGTAGATCAGAATGTTGCAGTGGATATGATCCACTTGGATTTTGCCAAGGCATTCCAGCTAGCTCAACCCAATCGGTTAGTGATCAAACTAAAAGAAATTCATCTAGATAAATACACTTATGCACTTCGGGATAAAGAATGTACAAGCAACTTACAACCTGAACAATAGTGAATTAGTAATAATAACCCATGAGAAGTATTTAGAGACTGTTTTAGACAAATAGGCAACAATGTGCAATGTCAATCAGCAATTGCTAAGGCCAGTAAGGTATTGTCATGTATACATAGGGGCATTAAAACTCACAATGAAAATAATATTTTTCCTATTTATAAATCAATGGTAAGACCAAAACTTGAATATGCTGTGCAATTTTGGACACATGGTCTAAAGAAGGATATTATGGTAGTGGAGAAAAGTGTAGAGGCAATCTACAAATGGAATAAACAGAAAGTTATATTTTAGTTATGAAGAAAGGTTAATAAATGCTTTGTACTTGTGGGAAAAAAATGACTAAAGCTGCACAGTTCTTTATTCCAAATGAGAGCAAAAAATGTGAGATATTAGGTATCTGTACTATAGACTGATAAAAGCATTGCAATTGGGCATATCTAAAAACTTCCATTATTGTGACTAGTTGTCTAGAAACAAGATCTGCTGAAGTAACAGCTGTAGTTAAAGAATCTATTCATTTTCATATAGCAAATATTCAAATATGATTATTTCCTGCAATTACGCTATCAAATCCTAACTTGACAATTCAATTGCAAATTCAAAGCTTAGTAAATGGACTTATTGGTAAAGATTTTTTTAGTTATTTCTGAAATAATATTTTATATTGGATGATGGAAAGTTTTATGAGACACTGACCCAGGCAACAAAATATATCAATTTCTTTTGTGCACTTTTAACCTTATATATGAGTTTTTGATTTTTTACAAAATGTATTTTATTGTACTTAGTTTGGCTTATGGCTTTTTATGTTACACAGTCTCTGTATTTATATTACAACATTTATTGAACTCAAATGCCTTGTTTAATTTATACTTATTTTAGCATTAGATGTAATGTTACTTTTGGGTATTTGAGAGCAGCAATATATCTTGATTACAAATCCACAATTATATATACATTTACATGTAACCTCAAGGTCCCTGAATTTTTCCTTACAGAAATGGAAACAGACAAAAACATATGCACAGAGAAAGAGTCCAACATAAAAGAAAGATAGAGATATGGAGTGAGAAGAGACAAACAAAATAGCTATATTTTATTATCAATGAAAACTCTTAAACTTTTACCATAGTATAGTTAGTATTATATTACATATATTGTATTTTTTTATACATCTGTAGCTTTGAAATTGATGGAATTTGCAAACATAGTCATTAAAGTCAGGCTTCATATGACCAATAAGGGTGAAGATAAAGGTCAGGGAAAATAATGCAGTGAAAATTAGAGGATGGGAAGTGGGAAGAGAATTGAGGAAGATAAAGAAAATTAGACCCCTACACATTCTATATACCAGCTGGGTTGAGCTGTGAACATATTAAACGTTATATAGTAACATGGGCTGAAAAGAGACATGTCTGCCTTTCTTACATCTGTTTATGCTGTTGATACAGAAGAAGCGCTTTCCAATTTATTGACCCCAGGATGGCAATCAGCTCTCTTTGGAAGCTGTTACCTATACATTAAAAATTATATCCACATATTACAATAATATCCATGAATATTATGTTTTTGCAAGCATTCATCCAGTTGCTATTTAAACATTCGTACAGACGCTACCTCTTCAGGTAGATAATTCAATATCCTTATTGAATTTTTTTTATTTTGCCTTAAACTAAATCTATTTTCCTCCAGTCTAAATGCGTGATCTTGTGTCCTATGTATAGTCCTAGGGAGGGTGTTACTGTAAATCTGTATGCTGATTGGTTATTGTCGTTGTTTACTGTGGGAGGTCCTCTTGCAGGAGGATTCTCATAAAAGCCAGTGTGGCCTCAATAAAAATCATTCCTGTTATACCCTTCATGAAGTTTAGGCTCATGCTTGGGGAATATTCTACTTGCTGGGGAGAATCGTCTTGGAAGCTGCATTCATCTACACTATTCCTCTACTTCCTAACTGCAGTTATAATCACTTATGCTCAGCAATTGAGAAAGGAATAGAAGAATGCAGTACCATAACCACTGCAGTTCTTAACACCCATTCAACAATATTGGAATCCAAACTTAAAGATTGCAGTTTATTGATAAGCCTGAAATGTGCAAACAGTGTCAAAAGCCTTACAGAAATCTAGGTAAGCAATGTCTACTGCACCACCCTGCCATTAGTTTGGCATGATCTCCCTAAAGTAAACCCATGTTGTCTCTGATCTTGAAATCCATGTGTTTTTAGATGTTCAACAATCCTATCCTTTAACATGGTTTCTATTACTTTCCCGACTACTGAAGTAAGGCTTACTGGCCTATAGTTGCCCGACTCTTCCCTACTACCTTTCTTGTGAATGGGCACAACATTCTTGGACTACTCCTGTTAGCAATGATTGGTTAAATAAATCTGTTAATGATTTTGCTAGTACACCACTAAGCTCGTTTAATAACTTTGGGTGTATTCCATCAGGTCCCATTGACTCATTTGGCTTTACTTTTGACAGTTGAAATAGAAACTCTTCCTCTGGAAACTTACATGTAACAAATGACTCATTTGTCCTTTTTTTCCTAACTGAGACCCCTTTCCTTTATTTTCATCTGTAAATATTGAACAAAAATATTAATTGAGGCAGTCAGCTAAATCTTTATCCTCTTCTACATACCTTCCTACTTTTGTTTTTAATCTAACTAATCCTTGTTTTACTTTCCTTTTCTCCTTTATGTATCTAAAAAATGTTTTGTCCCCTTTTTTTACTGACTTTGCTATTTTCTCTTCTGTGTGTGATTTGGAAGTTCTTATAACTTGCTTAGCCTCTTTCTGCCTGATCTTATAGATCATTCTGTCTTCCTCACGCTGGTTTTTTTATAATTACTAAATGCTAACTTTTTGGTTTTTACTATTTTGGCCACATCTGCGGAGTACCACAGTGGTTTCCTGAATTTTTTGCTTTTTCTGACAAGCCTAATGCAACTTTCTGTTGCCTTCAGCAGTGCAACTTTTAAATAATCCCATTTCTCTTGGACTCCATTTAAATTGTTCCAGTCTGATAATGACTCCTTTACCCATATTCTAATATTAGAAAAGTCTAAAACTTTTGTTTTGGTGTGGTGTGACTCAGTCACTGTTCTTATATTAAACCACACTGACTGATGATCACTGGATCCTAAACTTTCACCAACAGTAATATCTGATACCAAATCTCCATTTGTTAACACTAAAGCTAGTATGGCCTCTTTACGAGTTGTCTCCCCAATGACTTGAGGGAGTTTAGAATATGTGTGCTCCTGGCACAAGCAGCTCTTTTGGTTTTCCAATTTACATCATGAAGATTAAAGTCACCCATGATGATAACTTCCCCCTTCATTGTCATTTTAGCTATTTCCTCAACTAGTAGATTATCTATCTCTTCTTTTTATCCTGGGGCCCTATAATCACAACTACATGAGTTACTGTGTGATTACCACATTCTAACGTAACCCAAACGGACTCTATGTTCGCCTCACAAACTTTTATTAGGCTAGATTTTATGCTATCCTTCACATACAGGGCCACCCCTCCCCCTTTCTTGCCTTCCCTGTCTTTTCTATTTAAAGAGTACCCTGGTATTGCTATGTCCCAGTCATTTCTCTCATTATATCATGTCTCCGTAACAACGACCAAATCTACATTCTCAGTTGCCATTATTGCCACAAGTTCATGGATCTTATTCCCTAAACTGCGAGCATTTGCAGACAAGACTCTAAGCTTGTAATTTTTTAACACACTTGCTACAGGCACCTTCTGTCCTTGTTTTAGGGGGCAATTGTATTGATGTTTTATTACCCTTTTGTCCCCCCCTCCTAGTTTAAATACATCCTAGCAAAACCTCTGAACTGTTAACTGAGAACATTTGTTTCCTTTTGAGAAAGATGCAAACCATCTTTTTTGTACAGTTTATTTCCATTCCAAACAGAGCTACCATCAGAAATAAAACCAATTCCTTGCTCCCGACACCATTCACCAAGCCACAAGTTAAAGTC
The DNA here is from genome assembly GCA_933207985.1 of Pelobates cultripes. Classification (NCBI taxonomy): domain Eukaryota; kingdom Metazoa; phylum Chordata; class Amphibia; order Anura; family Pelobatidae; genus Pelobates; species Pelobates cultripes. The sequence continues at coordinate 202,366,908 of OW240917.1, read as the reverse complement.
CCTAATACGCATCCGCCTGTCTTTCTGAGTGTTATGCACAGGCAGAACTTCAAAGTAGACAGTGTGGAAGCAATCTGGCGTATATCATTGGCAAAAATACCAAAAACTTCCTTTACCTCTGAAACCTCATTGCAAGCCAAGTCATTTGTCCCTAGATGGACAAGTACATCCAATTTCCCTTCCAGCTTTGCTCGCTTAACAATATTACAAATAGATCTCCTGTCTCTCTGAGCAGTAGCTCCAGGAAGGAATCTCACAAGACCACCATTGTCCATCTCCACACCTCTTATAATAGAATCCCCCAACAACAACTGCTTTCTATTAGTCCTCACCATAGTCTCCAAGCCTGTTTCCACAACACCACTACAGTTGGTGCCTGAGCCTGTTTCCACAACACCACTATCCTCAGTGCCTGAGCCTGTCTCCACAACACCACTACACCTGGTGCCTGAGCCTGTCTCCATAACACCATTACACTCTGAAAGTGCAGAAAATGAATTATGTAGAGCAACTGACTGTGCAATATGCCTTTTATCCACAACTCTAAGTCTACCAGATCTTACAGTAATCCATTTGCCATTCTTAATACGTCTCTGCGGCAGTGGCTTTGCAGCAGTTGCAGCCTGAGATTGTTTACCAGATAATTTAAAAATCTCAGACTTCAAAAATACAATCTCCTGCCAGAACTGTCTACAGATTAGACAGCATCTAAATCTCCAAAAAGCGGAACGTGAAACAAATGCATAACAACTATTACACTGAACTAAGTCTGCCATTTTAATGAGGTGAATAATTTAAATCAAACAAATCTTAATTTTTTTTTTGTCCTCATGTATACCTCAGATTATCTCCAGTTTCTCTCCAGAATATCTCCAATCACACAATTAGAAGCAGCAGTAGCAACCAAGCTATATTAGCCAAGCTGATGACAACAACCCTTATATAACTCCTAAAATCATCACCCACTAGGAATGTTTAACACCTGGGTAGGTCTATGCGTATTTGCAAACAATAGCTAATTAACCAACAATCAATTGCAAGCACCTAGCTAACCAAATCAAATGCCTTACCAATTAACAACAGGAAAGCAAACCTTTAGAAGTTCCAGAATCAATAGACACTACAATCAGTATGATCACTCGTAAAGACCCCCTTCCCCACACCATCCTACTAAACCTCGCTATTTCTCTCATCACCCCCAGTACAAGCCTAATCGCTATAATGATCAGCTTTCCACATCATATGCACAAAGAGAACACCCCAATCTACACACACATTCCAGAATCAATCACGTTCTTCAAATTACACTAACCATTTTGAATATGCAACTCATCATAGAGATCATCAAATTTCAGAATGAAGACAGAAATCCTCATATCACCCTCACATAAGGGAATACAAAAACTCTACACCAAGGCCACAAAGGCAAAGGTACGCTCACAAAGATTTTGGTTATCTAAACCAAATTAACTCACCAATCTCATATCACCACAAAAACCGCTATCAACTACTATCTATTGACTCTGAAGTTGACACAGATGAACAAATCCCAATCTACCACCACAACCTCTCTTTAAAAAAAAAAAAAAAAAAATTCTTTATTTTTGCCAAGACAGGACATCATACACAAAACAGAAGCATTCAACATTGTTTTGTACAGTGAAAAAGCAATATGTTCGCGATGATGTTATACACGAACAGAAAAATCAAAAGTTTGAACATCATTAGCAGTATCAACATTGCAATGTGGGCAAATTTCCCAAGTCTTGAGGTTGATGGTGTCCAGCCAGGGATTTTAATTAGAATACAACAGAATCCACCAATCTTAACAGTTATAAAGGAACAATCAGTTTCAGTGCCTAGTTTTAACACCCTTTCGAGTACATACAAAGGACCAAGGTGTATACAGTCTCTACCCTACCTCCTGTAATACTGTTCCTGCTCCTCTATATTATGGGACCACAGTCCCTATTGTACAAGAAACCCCATCTCAGTAGATGGTAGGCACCACCGAAGGAGAGAGTGAAGTAAAAGTAAGAGTGAGAAGAAAAAAAAAGAAAAAAAAAGTTAGATAGGAGAATTAGAGATATAAGGGGTGGATGTGGGGGGGATCAGATGGAATAACATAGAAGCACCGGTGGTTATCTATGCTTGTATGTGGGCCTTTCCACGTGGCGATCTATCCCGGTGGATATCCCCCGGAGGGATCCTTAAAGTCCTTCCATACGGGGATAGAGGATAATTCCAACGACTCTCAATAGTCGAGAGTAGGATAAGCGGTATTGGTGGGAGACTGAGCCAACCGCGCCCATCACTTAACCACCCACATCGCTAGCCATCCAGGGGCCCCAAACGTTTTCAAACATTTTCATTGTCCCTCGGTCCTGGGCAGTTAATTTATCCATAAGGTATGTGTCCTTGATTTTTGTATCACTGCAGTGAGGGAAGGAGTCTCCTTCTGAAGGAAGGACATCTCGCAGCAATGCCGCAATCTGTTTCCAATATGTTTGCCTCTCTGGGCATTCCCACCACGTATGAGTATATGTTCCCTTCTGACCGCACCCTCTCCAGCAGAAGTCAGTTGGAATTTTATTCATTCTATATAGTTTGACAGGGGTAGTGTATCATCTAAACATGGTGTTGTATTCTTGTTCCTGCAAAGAGTCACATATAGAGGATGTTGCGGCAGCTTCCCAAATTTCCTGCCACTCAATGCCCTCTAGCTCCTCGCCCAAATCCACCTCCTATTGGTCTATATATGTGAGCTCTCCTCATTCTAGCATGTTAGTGCTTAAGTGGGCATAAAGACTAGTCATCAAGCCTTTCGGGATTTGTTCGCCAATGCACATCTACTCCAAGAACTTGAGCTGTGTTAATGCAGTTTTCTTAATTTCAGGGTTTTGGGCATAGTCCCGAAGCTGGATATAACAAAAAAGTCAAATGGTTGTAATGGGGATCTAGTTTTCAATTCTTCAAAGTGTGTCAATACTTCGAATAGATTAGGCCATCTGACCCAGCCGAACGCCTTCTCGGCATCAAGTGACAGTATCAAAGTTTTAATACCCGTGGTGGCATGCCTCCATATAAGACCTACATTACATCTAGTGTTTTCGAATAATTGCCTGCCTGGCACAAATCCTACCTGATCCGGGTGGACCAGGCGTGCAAGAAGTGGGTTCAATCTGCCAGCGAGAATCTCTGCTAGGATTTTGGAGTCGTGATTTATTTAAGAAATTGGACAAACGTTTTCTGGGGCCGAATCGTCTTTGCCGTGTTTCGGCAACAGCACAATGTCTGCCAGTGACATGTCTCTATCTGGTGTTTCCCCTTCCATTAAATCATTGAATCAGGAGTCTAGGTGGGGTAAGAGTTCTTCACAAAATAACTTCCATCAAAGCCATCTGGGCCCGGAGCCCTATTGCCTTTTAAAGAAGATATGGCTGCGTCTATTTCCTCAACCGAAATCCATCTTCGCAGGTCATTGGAGTTTGCACTCGATAATTAAGAAAGAGCTAAGTGGGAGAGATAAGTACTAATGTTGTCAATTTCTCTTTGCGTATCTGTGGTGTCACCGCAGGAGTGGTTTTATAGTTTTGTGTAATAATCTGTGAATACCTTAGCTATGTTGGTAGGGGCCATTTGATACTTACCCGATGCACCTTTAATTTTTGTGATATGCATACTCCTTTGTCTCGGACGGAGGGATATGGCTAGCAGCGTATCCATTTTATTAGATTTTTCATAGTAGTAATGGGAGGAACATCCAAACCCCAGACCACCATCAATAATGTAAAACTCTGGTTCTCCCGAGGCGGGCCGCCACAGCAGGTCTACATAAAGGGTGAAAATGATACAGTGGAGGGTGGGAAAGGTGTAGGGCCACAGGACAGGAGTGGGTGTAAGAGGACAAACCGATGAAGAACATTACGTGGATCTCCGGGGGAACCCCCCATACCTTAACTCCATCTTCACCATCTACCATCCATGCGATCAACACTTATAGGTCCAATAATATGCAGTAAAAACATAAACAACAAAATGAACTCAAATGCAAAATCCACGCATCCTTGACTCCACGCATCTCTAGTTCCTTTTGTGTGGTTCCTGGGTTCATGCTGTCTGAATCTCTAGTTCTGGACATTTGCACACCTCTTCCTGGTTCCCTGATGATTGGCTGAGACTCCATATTTAAACCCCAAAAGGCTGGTTCTCGTTGTCAGATCGTGTTTCCGGTTCCTGTTTGGTTTCACTGCTCGTCTACCGTTTTCGCCTGATTGCCGCCTGTCCTGACTTCTGATTCTGTTACTGACTACTCTTCTGGATATCCCTTGTCTGTACTGCGTTCCAGGAAGCACTGGTTATTTCAGCCCCAGTGCACTGTGTCACAGCCTTGGGGATTTCTGCCTTGAGTCCCCTCGGCCTGTGTTGAATTGCATAGGGTGCTTTAACTCTGCGTGCCGGACTCCCACTCCAGGTAAGATCATGACAGTCGTGAAGTGCGGATTCAGCCGTGGCCAGTCTGGAAGCAAGGTGGTTGATTTGTGCAGTGACTTCATTGTGGGCCACAGCCGTGGACTCTATGCGCTGCTCAAGTAGTCCTTGCTCCCAAGGCCTGTATCTCTGCCTTCACCTCGTTGGTATTCCTTGTTATCTCCATGGCCAGGTAAGTACGCACCTCTTAGAGTTTTGCCAGAATCTGTGTTGTGTCCGTTTCCGGCGTGCCAGGAGTAGCACTACAAGGGTGAGCGTGGCGCCCCTGGACTTGCCCGTCTGCCATCTTGGGCACCCAACTGCATGGCGCGGGAGGGCACAAACAGTAAAGACACCATGGTGCTCTGTTCCAGCTGCTTCTTTGGCTGTTTTCTCGGGGCCCGTTTATCCATTATGTTTCCCCTATATCCGGTCACTGCCAGTGCCGTGTTTCTCCGCTGATGTTAGCTGTTGTTAGCTTGCTCCGACAGCAGACCACGCCCCCCACCACAACTTCTATACCCATCAAGAGCAAGAAAAAGGAGCTTAAGGTTAGAGGAAGAAGAGGGGGAAGAAGAGAAAAATTGCTCTCAAACAACTTCGGAAAGATGAAGAAATTATTAACAAACCAGCGGACTTGTCATACTCTCAAGTGAGATGTACATAGATGAAGCCCTCAGACAACTTAATGACACAAATACTTATGAAAAATTGCTATTTGATCCTACCTCAAAAATAAAAGAAATTTTAAAACAGTTTTTAGATAAAGGTAGGACTCTTCTTAGCAAACAAGAATATGACTATATAAATGTGTTTTACCCTAAAATTCCTTTCATAAATTTCCTACCAAAATCCATAAAAACGAGACCAAGCCATCAGGCCGTCCTATTGTATCTGGTATACAATCCCTTTTATCCAATTTATCTGAGTATTTAGATATTCTGTTACAGCCGGCGGTTAAAAATATGAAATCCTACCTCAAAGATTCTATGTCCCTTCTTTTAAATACTTTTTCCTAACTCACAAATTGATTTTATCAAGGTAGGTATTAAAATTATTTAAAACAATAACTATTTTTAGTTTTTATACAGTTTTTATCTTCAGAAACAAGGAAATGCTATGGAGACTAGGTTAGCCCCAAGCTATGCGAACTTATTAATGGCAGATTGGGAGTCACAAACTATTTGGAGTGACCATGCTTGGAGGGCAAACCTAGTCTAATATTTCTGTTATATCGATGGCCTATTTTTTTTCTGGGATTGTTCAGAAGAATCTCTTATTACCTTTTTAAATTATCTTAATAACAATAAAGGAATCATTCTTACTTTTGACTATAGCAAGGAAGTCATTAATTTTTTAGACATTTACATTTTTATAAAAAATGGGGAGATCAATACTAGAACCTTTTTCAAAGAAGTTTGTACAAGCATTATTATCAATAGAAAAAGCTGCCATTATAAACCTTGGCTTGATAGCACCCCAAAGAGCCAGTTTTTAAGACTTAGGAGGAACTGTTCAAAACTTTTTGAAAGGATTTTGGAAGACAATACTCCATTTTAAAAGATCAATTTGTTGAAAAAGATTACCCAGAACACAATCTTAATACCGTCATCGACCAAATAAAGACTCAAAATAGAAATAATCTTTTAACTTACAAAGAGAAAAATAATGATGCTCCTTCTATACCCATTATTTTTGACTATAATAACAAAAATAAAGAAATAAAAAAATATATAAATAAGCATTGGCACATTCTACACCAAGACGATACACTAAAAAAAGATCATCCCTAATGAGCCCAACATTATATTTAGAGGAGCTCCCAATTTTAAGTCTATTCTAACCAATAATTTTACCAGATAAGAAAGTACTAAAAAGAAATCAACATTGTCAGATTTGAAAGGTTTTTTTAAGATGTAAAAAATGCATTGTTTGTAGGACCACTAATAACACGGAATCTAATAAAATTACCCATTTTACTTCCAACATTACTAAAAAAAACTATAATATAAAATACTTCATTACTTGTAACACAAAAAATTTCAAATATATGTTAGAATGCCCATGTGGACTCCAATACGTGGACATGACCTCCAGATGTCTCAGAATCAGATTAGCTGAACATTGTCGTAACATCTCCAAGGGTTATGAGAATCATTTGGTCTCACAACACTTTTGTATACACCACAACCCCAAATTTTTCAAGTTCATGGGTATCCAAAAATGCAATATTCCTTGAAGAGGAGATAATATCTGAAATATTCTCGGCAAAAGGGAGATGCAGTGGGTTTTTATTTTGAGAACTTTGGTCACAGAAGGACTCAACGCCGATTTTGACTTTTTTAACTTTTTATAACTGTGATTTATTTTATTTATTTATTTTTCTCATATATTATAATATATTTATATTCATTTTTTTTATTTATTTATTCTTCTCCCCTCATTTTATATTTTATTCTCATTATTATTTTCTTATTTCACCTAGTCTTATTATTACATGTTCTATATACTTATACCTCGCACTCTCTTTTTTTTCTTTTTTTCTCCCTCCTGCTTAGTCTTCATACTTGTTCTCTCTATTTAGAAACATAGAAACATAGAATGTGACGGCAGATAAGAACCATTCGGCCCATCTAGTCTGCCCAATTTTCTTATTACTTTCATTAGTCCCTGGCCTTATCTTATAGTTAGGATAGCCTTATGCCTATCCCACGCATGCTTAAACTCCTTTACTGTGTTAACATCTACCACTTCAGCTGGAAGGCTATTCCATGCATCCACTACCCTCTCAGTAAAGTAATACTTCCTGATATTATTTTTAAACCTTTGTCCCTCTAATTTAAAACTATGTCCTCTTGTTGTGGTAGTTTTTCTTCTTTTAAATATAGTCTCCTCCTTTACTGTGTTGATTCCCTTTATATATTTAAATGTTTCTATCATATCCCCCCTGTCTCGTCTTTCCTCCAAGCTATCCTTTAACCTTTCCTGGTAAGTTTTATCCCGCAATCCATGAACCAGTTTAGTAGCCCTTCTCTGAACCCTCTCTAAGGTATCAATATCCTTCTGAAGATACAGTCTCCAGTACTGTGTACAATACTCCAAGTGAGGTCTCACCAGTGTTCTGTACAATGGCATGAGCACTTCCCTCTTTCTACTGCTAATACCTCTCCCTATACAACCAAGCATTCTGCTAGCATTTCCTGCTGCTCTATTACATTGTCTGCCTACCTTTAAGTCATCAGAAATAATCACCCCTAAATCCCTTTCCTCATATGTTGAGGTTAGACTCTATCAAATATTCTGTACTCTGCCCTTGGGTTTTTACGTCCAAGATGCATTATCTTGCACTTATCCACATTAAATGTCAGTTGCCACAATTCTGACCATTTTTTTAGTTTACCTAAATCATTTGCCATTTGGCTTTTCCCTCCTGGAACATCAACCCTGTTACATATCTTCGTATCATCAGCAAAAAGATATACCTTACCATCAAGACCTTCTGCAATATCACTAATAAAAATATTAAAGAGAATGGGTCCAAGTACAGATCCCTGAGGTACCCCTCTGGTGACAAGTCCAAGCTTAGAATATATTCCATTAACTACAACCCTCTGTTGCCTGTCACTCAGCCACTGCCTTACCCATTCAACAATATTGGAATCCAAACTTAAAGATTGTAGTTTATTCTATGTGCAACAGTGTCAAAAGCCTTGCTGAAATCTAGGTAAGCAATGTCTACTGCACCACCCTGATCTATAATTTTAGTTACCCAATCAAAAAAATCAATAAGATTAGTTTGGCATGATCTCCCTGAAGTAAACCCATGTTGTCTCTGATCTTGAAATCCAGGTGTTTTTAGATGTTCAACAATCCTATCCTTTAAAATGGTTTCTATTACTTTCCCCACTACTGAAGTAAGGCTTACTGGCCTATAGTTGCCCGACTCTTCCCTATTACCTTTCTTGTAAATGGGCACAACATTCACTAACTTCCAAACTTCTGGGACTACTCCTGTTAACAATGATTGGTTAAATAAATCTGTTAATGGTTTTGCTAGTACACCACTAAGCTCTTTTAATAGCTTTGGGTGTATTCCATCAGGTCCCATTGACTTATTTGTCTTTACTTTTGACAGTTGAAATAGAACCTCTTCCTCTGTAAACTCATGTGTAATAAATGACTAATTTATCCTTTTTCTTAAATGAGGTCCCTTTCCTTCATTTTCTTCTGTAAAAACAGAACAAAAATAGTCATTCAGGCAGTCAGCTAGATCTTTATCCTCTTCTACATACCTTCCTTCTTTTGTTTTTAATCTAACTAATCCTTGTTTTTCTTTTCTTTTCTCATTTATGTATCTAAAAATGTTGTGTCCCCCTTTTTTACTGACTGTGCTATTTTCTCTTCTGTGTGTGATTTGGAAGCTCTTATAACTTGCTTAGACTCTTTCTTTCTAATCTTATAGATCATTTTGTCTTCCTCACTCTGTTTTTTTTTATAATTACTAAATGCTAACTTTTTGTTTTTAACTATTCTGGCCACATCTGTGGAGTACCACAGTGGTTTCTTGAATGTTTTGCTTTTACTGACAAGTCTAATGCAATTTTCTGTTGCCTTCAATAGTGCAACTTTTAAATAATCCAATTTCTCTTGAACTCCATTTAAATTGCTCCAGTCTGATAATGACTACTTTACACATATTCTAATTTTAGAAAAGTCTGTTTTTTTAAAGTCTAAAACTTTTGTTTTTGTCTGGTGTGACTCAGTCACTGTTCTTATATTAAACCACACTGACTGATGATCACTGGATCCTAAACTTTCACCTACAGTAATATCTGATACCAAATCTCCATTTGTTAACACTAAATCTAGTATGGCCTCTTTATGAGTTGGCTCCTCAACAACTTGTTTTAGAGACAATCCCAGTAGGGAGTTTAGAATATGTGTGCTCCTGGCACAAGTAGCTAATTTTGTTTTCCAATTTACATCAGGAAGATTAAAGTCACCCATGATGATAACTTCCCCCTTCATTGTCATTTTAGCTATTTCCTCAACTAGTAGATTATCTAACTCTTCAATTTGTCCTGGGGGCCTATAAATCACACCTACACGAGTTACTGTGTGATTACCAAATTCGAACGTAACCCAAACGGA
>OW240917.1:202342135-202357187 GCA_933207985.1 Pelobates cultripes | reverse complement strand
ATTTTAATTATGTGAGCCAGGATATTTTTCTTAGAAGCTGTAGTGGCGGCTCCTATTCTAAATGAGTGACCAGAGTAACTTGCTGGGTTTAATCCTAAACGGACCAACAACATCCTAACATACACCATGAATTTACTCGTTGTTAGCTTGTTACCGTATAACGTAAGGAGTGGTTGTGTAGGGGCTATGGTACAAGAAGAGAGGTATTTGTCGAAAACTTCCACCAGACACCAATTATTGTTAGTGGGGTAATAGGTGATAATGACAGTCTGTCCTTTAGCAGTAGTTTTGGTATGGTGTAGGGATAGCACGTAGTGATCTTGTACTTTTAACAGATTCGACCTAGTGATGACGTCAGGGGAGTTATAGTTAGTGGTTGTGAACTCTTTGGGCCTAAGAAAACCGTAAAAAGCCAAATAGATGGCTGTTTTAATTACACGGTTTGTATGGGCTTCGAATGTTGAGGTGTCTAGCAGATTGGATAGTGACTGAAACAAAAGATCATGAATGGGTAGTCTGGACTGTGAGGGTATAGGGGTGGAGTCTTTAATACCTTTTAGTGTGGCTTTAACTTGATAGGATGACAGAAATCGTTGTCTATTAGGCCAGGTTGTGAGGACGTGATGTTGAATACCTGTGACATACAACTTAATGGTGTTATATGATAGTGTCAGATGAAGGTGGCAAAAAGAAATAAATGCGATTATAGTCTCAATGGAGAATTGGTCAGTGACATTAAAGTCCAGCAAGAATTTATTGAAAACATGATAAGCTCTGCCATATGCTTTCCTGGTGTTATTGGAAAGACCGAGTTGCGAAAGTTGTTGACCGTGATAGAGCAATTCTTTTAGTCCCAAACCAATTCCTGCCACTGAGGTGCTGGAGTCGGTGTCAGGGTAGCTGTTGGTAGTGCTGCCCGGGAAACTCCTGAAACCGAGACCGTGATAAGTGATCAGCGGCGATATTGAGAACCCAAGGCACATGAATGCAAGTTAAAAGAAAACTGTGTTTAGCAGCTAGCCAAGTGAGAGTCCTCATAAACCGCATGATGGCCAGGGAAGAGGAACGACCCTTGTTAACAATATGGCACGTTGCCATGTTGTCCGAGAAGCAACGCACAGTATTCCCAGACCAGCCAGTTCCCCACTTAACTGCTGCTGCCACAATGTGGTAAAGCTCGAATAAGGCTGATGTGTCTTTGAACTTGGGGATTGCAGTAATTTCCCCTGGCCACTTACCCCACATCCATTCATTGCCACAAATAGCTGCGAAACATGACGTAGCAGCGGCATCCGTCCATAATGATACTGACTTATCTGACCATACCGGGATAAAAATGCTTTTCCCATTCCAATTTAGCAAACATTCTCTCCACATATGTAGGTCAGCGGTGGCATGTATGTCTAACGTAATGCGGGTGGTATCAGAGTGAAACAGGGGAAATAGCCTAAGCAAACGGGATATGAACGCTCTCCCTTGTGGAATTATTTTCATGGTGAAATTTAGGGAACCCAACAGGGATTGTAACTCTTTCCTATTACATGAGCCACCTGCTAGGTAAAGGTCGATGGCTGCTAGGATGCGATTAATCTTCTCCCCGGGGAGGCTAGCCTGCATATGTACAGAGTCCAGTACCACTCCCAAGAAGTTGATGATCGTATCTGGACCTTCAGTCTTTGTTGGCGAAACAGGTACCCCTAGTTGTGTGAACAGTCGTGTTATGGACAGGAGGCTACTAGGAGGTACCAGGCTCCTTTCTATGGTCAGGAAGTCGTCCAGGTAATGGATCACGGTTGGGCATTTACAGATGTTAAGCAGCATCCAGCACAACGTCTCAGCAAAAATATAAAAAATCCTGTGGCTGCTCTTAGAACCAAACGTGAGGCGCGTGAAACAATAATACGAACCTTGCCACTTAACACCATGTAAATGCCATAGGGAAGGGTGGATAGGGAGTAACTTAAAGGCATTTACAATATCAGATTTACTCAGCCATGCCCCTACCCCGGCAGAGAGGATGGCAGTGACAGCATTATCTATGGTCGCATATTGAAGGGAAAATTCTTCTTATGGAATAAGAGAATTGAGACTTGGGGTAGGTGATGCATGGGGAGCAGATAGGTCGAGAATTAACCTTTGCTTATTGGAGGATTTGTTAGTGATCAGTCGTATGGGATTAGTTCTCCAGACCGCGAAAGGCGGGGAGACGAAAGGGCCTATTAAGAAACCTTGGTCAACTTCCTTCTGGAGGAGTAGGTTTATAGTGTCTGGAGCTGCTAGAGCTGTCTTCAAGTTTTTACATTCCAAGATTCCCGTGTGAATAATACCCGTGTGAAACCCCAAAGTAAATCCTGCCACCAAAAACTCAACGAGATGTCGCCATGGGTGCTCACACAAAAGCTTTTCCAGTAGGGAGACATTAAGAGACGATAAGTACTGCTTAGGAAATAATTGATTGGGGCACATTACTTTTGAGTGAGCCCCGAAACATTGGGAGCAGACGTGAAGCAGTCTGCAGGCACTGTATCCGCAAGTGCCAGTGTTAAAATTATTACAGACTTGCGATTTTCCCAAAAACACTATAGCACGGCCTAGTTTGTCTTTCAGCACCCTGCCTGTTCTCCCAGTGGGCATAATGTTAGTAGGGGGAAAAACGGCATTTAACTCGGGAGAGTTAGGGCACAGATTAGCCGTGTGGGAGTTGGACGAGCAAATGACACAAGCTGGGGTTTTGAGGCCCGCAAAGTGCCGACAAAAAAGCTCTGTATCAACGTACCCCAATCAGTTTGATGATTAAACTGAGTAAGAGCGGCCGACGCCTTCGCGGAAAAGGCACGGTGGTAGTTGTAAAAGGACGTACCACCGTACTTGTGCCCCAAATCCACCAGCTTGTGGAGATAAAGGTCCAACTCTTCTCTCCTATCCGGATATACTGAGCAAATCACATCTCTGTATATCCCGAAAGCTAACACAAATTCGGGGATAGATAGCTTCCGATTTAACCTAGGGTCCCTAGATTTTTATACCACCGACACATCCCCATATGCGTAGATTCTATTTTCAAGGACATCTTGCAAGGCTATAAGAAGAGATACCAGATTGATATCCTTCCCTTCCAAGATTTCCTTCTTAGTGTTTGCAGGCACCATTAATAATAAACAGATTTCTAAGACTGTTTGGTATATTACCCGGTAGGGGGTCCAGGCGCGCGGTAGCAACCGGGGTACCTAATGCAGAAGCTGACCGTTGCTGGCTATCTGCATCCAACTTGTCAAGTTTATCGGTAATACGGCCCAAAGAAGTGAGGACTGAGGACAAAACAGTATGCAGATCAGAAGACTGGCTGCCACTGGACCCTTCCCCCGCCCCTGAGTTATCAGTCTGTGTAATCAACAGTCTGTACAATTCTGCTTTTCTAGCAGTGGCTGGGAAAGGAATATTCCTCTTTTGTAGTTCGGCAGTGATCCAAGGAATGGTCCATGCCCTGAGTGATGCAGGGCTCGCGTTGTCGTCAGCCCGGGGTGGAGTGACTGATCTAGCCGGTGTGCTGGAGATGGACAAATCTTCCCCGCCTTCGGGTATTTGTGACATGCTACAACATAAAAATATGTTATCTGGGGTCCTACTGCACTGGCTGGTGTAACTAATGCCAAGCGGCGAAAAATTACTTAGAACGTGACTGGTGAGGCCCTACTAGTTGCCAAGCGGCTTTGAGAGGCACTATCTATGATTTGGCTCGTGTGGGGTATGTGGCCATTGGCATTATGGCAGGGTGATGGCCTCTCTGTGACTCGTAAAAGCATAAGACAGAATGGGAGTGACAGGTGAGGCCCTCTCTATGCAACCAAGCGAGGCGGCTAGCTATGAATTGGCCCTAGGGGATGCCGTACCTCCGAATTGAGAATGGGTGTTGGCCTCTGGGACCACTAACAAAAGGCGTAGAAGGCAAGAAAACATACCTAGAGGCTCCTATTGTGTGTGCCAGTATCTGTACTGTTATCCCAAAAAGGGTAGGTAGGGAGGGAGAAATAAACATAAAAACAAAGATGATAAAAGTCCTCAAATAAAAGTCCTTTAAAAATGGCCAATACGCGTTTCACTCTCAAATAGAGCTTCTTCAGTCAGCTCAGAAGAAGCTCTATTTGAGAGTGAAACGCGTATTGGCCATTTTTAAAGGACTTTTATTTGAGGACTTTTATCATCTTTGTTTTTATGTTTATTTTAAACTAATAAATTTACCATTTTCATTTAATACCTCATCCAAGTTCTTTTTGGAGCCTCCAAGGAATCCTCACAGGGGTAGTGCCATCCCCATTCAAATTGGCACAAAATCCACATACCTAGAGCCGGGATTCGTAGGCTCAGGACCAGGTGAGCACCCCATTTATTGAACACATATCTGTGTCATTTATCACCATAAGTCTACACATTGGTTTGCTTTCTTCTCTTTTTTTCGTGTTCCCGAGAAATTCTTCAAGCCGAAGTAGGAGGGTGGTGCTACCATAACAGCACACAAGCCTTTATACGGAGCCAGTGTTTTCTATATACAGGCTCCTTGAAATGTGAGTGTAATATTCAACACGATATTATTATAATCACTGTGAAGCCATTTTTTAGTACCATCTACACTATATTGTATTTTCTGTATTTTATTTTGACATGTACCCCATATTTTACCATTGAATGAGACTACGTTTTGGTAAGATTTATCTGTGTTTGAGCGTTCCACTTATAGGTGTAGGTCCTTGTAACTTACACCGCACCAATATCTACTAAATTTATTCAGTGGAATAGAGGATATTTCCACACTAGTGTATTGAGCTGCCTGTAAATCACTTTTTGACTCTTTTGTGCACTTTTGTTATACACACTCCTCTGTAAAAAGAGGCAACCTTTGATTGGTATTCATAGGGAGGGAGAAATAATCGAGAAAACATGACGTACCTGACGAGCTAAATTTGCCAGCTAGTATAAGATGATACAGGCGATCTGTAGCAACCTACGAGAGTAATTTGAGTTTGTAAGGGGTTAAACTATGTACCCCTCAATCCCCTGTTATCCCGATACCTACCAGTGATTTATTCCGACAGTAAGGGACTGGAACCAAAATACTCAAAAGAGCGAGGATGCCTATACCTATTAATACAGAAAACACATATAAGGACCCGTGTCTTGTGTGACCAATATGGTATAATTAATCGTGATTACTGACCTATGTTAATTGACAAGTTGGTAGAGTGGCAGCCCACTGTGGAATTACTGTAGAATACTGAAAACCTAAGAGGTCCTATAATCGTAAAAAATAGCTAATCATGCTTGTGCTAATATGTCTTTAACATATATAAATACTAATAATAAGGAAAATTGTAGGCCAAAGTATAATAATTCACTGACCTTGTGATGGCTAACTTGACTCAAGACTTTGTTTTAACAAGCCCAATGTGTCATCATTATAGCTGCAAAAATCCTCTGTAGCATGTTATTGTAAGAGATGTGTCATAATATATGTATATAAGTTAAGTAGTATACAAATTAAAATGTAAAAAATACCATATGTCATAACCTTAATGACCATCAGGGGTCGTGGGACCAAACAGGAGAGAGAAACTATAATGGTAAACAGCCACCAGAGGTCGCCCTATTGCCTATCATTATTATAACATCTAGTATTAAGAAAGAGGGGAACGGGAGAGAAGAAATAAATAAAAACGTTTCGGCAAACGAAAGGCCCTAAGAAGGCCAGAGTATAAACACGAATTGCCCCATACACATAAACATTTACCCACAGATATGAACCGAACATTATTGTTTAACGAATGCCGTTATTCGCGTGAATGGCGTACTATGATGACGTAGACCGGCCGCGCTGGAAACTGCGACAGCCGTATGACTTACGGTTTTACCGCAACGAAAAACCCTGCGAACGCCTGAGGCAGACGAAATCCAGAGGAAACAGAAGACTAGAAGCTGCCCACGGGGATACAGGTAAGCAGAGTGGCGTGAGGTGGACCGGAAGTGACGATCTTTCTCCAAGCAACTCGCCAGACCTAACAGGTAATGAGGGAAGGGCTGGTGCTCCTTAAGAAGGGGAACCAAGCCCCTCCCACAACTTCAGGCCATGCCTTCCATATATATATATAATATAAAAAAAATCATTAATAAATAAATTGGAAAAAATAAACAAAAAAATTTAATAGGTATGTCCGACAAAAAAGGTCAATAAGGACAAATAGGACCGGACATACTGGAACGGAGATCCACAGCGATCACAGTTGGGGGGACTGCTGCAGACCCCAGCATTCCTCCTGCAGCATCTCTGGCCCTCCATGATCACATGGCCGCAATAGGAGTCTATAGAGCTGCCAGCAGGGGGACTGTCTGAGTTGTCATGCAGTCGCCCAGGCTGCTAAAAAGTAAAAAAAATAAATATATATATATATATATTATGAAAGCATTTTATAAGATATTATACATGTATAATGCACATATATCTCAAACTATCACTTAAAATAAAATCATATATATGTATAATATATTATAAAATGCTTTAATTTTTTTTATTATATGTTATACATCCAAAGGCTTGAAACTCACCTTCCTGTATACAGAGACAATACTGCACTCTGGTGCTAACCGCATTAAGTAGATAAGTCGAAAATTAAATGGGTGCACTCAAGGGATTTTTATGAAAAAAAAATAGTATTTTTATAGCATATTAGCAAAAAAGTAACACACTGTCCCGATCACTAATTTTTTGCTAGTATGCAATATAATATACAAGTTTTTTCACGAAAATCCCTTGAGTGTACCCACTTCATTTTTGGAATTATATATATATAATAATATAAATGATATAAATGTAATTTAAAAATACACACACACACACTCTACATATATAAATTTATACATATATATACATATGTAAAATTTTACATAATTATTTGATTTTATTAATTATAATTTGAGGGACCTGCTGACATCCCAGGCAGATAGTCCAGAGAATTTAATTGGCAAGTCCGGTATTTAACCCTGTAACTTTCCAAAACACCAGGGATAAAACCATTACATGGGGGTATTGTCACACTCTGGAGACTTAGCTGAACACAAATATGAGTGTTTTAAAAATAAAACTTATCACTATGATGATATCACCAGTAAAATTGCAGTTTTTGTTAAAAAAAAAAGCAAAAAAACTAATAAAAATGCTAACTTTGGCCAGCATTTTTGACTTAGTGGCTGCTACAAATAGACTGGAAATACCCCATTTGGAATACCCTGGGTTGTCTACATTTGAAAATTGTATACCATGATGGGGTTAATTCACATTCCTGGGCTACCATATGGTCTCAAAAGGCAACATAGAACCAGCAAACCAATCTGGAAAACTGAATTGGGCAAGCCCTATATTGACCCTTTAACTTTCCAAAACACTATAAAACCTGTACATGGGGATATTTTTTTTTTATATACTCAGCATAATTCACTGAACACAACTATGAGTGTTTAAAACAGTAAAAACTATCACGACGATGAAACCACCAGTAATAGTGCAGTTTTCGTTTAAAAAAATGCAAAAAATAAATATGCTTTTGTGGCTACTACAAAAGACTGGACATACCCCATTTGGAATACCCTGGACTGTCAGTGTTTTTAAATGATACATTGTGAGGTTAATTTTCATTTCTGGGCTGCCATACTGTCTCAAAGGCAACATAGCCAATCTGGCACATAGAAATTTACAAAAGCAGAAATTGGAAAATCTTATGTTTGACCGTGTAACTTTCCAAATCACCATAAAACCTGTACTTGAGGGGTACTGTTGTACTCATGAGACATTACTCTACACAAATATGAGTGTTTTAGAGCAGTAAAATGTATTATACTGATAATATAATCGGTGAAATGTCAGTTTATGTGTGAAAACTGCAAAAAAAACTAATATAAGTGCTAATTTTGGCCAGGGTTTGTGACTAAGTGGCTACTAAAAAAGATTGGACATACCCCATTTTGAATATCATGGGTTGTCTACTTTTACAAATTGTATGCCATGATGGGTTAATTTTAATTCCTGGGCTGCCATACGGTCTCAAAGGCAACATAGGCCCAGCAAACCAATCTGGCAAATTTCAATGTGCAAGCATGGAAAAGGGGAAAGAAATACATTTGACCACTGTAAGTTTGCAAAAATCCATAAAACCTGTACTTCGGGGGTACACTGTTGTACTAAGGAGATGTTGCTGAACACATATTGGGGTGTTCTGTGCCAGTAACACATAACAGGAACTGGGAATCCATGCCTAAATTACAATGTGAGAGAAACATAACACAAAAAAATTACTACCCAAAAGTTTGACAAAGACTGGTGGTAGAATTATTGCATGGAAAGTGTTATAATACCACCATCTGAAATACCCTAGGCTGGCTGCCTTTCAAAAATATATGGTTTGCTGTGGGTAAATTAAATTGGCCTGCTTCAAAAATGTCCCAAATAGGACATGGGTGCATGATGACCAGCTGTGAAAATTCCAAGTTGGAAAACTGAAATGCACACCCTCCAAATAAGGTCTTTTAGCCCCCAGAGAACCTGACACTGTACTCGGGAGATGTTGCTGAACACATATTGGGTTGTAACCATTAGTACATGTATTCTTAAATTGCTATGTGTTTCAAAAAACTCACAATTGCTATGTGTGTCAAAAAACATATTTTTTTTTAAATTTGGCATAGATTGGTGGTACAATGGTTATATGAAAAGAGTCAAAATACACCAAGTTTAATACCTTAGGTTGCCTTCTTATAAAACATATATGCATGTGAAGGGCTATTCGGGGATTCCTGACAGATATCAGTGATACAATGTAACTTTCGTTAATTGTGAAAAAAAAAAAGGTTTGGAAATAGCAAAGTTCAACTTGTACTTCTTACCCTATAACTTTCCAAAAAAAAATTAAGAACATGTTAACATTGGGTATTTCTAAACTCAAGACAAAATTTAGAAACTATTTAGAATGGGTGTTTTTTGGTGTTTGTAGATGCGGAACAGATTTTGGGGGTATCTTTGGAAAGACCATTTAATGGAGAGAAAACCAGTATATAATATGTGTGGTTACAGTAAATGAGTAAGAGGAAAATTACAGCTAAACACAAACACCACAAAAATATATTAATGTTCTATTAGTCGTCTTTTCTTGATGCAACATAACCAGATTGTCTTTGTGCAGTGTGTGTGAAAATACAAGGACCTTAACAGCCCTGGCCCTGGTAAGAAAATTAAAAAACGGTCTGGCCACTAAGGGGTTAAAGAACCGGTCATGGCACTCAGGGCTGCCATCAGAAATCTTGGGGCCCCTGACAAAGTTCAAGGTCTGGGCCCCCAAGAGCCCACTCACGAGTCCGCCCACAGGGCCGTCCTTGAATCTGCCCACAAGGATGCATTATGTGTGTAAAGTGAATGCAGAGTCTGTGTGTGTGTAGTCAATGCACAGTGTGTGTTTAGTGGATGCAGTGTGTGTAAAGTGGCCAAATGTAGATCCGAATCTGTAAGTCCCAGAATGCTTTGCTAGCTAGGGATCTACAATTTGCAGGGCTGTATTTAGCACTCAGCAGTGAATGTGTGTTTGAATATAAACATGGTTTTGAATGGAGTATGTGTGTATTTGAATGTTGGTGTTTGAATGCAAGCGTGCATTTGTCTGTAGTATATACACACACACCCTGACATACATGCAAATACCCAGACACCAGTTACACATATTGGCACATAGTTACACACACACATACACTCAGGTTCACACTGACACAGATACATAGACATACACACATATACATAGACACATTCAGGTGCAAACTGACACACAGATACAGACACATACACACATGCACACACACAGGATATACAGGCACATGCATTGACATACATGAAAATATACAGACACAGTAACACACACACATACATTCACGTGCACACTGACACCCAGATACAGACACACAGATACACACACAGAGACAGATACACACTCAGGTGCAATCTGGCACCCAAATATACACAGACACACACATGCACACACTAACACTCTGATACATACACACACATAGGAGACATACAGACACACACTGACATGCATGCAAATACACAGACACACAAATAAACACACTGAAAGATACAGACACACACACACACTCAGGTGCACATTGACAGATACATACAGACACACATAAACAGATACACATAAAAACAAAATATAAATAAAATATATGTGTAAAAATGTAGAGAAACAATAATAAAGTAATCGATTCTATGGGCAGATTCACACCAAATAAACACAGCTTTAGTTTAGAATCTCAGAAAACAAAGAAAGCATGAGCGCTCCAGCTTTATATAAATATATATATATATATATATATATATATATATAAATAAATTTATTGCACTAATTAAACAACACACTTTAAAAAAATAAATGCAAACGACAGAAAATAGGCCATGCATATAAAATATAAGACAGGCTATGCAAGATAAAAACGTACACAACATGGACAGTCTGTATGTAAAGATCAAAAAGCCAGGACAGGCAACGCCAAATAAAAAAGATATACATTACAACAAAGTTACCAAAACAAACTAACAATCTGATTAAATATTTAAACAGAGCCCCAACTAAAACTAAAATAAATGGGGCATATCAACTAAGTAGTGAAAATGATTGTGGACAAAAAGTGTACATAAAAATCAAATACACAGTCACTAGAAAACCATGAACATAAAAGCTGCAGCACTGCTATAAAAAAAATCAAAGAATAAAACAATAACAAAAACATACACTCAGGTGCACACTGCCAACCAGATACAAACAAACACATAGATACACACAATGATATATCCACAGATACATACAGACACACTTTTTTTTAACCACCCTCCTGTTTCTTACCTGCAGGAGGGTGGACTCTGCTGGCTGGGGCTGATGTGGGTGTGGGTCTGACTCTGTCCTCCTCTCCTCTTTACACTCCCCGGTGCTTCCTCCCGCGCGTGTTAGCTGGGAGGAAGTGAGCTCACTTCCTCCCAGCACTGCCAGTGCCAGGATCCTTGAAGGGGCACCAGACTAGCTATTAAAAATCCACGGCACTGATCGGGCCCCTTTAGAGATATGCCCATCGGGTGGCCCTAAGTGCATGGGCCACCTGATGGGCCCCCTCAGGTAGTTCTGCCACTGCCAAAACACATATATATAGCGATAACCGCTATATATATGTATGCACATTGGGAAGGGGGGGGGCCTGGGTGCCTGGTCCCCCCAGGACCGCTGGGCCCATGACAACAGTCATGGTTGTCACCCCATGATGGCGGCCCTGATGGCACTATCCACTTGTGTCAAAGACAGTGGAGAAGTCATTGAACAACTTAAAAATCTCACCTTGCCCAATGACGAAGTCTTATTAGCCACAATTGATGTGTGTAGCTTGCATACTATCATACCACACCAAGATGGCATACAAGCCATGAAAGAGATACTACTAAATCACCCAAGACCGTGCAACTTAAAGACTGGATTAGCCGTATTAGTCCTGTGGCGAAAGTAACCTCGCCACTGGTACTTGGAGGGGCCTGCTTGCCAGCCTCTTGCCACAGGAATATGGGCCCTGCAAAAAGACATGTTAAAAAGTGACTTCCATGGAAAAACCAAAGCACTGCACCGATCTGGGTGATTTTTGGATATGTTGGTCACGCAGATCAGGGCTATCTGAGGATGTGACTCTTGTGAGGTTTCCATGGATCTTGGGCGTACTTTTGGGGTTGTTGTAAATTGTGTGTTTTTCTGTACCTGGAGATAATTAATTATCTCTCAGACACAGAGGAGGAGTATGTTGAATGTATTGCTTATCTGTGCCTCTTCCCCTCCCCCTTTTACCTGTCCTATTGTTTCCCCAGCAGCACATTGACCCAGGGACACTGCCAGACCAGTTTAAACTTGCTGCTTTGTCCCTCCTCAGTCTCCCATCAGCCCTTGCTATTGTCTGAACCCACCAATCTGTGTACTATAGTGCTCTATGTAACCCATTGTATGTAAATGTGGCTGTTGGGGGTTGAAATGTGTGTATAAATTGTGAGTGCTGGCTTGCATTAAACAGACCTGCTTTACCCCTTCATGAAGTCTTGGCTCATGTTTGGGGGATGGGATAACTACACTCTTGGGGATTGCTATAATCACAATACTCCCCTGAGTATAAGCTCTTGTAAGAGCTTGTTCCTGCTACGCTCTCTGGAGTAGGAGAGGTCTACCCACTGGGAGCTGGATCCTGGTCTTAAGTCCAGGGTGGGTAGAGGACGGTGAGACCCCGGCGCAGCTGCATCATTGGAAGTGGGGTCTGCAGTGCTTATGGTGTCTAAAGGAGTGCTTGGAGTCCTTGGCAAGCACTAGGAGCATCGATTGGCGGAGGTACTCAGTCGGAGTGCCAGCGATCCGTCACAAGTCCAGTAGACAAAATGCCAAAATACCAGAGTATTGCAGTATGCAATGATACATTTTTTATTGCACTAACATAATATTTCAAATGCAAGCTTTCAAGAGTTTTCCTCTCTTCCTCAGGTCTGAAGCAATACTTGCAGACCTAAGGGAAAAAGGAAACCTCTCGAAAGTATTACCAAATCCACAGCTGTGCATAATCTTCTAATCTCTTGTTCCCTACAATTACAATTACTAGCATTAACTGAAACATGGCTCTCTCCTTTTGACACTGCTACCCCTGCCTCGCTTGCAGGCAGGGCCGGACTGAGAGAAAAATTCGGCCCGGGCATTTTTTTTATCACAGCGGCCCACTAAGAAGGGGTCGGGGCAGAGAGAGTGTGTTTTGTCATCACCAATGACAAACACGTCCCCTCTTAAAGTGAGCATGTTGGTTCAATGCTCTTCCAGGGCAGACCATGTGCAGAGCTCTGCTAAAGAGCTCTAGCATGAGAAAAAAAGCCCTGTATTTGTTCTGCACATTGCAAGCAAATTTAATAACATGCTTGCACTGTGTTTCCTTGCAACTTGTCTCTGGTGTCTCTATAAATGGATACCAGGAGACAAAAGGGTCAGGAAAGAGTATTGTGCATGTGTTTTGAGCCTGCTTGTGGGATTACGTGTGTGTAGAGTGAGCTGATTGTGGTGTGGTATTGTGTAATAAGGTCGTGTTGTGTTTTTGGTGTAATGTAATGCATATGTAGCTAGGGGCTGTAGAGAATGTGTGTATAGGGATGTAGTAAGTGTGTGCATACAGGCTATAGTGTGTGTGTGTGTGTGTGTGTATATAGGTGATGTGGTGTTTGTAGGGGTTGTAGAGAGTGTGTGTTTAGGGGTGTAGTATGTGTTTGTTTACAAGGAATCTAGTGTATAAGGGATCCAGAGTTTGTATGTTAGGAATATAGTGTGTGTGTAGGTGGTGCAGTGTGTGTATGTGTGTGTGTGTATACAGGAATCTAGTGTGTGTATGAGGAATCCAGAGTATGTATGTTAGGAATGTAGTGTGTGTGTGTGTAGGTGGTGCAGTGTGTGTTTGAAGGACCCAGAATGTGTAGGAGATCTAGTGAGTGTGTATATAACGGAATCATAGTGTATATAGGGATCTAGTGTGTGTATATGATCCAGAGTTGGGTAAGTGTGTGTCTGGGATGTAATATGTTTAGGGTTGCAGTATGTGTGAGGGGTGCTGTAGTGGATATATATATATATATATATATATATATATATATATATATAATATAAATATGTTTGGAAGTATTGTGTGTGTGTGTGCGTGTGTGTGTTTGGTGCAGTGTGTTGGGGTTCTGTGTGTATGTGTGATGGGTGCAGTGGGTGTCTGTGAGGGGTGCAGTGTGTATGTGAAGGGTGCAGTATGTGTGTGTGATGGTTGCTGTGTTTGAGGGGTGCTGCGTGTGATGGATGCTGTGTTTGAGGGGTGCTGTGTGTGATTGTGTTGTGTGTGATAGTACTGAGTGTGATGTGTGTGAGAGTGCTGTTGCTGAATGTTAAAAGGGATTGTGTGAAACCTGGTTTAATAAAGACTAATTGATCACTGAAACTTTTAGATTTGAAAATAGACCTAATCAAAGGATTTCCCAGTAGCTGATCCACATGGAAGTTTGCACATTACTGGTTGTTTCTGTTTGTAACAATTTGTATTGTGATTATGTTTTTTTTTTTTTTTTTAAACTCATTTTGAGTGTAAGTATAATTTTTACTTTACACTATATTTTAGTACAGCACAATTTTTTGTTTGGGTTTATTTTATTTACCACATTTTGGAGAGGAAGTGTGATAAAATGTATACAGCTTTTATTTATCAAGTAAAAAAATATGCAAATTAAATAAAGTGCAATGTACTAAAATGTGGAAATTACGTGCATTCAAATAAAAATGGCCAATATTTTATAAGTATTCATATTGTGACTTATGCAACTGTAACTATCCTACTTATTTAGGTGATAAATATTCATGTTAATATATTTCCATAAATAAAAGGGGGATTGGAGGGGTAAAAAATTTTAATAAATAAGCAGGCATTATATCCCCCCCTCCCACCTTACCTTTAGGCTGGTAGCTGGGAGAGAGTGGGAGGGGGCCGGCACTATCACACGATCCCTGGTGGTCCAGTGGTTAGTGAACTCTAGCCTGCGGGCTAGAGTTCACTCTCGCGAGATCGGGACGTTGCCATGGCAACGCTCCGGATTTCGCAAGAGGAGCCCGGCGGAGCTGCAAGATAGAGCTCCTCCGGGTCCTCTCCCTCCCCAGCCGCATGTCTATTTAAATGGGCCGGTGAGGGAGATCTTTGTTCTCCCCACCGGCCCGTCATGGCAAACAGCGGGGCCGGCGCTCAGATAGTGCCGGCCCTGCATAGACCGGCAGGGGAGATCCTGTGACCTTCCCCTGCCGACCTTGGCCCATGGCCACCACGGCCCAGTCCGGGCCTGCTTACAGGACGTTTCGCGGGAGGCTCCCTTCCTATGGAATAGCCTGCATACCGCCATTAGACTCTCCCCTAGTCAATCATTTAAGAAGTGCCTTAAAACCCA
>OW240917.1:202281223-202333572 GCA_933207985.1 Pelobates cultripes | reverse complement strand
GCCTAGTGTGCAGCACTGTCATTCAGTGTCTCCACCCTCTGCATGCACTGAACGTTCCTCATAGATTGATTCAATTAATCTCTATGAGGAGATGCTGATTGGACAGGGCTATGTTTGAATTGTACTGGCTCTTCCCCTGATCTGCCTCCTTGACAGTCTCAGCCAATCCTATGGGGCAGCATTGTAATTGGCTCAGACAACTACTTTTGATGATGTCAGCAGACAGGGTTAGTTCAGAGGCAGAAAGGGGCAAAAGCCAGCAGCTGCAGACTTGAATACAAGTAAGATTTTACTATATTTAGGGAGGCAAGAGGGGGCCAGATGGTGGTTTTAACATAATATGGTCAGAAATATATGATTGTGTTCCTGACCCTATACTGTTCCTTTAAGCAAGAGTATGTAAAGAGTAGTTAGGGTTGCCACCTTTCTTGTAAAAAAAAATACTGGCCTTAATCATTTGTATAATTAATTATGTATGCGTGACATCATATGATGAGGAGTGACATAAGAGAAATTTCTGTAAAGTCACCAACAAACTACTCACAGTTTGATTCTGCTGTATAGATGGATTGCTCTCAGTGTCTCCCTGTCTCCCAGTGTCTCAGTCTCCCTATGTGTCACAGTGCCAGTGTCCTCATGTTTCCCAGTCCCCTAGTCTCCCAGAGTCTCAGTGTCCTCATGTCGCCCAGTCCCCTAGTCTCCCAGTGTCTCAGTGTCCCCATTTCTCCTAGTGTCTCTATGTCTCAGTGTGTCCCCATGTCACTAGAATACTAGGGGACACATGGGGCTACTGAGAGACCCGGGGACACTGAGAGACCCGGGGACACTGGGAGACTCTGGGGACACAAAGACACTGGGGACACAGAGATATGGGGACACCGAAACCACTGAGACATTTGGGGACACTAAGACACTATATTAAATTATATTTATAATATATATTACTACAGTTATATATTATATTAAACTGTCAGACAAGTTCACTGTAACATAAATTAAATCCCACCATTATTAAATTCAACAAATGCATTGAATACATAATTTATCACAGCGATAAATTATGTATTTAATGTAAAATGTATGTATTAGGCGGTATGTGTGTATGGATGCATGTATTAGGCAGTATGTGTGTATGGATGAAAGTATTGGGCAGTATGTGTGTATGGATGCATATATTAGACAGTATATATGTATGGATGTCGGTATTAGGCAGTGTGTGTTTATAGATGTACACACTAAGGCAGACATAAATGGAAACCATATGGTAAAATTTAGGTCAAAATAGCTGATATAGAAGATTTCTCCAATTCGACTAAAGTCACAGCTCAGCTGTTTTTGCTTAAACTTTGCAATTTGGTTTTCAACTCACTGCAATTCAAAGTTTAGTGAATAAACCTCTGTGAGATTGTATTTGCATTCATGAGGGGGCAAATACAAATTGGCATCCCTATACACTACATTCCATAAGAACACACAAATTACATCCTCTACAGTAACACACAACACATGCCCTACACATACACACTCCACTCCCTGTGAGCGAACTCATGGGAGGGCCATGTAGGTGGACTTATAGGCGGGCCATATATATAAACCTTTCTGAACTCTCTACATAGTATTTGTATATTTCCTCATTCTTAGGTCTCCTACCAACAGCCTGAGATTGTAAGGGTTCTGTGCAGAGTGTAAGATGTTGCTAGAACTGCACTGAGATCCTGGGTGCCTCCCCTGGAATCTGCTGAAGGAATTCACTCAGTTCTGAGTGATCATATCACCACTTTGACTACTACTATTTTACTTTACTAATGTTCCAGAGCATTTCACTCTAGTGACCGGAATACTTGTCTTTCATTATATAAGTAGTCATAGTTACATAGCTGAAAAGAGACTTGCGTCCATCAAGTTCAGCCTTCCTCACAAATGTTGTTGCTGTTGATCCAAAAGAAGGCAAAAAACCTGGTCTGAAGCACTTCCAATTTTGCCACAAACTAGGAAAAAAATTCCTTTTTGACCCCAAAATAGCAGTCAGATGTCTCCTTGGATCAAGCAGCTATTACCTCACTAATTAGAAATTATATCCCTGTATGTTATGTTTTTGTAAGTATTTATCCAATTTCAGTTTAAACATCTGTATGGACTCTGACAAAAAACACCTCTTCAGGCAGAGAATTCCATATCCTTATTGTTCTTACTGTAAAAAAACTTTTTCTTTGCCTTAGATGAAATCTCCTTTCTTCCAGCCTAAATGTGTGACCTCGTGTCCTATGTATAGCCCTGTTTATGAATAGATTTCCAGATAAAGGTTTGTACTGGCCCCGAATATATTTGTATAAAGTTATCATATCCCCTCTCAGGCGCCGTTTTTCCAAACTAAACAGATTTAATTTTTTTAACCTTTCTTCGTAACTAAAATCCTCCATTCCTTTTATCAATTTTGTAGCTAGTCTCTGGACCCTCTCCAATGCCATGATATCCTTCTTTAGAACAGGCGCCCAAAATAGCACAGCATATTCAAGGTGTAGTCTTACCAGCGATTTATAAAGAGGCAAAATTATATTTTCATCCCGAGAATTTATGCCCCTATTTATACATGACAAAATCTTACTGGCCTTAGCAACTGCAGATTGACATTGCATATTGCTGCCTAATTTGTTGTCTATAACAATTCCCAAATCCTTCTCGTGTGTGGTTATCCCTAATTCACTACCATTTAGTGTGTAAGTTGCTTGTGCATTCTTAACCCCGAAGTGCATAACTTTGCATTTCTCTATGTTAAATTTCATCTGCCATTTTAGTGCCCAGTCCCCCAATCTATCCAAATCTCTCTGCAGCAAAGCAATATCCTGCTCACATTTTATTACTTTACAAAGTTTTGTGTCATCTGCAAACACTGATACATGGCTTCCAATGCCTATTTCAAGATCATTTATAAATATGTTAAATAGAAGTGGTCCCAAAACAGAACCCTGAGGGACACCACTTACCACTTTTGTCCAGCCTGAAAATTTACCATTAATTACAACTCGTTGTACTCTATCCTTAAGCCATTGTTCTACCCAAGAACAAGAATATTCATCTAGACCAATTTCTTTTAGTTTGAAGACTAACCTATTGTGAGGAACCGTATCAAATGCATTGGCAAAATCCAAGTAGATCACATCCACTGCAACACCCTGATCTATACTTCTACTTACTTCTTCGTAGAATGCAATTAGGTTAGTTTGACATGATCTATGTTTCATAAAACCATGCTGATTATTGCTAATAACAAAGTTCTTCCCAATGAATTCCTGAATATTATCCCTTAATAGCCCTTCAAATATTTTCCCAATTACAGAAGTTAAGCTCACAGGTCTATAATTTCCAGGCAAGGATTTTGAACCCTTTTTAAATATAGGAACAACATCTGCCTTCCTCCAATCCTCTGGTACAACACCTGAAACAAAAGAATCTTGAAAAATTAAATACAGAGGTTCACTTATTTCCCCACTTAGCTCCTTAAGTACTCGTGGGTGAATACCGTCAGGCCCTGGAGCTTTATTTGCATTAATTTTCTTTAATAGCTGTAGCACCTTGTCTCGAGTTATCCAATCACAAGTTATCTGCAAGTTTTTTGCAGCAATCATTTGCATATCTCTTGCCATAGGATCCTCATTAATATATACTGAAGAAAAATAGTTATTTAAAATTTCTGCTTTTTCCTGGTCTTCATTAACTAATAAACCCAACTCTGTTTCAAGTGTACCTACACTTTCATTTTTTTGTTTTTTTAGAATTGATGTACTTGAAAAAATGTTTGGGGTTGGTTTTGCATTCTTTAGCTATCAATTTCTAATTTTCTAGTTTAGCCACTTTAATTGCCTTTTTGCAAGCGTTATTGGCTTCCTTATATCTTAAATAGGATGCCTTTGATTTGTCTGATTTAAATGCTATAAATGCCCTTTTCTTATTTTTAATCTCTTGTTTTACTTCTCTACTAAGCCACATTGGTTTTAATTTGTTTCTTTTATATTTATTACCCAATGGTACATACTGAGAAATGTACCTTTCTAATATTTGTTTGAATAGTTTCCATTTATCCTCAGTGTTTTTATCACTAAGGAGTTTATGCCAGTCGATATGTTGTAGAGCTGCCCTAATCTTATTGAAATTGGCTTTTTTTAAATTATATGTTTTAGTATACCCCACTTGCTTTTGCTTTTTTGAGTTTATTTCAAAATGTACCATATTGTGATCACTATTTCCCAAATGCTCCCCTACTTGAATGTTGGTTAAAATATCAACATTGTTTGTTATGACAAGATCCAGACAAGCATCCTTTCTAGTTGGTGCTTGTACCAGTTGTGACATAAAGTGTCATTTAACACATTCAAAAACCTGATGCCCCTTGCTGAAGTACTAGTCCCTATTTCCCAATTTATATCTGGATAATTAAAATCTCCAATAATTAACGTGTTACCTCGACTTGCAGCTTTCTCAGTTTGCTCTAACAGCTGTTCTTCCTCAATAATATTTACATTAGGTGGTTTATAACATATCTCAACCAATAATTGATTTCCCTTTGTTTGCCCCAAGCAGATATCTACCCATAAAGCCTCCACCTTTTCTTTGTCACACTCCACATGCCTAAGATTTGACTTTAACTCATGGTTGACATATAAACATACCCCACCACCCTTCTTGTTTTTCCTATCCTTCCTAAATAATGTGTACCCATTTAAATTAACTGCCCAGTCATGTGACTCATCCCACCATGTTTCTGTTATGCCTATTATATAATATGGTTTAGTGTATGCTATTGCATCTAGTTCCCTTATTTTGTTATATAGGTTGCTTGCATTAGTAAGCATACATTTAATATTATCATGAGTCTTTTGTACTTTTTGTGAATTATCAATATTACATACCTCCTCTGTTCTGAGCTTTCCCCTCCCCCCATGTCCACCCCCTTTGTTCTGAGCTAAAGTCCATCTCCTTTCCATCCTATCTCCATTTTCTAGATTGCTTTGACCCTCCCTCCCTACCACTAGTTTAAAATCTCCTCCAACCTTCTAGCCATCTGTAACGGACCATTTTGCTCACCAGAGGTTAAAAACCGTTTAGGCGATATTCCCCTTTCCAGATACACCGACAGCTACTGTAAGCACCGATCTCCCAAACTGGAAACACATGAACACTGGAAATATCCGAACAGGAAAACCATACGAAAGGGTTACACTCCTAGCAGTCAGCATACAATCCAATTCCCCCAATAACGAGACGACACTTCGTTTGAGGGTCAAGCAGAATCTGACTGTACTGGCACATACAGCCTCTTTTATTCCCAATCCACAAACATAGTACTGCCCACAGGGTTTTACAGAACAACCAATCAATCCGTACAATACACACAGACACTCCCACACAAAATCCTCCCCTCTGCCTGTGATATGATTACTGAACACAATGGGTGATATAATTATCACAGGCAGAGGAATACAGTTTTTCCACATTATTCATAACTTTGAAAGTATACATCACATTCACATTTACTGGATCAGCATACTCCAAATACAAACATATGTCAAAATCATCCAAATTGGTCCATTGGTTCAAAAGATAGATCGAAGTCCTTTGTGACCAAATGAAGCATGGCTTTTCTGCCCAAAACCAGTTCCACAGGTACTTCTATCCTCGAGATAATTGAGAAGTAATCCAATTATCTCCAAGGACAGAGGCAAAACTCCATTAAGCACGTGGCAGTAAAAAGACAGTAAAATACAATAAAATACACAAGGTTACCTTTATTACATAAAATACAGACATTCTACCTATCCCCAGATAGCTTAGATCTGAGTGCACATTATTACCGGATGGCACTCAGATCACATACATACAGTTCAATCGCCATGGAGCCAAAGTCTTTCATACAGTCTTTCAGTATACGGCTGAGCTCCATGGCATAGCTATCTGGTGTAGCATGGCTTTAACAGTCCGCAGAAAGGCACAAACCAGCCTTTCTGCAGGGTAAAAGAACAGGGGCCATGGTCTAAAGGGAGCAGGCGAGCAACCAGGCTTCTCCAGTGCACAGTAGCGAGGTTGGTTCCGTCACACCATCCTATCCCCTAGCAGAGCAGACCCTCTTCCGTTTAGGTGCCATCCATCATGACTATACAGGTTGTACCCAAGCGCAAAATCGGCCCAGTGCTCTAAAAACCCAAAACCCTCTTTCCTGCACCAAGACTTTAGCCACTCATTGACCTTTCTAATCTCCCGCTGCCTTTCTGCTGTAGCGCGCGGCACAGGTAATATTTCTGAAAAAATTACCTTGGAGGTCCTTTTCTTTAGCTTACTTCCTAGTTCCCTGAACTCATTCTTTAGGACCTTCCATTTTCCTCTGACTTTGTCATTGGTACCAATATGGACCATGACAGCTGTGTCATCTCCAGCCCGTCCCAATAATCCCTCCACTCTGTCGGCAACATGCCAGACCCGAGCAACCGGGAGAACGCAAACTGTCCAATTGAATCGATCAGAGTGGCAGACTACCCTATCTACTCTCTTAATAATAGAGTCCCCTACCACCACAACCTGTATAGACTTCCTTACCCTCTCAATCCCACCCATACTAGAGGGGCTGTTTCCACGGATGTTAGCAGGAACAGCTTCCTGCAGTACAGCTACTCCTGAGCTGATGCTCTCAACATCTTCACTGCATGAGATCAGGACTAGCTAAACCTTTTCTCTTCCCTCCCCCCTTGCTTCCTCGCCCCACTGTCACCGAGCTACTTGCCTGTTCCCCATCTGTCTTATCTCCTCCCTCTCCACTACCTGTCCCCACTAAACTCTGCTCAGTGAGCAGCAGACTCCTCTCAAGATTGTCAATCTCCCTCAGTGTTACAATTTGCCTCTCCAGATCTCTAATCTGAGGGTATAGTGTATACAATGGTGTCCTTAGACTGAGGAAGCTCTTCTCCCCCGCAGACAGCTACTATCTTTTTTGCACCTCTTGCTTACACATACAGACTTGCTCCTTTCACCCTTAACCATGTGCTCAGCTAAGCCCTGACATACCTGCACCAATTGTGTGTCTGTGTGTATCCAGCACTCAGATGGTTCTTAGTGTCACTGCAGTCTCTCACCAGGTCCTTATCTGATTTATTATGTCTTTATGTAATACCTTGTACTTTGTATACATCTTGTACTCAGGGGTCAAGTCCTGGGGAAAAAAGTGTGGGAACCCAAGATTCCCGCCTCCCCTCCCCCCCTTAAAAAAATTTAATCAAAACAATTACACTCCTATGCTTATAGTGCAGGGCAGGGTGTGTATAATGAATGTAGTGTGTTTGTAGTGAATGCAGAGTATGAATAATAAATGTAGTGTGTTTGTAGTGAGTGCAGTGTGAATAATAATTGTAGTGTATTTGTAGTGAGTGCAGTGTGTATAATAAATGTAGTGTGTTTGTAGTGAGTGCAGTGTGTATAGTGAATGCAGTGTGTATAGTGAATGTAGTGTTTTTGTAGTGAGTGCAGAGGGTGTATAATGAATGTAGTGTGTTTGTAGTAAGTGCAAATTGTGTATAATGAATTTAGTGTGTTTGTAGTGAGTGCAGAGTGTGTACAATGAATGCAGTGTATGTAGTGTGTTTGTAGTGAATGCAGAGTGTGTATAGTGAATGTAGTGTGTAGTGAGTGCAGAATGTGTATAATGAATGCAGAGTGTGTATAGTGAATGCCGAGGGTGTATACAGGGAGTGCAGAATTATTAGGCAAGTTGTATTTTTGAGGATTAATTTTATTATTGAACAACAACCATGTTCTCAATGAACCCAAAAAACTCATTAATATCAAAGCTGAATATTTTTGGAAGTAGTTTTTAGTTTGTTTTTAGTTATAGCTATGTTAGGGGGATATCTGTGTGTGCAGGTGACTATTACTGTGCATAATTATTAGGCAACTTAACAAAAAACAAATATATACCCATTTCAATTATTTATTATTACCAGTGAAACCAATATAACATCTCAACATTCACAAATATACATTTCTGACATTCAAAAACAAAACAAAAACAAATCAGTGACCAATATAGCCACCTTTCTTTGCAAGGACACTCAAAAGCCTGCCATCCATGGATTCTGTCAGTGTTTTGATCTGTTCACCATCAACATTGCGTGCAGCAGCAACCACAGCCTCCCAGACACTGTTCAGAGAGGTGTACTGTTTTCCCTCCTTGTAAATCTCACATTTGATGATGGACCACAGGTTCTCAATGGGGTTCAGATCAGGTGAACAAGGAGGCCATGTCATTAGATTTTCTTCTTTTATACCCTTTCTTGCCAGCCACGCTGTGGAGTACTTGGACGCGTGTGATGGAGCATTGTCCTGCATGAAAATCATGTTTTTCTTGAAGGATGCAGACTTCTTCCTGTACCACTGCTTGAAGAAGGTGTCTTCCAGGAACTGGCAGTAGGACTGGGAGTTGAGCTTGACTCCATCCTCAACCCGAAAAGGCCCCACAAGCTCATCTTTGATGATACCAGCCCAAACCAGTACTCCACCTCCACCTTGCTGGCGTCTGAGTCGGACTGGAGCTCTCTGCCCTTTACCAATCCAGCCACGGGCCCATCCATCTGGCCCATCAAGACTCACTCTCATTTCATCAGTCCATAAAACCTTAGAAAAATCAGTCTTGAGATATTTCTTGGCCCAGTCTTGACGTTTCAGCTTGTGTGTCTTGTTCAGTGGTGGTCGTCTTTCAGCCTTTCTTACCTTGGCCATGTCTCTGAGTATTGCACACCTTGTGCTTTTGGGCACTCCAGTGATGTTGCAGCTCTGAAATATGGCCAAACTGGTGGCAAGTGGCATCGTGGCAGCTGCACGCTTGACTTTTCTCAGTTCATGGGCAGTTATTTTGCGCCTTGGTTTTTCCACACGCTTCTTGCGACCCTGTTGACTATTTTGAATGAAACGCTTGATTGTTCGATGATCACGCTTCAGAAGCTTTGCAATTTTAAGAGTGCTGCATCCCTCTGCAAGATATCTCACTATTTTTGACTTTTCTGAGCCTGTCAAGTCCTTCTTTTGACCCATTTTGCCAAAGGAAAGGAAGTTGCCTAATAATTATGCACACCTGATATAGGGTGTTGATGTCATTAGACCACACCCCTTCTCATTACAGAGATGCACATCACCTAATATGCTTAATTGGTAGTAGGCTTTCGAGCCTATACAGCTTGGAGTAAGACAACATGCATAAAGAGGATGATGTGGTCAAAATACTCATTTG
Organism: Pelobates cultripes; assembly: GCA_933207985.1. Lineage (NCBI taxonomy): Eukaryota > Metazoa > Chordata > Amphibia > Anura > Pelobatidae > Pelobates > Pelobates cultripes. Next base: position 202,324,304 of record OW240917.1, on the reverse strand, counting down.
CCTAATAATTCTGCACTCCCTGTAGTGAATGTAGTGTGTTTGTAGTGAGTGTATAGTGAATGTAGTGTGTTTGTAGTGAGTGAAGAGTGTGTATAATGAATGCAGTGTGTACGTGTGCTGGATGATGTGTGTGTGCGCGCTGGATGACGTGTCTGTGAGTGCTGGATGACGTGTCTGTGAGTGCTGGATGATGTGTGTGTGTGTGCAGGATGATGTGTGTGAGTGCTGGATGATGTGTGTGTGTGAGTGCTGGATGATGTGTGTGTGAGTGCTGGATGATGTGTGAGTGCTGGATGATGTGTGTGGTGTGCTGGATGATGTGTGTATGTGTGTGCTGGATGATGTGTGTGTGTGCTGGATGATGTGTGTGTGAGTGCTGGATGATGTGTGTGTGTGCTGGATGATGTGTGTGCTGGATGATGTGTGTGTGAGTGCTGGATGATGTGTGTGTGAGTGCTGGATGAGTGTGTGTGTGGGTGCTGGATGATGTGTGTGAGTGCTGGATGATGTGTGTGTGTGCTCTGGATGATGTGTGTGTGAGTGCTGGATGATGTGTGTGTGTGTGCTGGATGATTGTGTGTGTGTGTGTGTGCTGGATGATGTGTGTGTGAGTGCTGGATGATGTGTGTGTGTGTGCTGGATGATGTGTGTGTGAGTGCTGGATGATGTGTGTGTGAGTGCTGGATGATGTGTGTGTGTGCTGGATGATGTGTGTGTGAGTGCTGGATGATGGGGAGGGGAAGCATTTTTTCCTTACTTTATGTGTTTATCTATTTTATTCCCCCCTCCCTGCTTCTTACCTTGTCAGGGAGGGGGGAGATCGCCTGGTGGTCCGGTGGAGGGAGCCAGCCGCTGCACACAGGGGCCATCGCACGCTGTGTTCCCTCTCCAGCTCTAACTCTCGTGAGACTCGCCTATGCGGAGCATTGCCATGGTAACAGCCGCGGTTCTCGCAAGAGTTATAGCTGGAGAGGGAACACAGCGTGTGATGGCCCCTGTGTGCAGGTAGCAGGGCCGGTCCTGCAGGACAGGTAACGGGAACGGCATTCCTGCTTTGGAAAAAGTGCAGGAACGCCGTTCCCATGCGTTCCTGCAGGACTCGAGCCCTGCTTGTACTGCATATATATATTGTCTGTTGTTCAATAAACCAAAATTGTATTGTCCCTATACTCAGTCTTGTCTAGTGTTTATAGGGTGTAATGTGGGGAGAGACATTCCTCACTTTATCCATTATCTGGTTGATGGTTGGGCAATATCAATGAAGAAGCTCAGGCTGCTAGGTGATCAGTCATAAGGTACCAGGTTGTTGCTGTAGCTCCTGGGGGTCTGTGGTGGCATGAAGAAGGCATAGATGCATTATCAGATTCAGGTCTGGATAGAAAGACAGGGACAAGGCACCCTGTTCCTGTTGTAGCCGTGGGATTTGAATCTATGCCCCTGAAGTGACTGCTGGGTGATTAGACTCTGGGTAAGAGGCTAGCCTGTAAGTTTCTCTGCAAAATTCTACTACAGGTGACTTACAAATTCTCATGTTCTCCCATTTTACTTGTGATCCTTAAAGACAGATAATCTTTACAGTATGTGTGCTTTTTTAGAGCAGAAGAAGTGTGAAAATTGCACAAGGCAAAATATTCCTAGACAAAGGTTCAGAAATACTTACATAAAAATAATAGTTTGATTGGCCAAACAGGTCAATATCCAGCAGCAATAGTTCTCAAGTGGTATAACAAGCTGGTATCAGGGTGACATCAATAAAATGATCAGCACACACAATGAGCACTAGATAACCTATAATTTGTATGAACACCAAATTCTCCAATTCCCCACTAACTTCCACCCACCCCAGCTAGCTAAATATAGTTACATAGTTACATAGCTGAAAAAGAGACTTGCATCCATCAAGTTCAGCCTTCCTCACATATGTTTTTGCTGTTGATCCTAAAGAAGGCAAAAAAAAACCAAGTCTGAAGCGCTTCCAATTTTGCAACAAACTAGGAAAAAATTCCTTCTGGACCCCAAAATGGCAGTCAGATATCTCCTTGGATCAAGCAGCTATTACCCCACTAATTAGAAATTATATCCCTGTATGTTATGTTTTTGGAAGTATTTATTCAATTGCTGTTTAAACATCTGTATGGATCTGTATGAATAAACCACTTCTTCAGGCAGGTGAATTCCATATCCTTATTGTTCTTACTGTAAAAAAACATTTTCTTTGCCTTAAATGAAATCTCTTTTCTTCCAGCCTAAATGCGTGACCTTGTGTCCTATGAATAGATTTCCAGATAATGTCTTGTACTGCCCCCAATATATTTGTATAATGTTATCATAACCCCTCTGAGGTGGCATTTTTCCAAACTAAATAGATTTAAATTTTTTAACCTTTCTTCAATTTTGTAGCTCGTCTTTGTGCCATGATATCCTTCTTTAGAACAGGTGCCCGAAATTGCACAGCATTTCAAAGTGTGGCCTTACCAGTGATTTATAAAGAGGCAAAATTACATTTTCATCCCGAGAATTTATGCCCCTATTAATGCATGACAAAACCTTACTGGCCTTAGCAACTGCAGATTGACATTGCATATTGCTATCTAATTTGTTGTCTATAACAATTCCCAAATCCTTCTCGTGTGTGGTTACCCCTAATTCACTACCATTTAGGGTGTAAGTTGCTTGTGCATTCTTGACCCCGAAGTGCCTAACTTTGCATTTCTCTACATAAAATTTCATCTGCCATTTTAGTGCCCGGTCCCCCAATCTCTCTAAATCCCTTTGCAGCAAAGCAATATCCTGCTCACATTTTATTACTTTACAGACTTTTGTGTCATCTGCAAACACTAAAACATGGCTTTCAATTCCTATTTCAAGATCATTTATGAGTATGTTAAATAGAAGCAGTCCCAAAACAGAACCCTGAGGGACACCACTTACCACTTTTGTCCGACTTGAAAATTTACCATTAATGACAACTTGTTGTATTCTATCCTTAAGCAAATGTTCTACCCAAGGACAAGAATATTCATCTAGATCAGTGGTTCCCAACCATTTTTCTTTTGAGTACCCCTTGGCAGCCCATTTCCATAAATTGTTATTTATTTCAAATTTACAAATTTTTCTCTGTTCAATCTCCCCTTTTTCTCCTCTGCCCCATGCTCTTCCTGCTTCTCCTTTGCCCCAGACCCTCCATGCCTCTCCTCCGCCCCAGTCCCTTCATGCCTCTCCTCCGCCCTAGTCCCTCCGTGCCTCTCCTCCGCCCCAGTCCCTCCGTGCCTCTCCTCCGCCCCAGACTCTCCCTGCTTCTCCTCTGCCCCAGACACACAAACTGTCACTCATGCAGACACACAGAAACAAACACTGACACACATATAGATGCAGATGCACAGACACAATGATACACAAACATACAAATACAAACACTGACACACATACCGATACAGTCAGAATAAAACACTGACACACATGCATATACACAGACACACAGATACATACCCTGACACATATGCAGATACAGTGAAACACAGATACATACGCTAACCCACATGCAGATACACAGGTACATATTCTGACATACACAGATGCATACACTGACACACATACAGACAAAGATGCCCACACTGACATACATATACGAACACCGACACACAGATACAGTGACACACATGCAGACACTGACGCAGATATAGGCACTGACACACATGCAGTTACATACCCTGACAGAGATATAGGCACTGACACACATGCAGATACATATCCTGACAGAGATATAGGCACTGACACACATGTAGATACATACCCTGACACACATGCAGATACACACACATTCAGATACATACACTGACGCACTTAAGGATGCATACCCTGACACACTTAAGGATGCATATCTTGACACACAGATACATACCCTGACACACAGATACATACCCTGACATACAGACACACAGACAGACACACACACTGACACATAGATACACACACTGACACACAGATACAGACACTGACATACAGATAATTACCTTGACACACATAAGGATACACAGACACATAGATACATACACTGACACAAATACAGACATACCCTGACACACATTTAGACACATACCCTGACACACATTCAGACACATATCCTGAAACTCAGATAGACACACTGACATAGAGAAACACACTCTGACACACATGCAGATACTCAGACACACATGCAAATACACAGACACACACACTGACACATATATACACATTGACAAACATGCAGATACACAGACACATACATATACACATACACTGACACACTTAAGGATGCATACCCTGGCACACATATACATTAAAAAAGGTCAAGGTAGGATCAGTGCTGAAGTGCCACAAAATTTAGGAATATGTATACTGTACAGGCAGCACACCTACAGAAAAGGGGGTACTCTCTAATCCCCTATAGATAATTCAAAATAGAGCAAAAAACAAAGAAAGGGTGCGCCTTTAAGGTAAATATTATGTACAAGTAAAATAGTATGGTCCAAATAACTTAACACTAGTCCAAAGTAATAAAGTCCACAGTGGTAAGGAAAATTCTTGCAGAGCAGCAGTGATTCATCACGGCTGCAGACTTGTAGTTTCAGTGGAACATATGAAAAGGAAGCAGAGAAACAAAAATCCAATGGCCAGCAAGTAAATATACTTGGATATTAAAAATTATAAGTAGGTACTACTCACAATTTCCAGATCTAAAATCCAGCTCTGGTATGAAATGCGTGAAGTGGAATGATCCCCACTCAAGGATATATGAAGTGTAACTCAAAATTCAGTAGTATGATTCCAACCGAAAGTAAAAAAGAATAAAATATATAGTGCTCACTGTATCTTACTGTAGTGGAGGAATAAAAAGTATGAAATGTACTCACAGTGTGTTAAGCAGGCTCACTGCTCGATGTATAGCGTATGGGTGGTACAATCCCCACCTAAGGATTCTTTGAGCTTCTCTTTGGATGGTAAAAAACAATGTAGTCAGGTTAAAAGTAAAATAATACAAATAAAAGAATAAAATAGGAAAGGAATGTGGCAACCAAAGTATTTAGAGCCAAAATTCCTTTATTATAACAGAATATAAACTATTAAAAACTATTTCTAGACGCGTTCGCCTACAACAGGCTTCTTCAAGGAGAAAATAGTAAAAACATAAACCTGACATACATAGCTTTATATAGGGTACATTGATTGTATTGAAATTTGAATATTCCCGCCAAAATGACGTCATTACAACTTTAATGAGAAGATACAAATTGAAAATGAACAATAATTTTACAGACCATATCTGGATACACTAGGGGGGATATTTATACATATAAATATTAAAAACAAGGTGCTGGTATATTAAAAATTATGTAGAATAAAGGTTACGTGACGCGCGGCTAATTGACTTCCGCGTCACGTAGTTATCAGTGGAACGCATGCGTCACGTTCGAGTGAGACGCATGCGTGTAGGAGGGGGGACTGGGGTGGAGCCGGCACACAGAAAATGTTGCGTCACCAAAGGGGAGGAGCCCCATGGTGATCGCAATGAAGGCTAAGTACGTGCTGTCTGCTGTCTGCTCGGATGGCAGGGCAGACAGCACACGTACACACAACCCGAACGGGCCCCAGAATCAGGATCTGAAGGGGGAGCCCGTGTTACATATTGCCTCTCAATAAAATAAAATAAAGGGCCAGACTCCACACCAACAGAGATGTTTTGCTAATGAATAACAATTGTACAGAATCACTTATTGTTATATTAGAAAATAAAATAAAGAGACATATCATAAACTTAATATATACACTTAAAATCTTTCCATTAAGCAAATATTATACAAATAAATACACTAGAGTATTCATAAATATTATAAACATATTAAGAGAGAAATTATAAAAATAAAAATGAAGAATAATGAAAATAAAAATAAATATAAAAATATAAATATAAATAAATAAAATATAAAATTAGAATAAAAATAAAAACAAAGGGAAGCATTTCTTTGGTATAAGGCCATAGGAAAATAAACAACTTGTATGACTTATGCATAATATATTAGGAAGGTTAAAAGAAATATACAGATAAATAAAAAAAGAGATAAAATGAAATAAAAAAGACTAGTAAAAAATAGACAAAACTTATAAAAAGTTAAAAAGGTCATAATCTATATTTAGACCATGTGGGGCAAGAGTCTTTAGATTAAATGCCCATTACATTTCTTTACTACCTAAAATCTTTTTCACATCTGCACCTCTCCAAGGGACGCTACAGGTATCTATACCTATGCACTTGAGAAATTTACGTTTTTTTCCATGTTTTAAAAAGTGCTCAGATACTGAATGGTTCTCATAACCTTTTAAAATGTTCCAGCAGTGTTCTGCCAATATAGTTTTTAAGTCCCTAGTGGTCATGCCCATGTATTGAAGCCCACATGGGCATTATAATAAATAAATTACATTCTTTGTATTACAGTGAATACATTTTTTTATAGGATATATTCTCTGTGTGATAGATGATTTAAAAGAAGTGTTTTTTGATTTAATAGTATTATCCGTACGTTTGCACACTATGCATTTATTACATTTAAAAAAAACTTTTGGCTTAGTTAAGAAGGGGGGGGGGGGCAAGAGGAAGAGGTAGTATAGCTTTGTTTAGTGTAGTTTTTTGTGAGGATGGATTTAAAGCTGGGTGCCCCTCTAAATATAACGTGTGGGTTATCCTGTTTTAATATATGTCAATGTTTATTGGAGATTTTTTTATCTCTATATTCTAGGAGATCTGATGTATCTTTTTCACTGATATTTTTTATTGTTTGGTTTAAATTATTAATTATTATTATCCTGAGTAAGAGAAGAATTCCTTCGAAGGCAGAGGAACTGACTTTTAAGTATTCCGTGGAGCCAAGGTTTATGATGGCAACTAGACATATCAATCACATTGTTTTTACACACTTTTTAAAAAAAAGGTTTTCGTATGTAACTTGTTGTTTTGAATGAAAATTTCTAAATCTAAAAAATGAATAAGAGATTGACTGTTTTCCCATGTTAAAACGATACCACAATTATTTTGATTTAAAAAAAGTAAAAACTGATTAAGGGAGTTTTCAGTGCCCTCCCAAATAAAAAAATAAATCATCAATATATCTAAAATATGTGACCAGGATTGCCTGCCAGTCATGCTCTCCCAAAATGGCCGTGGATTCCCATTCTGCCATAAAAAGGTTAGCATAACTGGGGGCAAACTTAGTCCCCATAGTGATCCCTTGTTTTTGTAGATAAAATGAATCTAAAAACCAGAAGTAATTGTTAAAAATTATATTTATACCTTGGATGATAAAACGTATCTGTTGGTCTGGGATTTTATTTTCCGCCCTTACATTTTTTTCAACTGCCAAACAACCTTTGTCATGAGGAATGATTTGTGTACAAAGATTGTACATCACATGTAACTAAAAAATATGTATCTTTCCAAATAAAGTTATTTAAAAACCGAAGTAGAGTCATTGAGTCTTTTAAGTATGATTTCATACATTTTACTGAAGGTTGTAAAAGAATATTCAACTATTGGATAAATTAGATAAAATTGAATGAATCACTGATACAATAGGCCTACCAAGAGAGTTTGCAGCATTTTTATGAATTTTTTGTAGGAAATAAATAGCACGGATTTTGGGTGGGAAACATTTAAAAATTCAGATTCTTGTTTGTTTAAAATATTTTGGTCTTGGCCGCTGTTTAGGAAGGAAATTAGAACCTGTTGAATTCTTGAAGTTGGGTCTTGTAATATGTCAGGATATTTATATCGGCAGACATTTTGTGCTAAAATAGAAATTAAAAGTGTATATTGCCAGAGTCTCTCAGAACAGAGCAGACTCCATTTTGCTATCTTCAGGATAACAAAGACACATAATTTCCTTGCTTTCACTAACCACTGAGCCTGAGCTAAGGAATGCATTATATAAACACAGACACTAGTGACAGAGAAGACTAAGTAATTAATTTTACTTTCTAAATTTTACAAGGTCTCATTGTAAGTAAGGGGTGAAATTGAGTTTAGAACTGTCAATTTTAGAAATTACGATCAAAGTCATTGCCACAAAGACTGAGACAAACGCTTTGAACTGACAGCAAATGTAAGTTATGTAGTCATTTTAGATAAGCCAAATGACGTCAAAATCGTCATCAGGAAACGTTAACTCTTTCCTGGATAGGAACGTTTAGTGAGGCGAGACTGCCCTCTATGGATCAAATACCTTAATTGTGATCTGAAGGTTGAACACACCTTCAGTTTCCTATTGGCCTTATCAACTAATGACGTACAGAGAGTCTGGCCCTTTAAAAGTTAGGACAAAGGGAAGAGAGAGGTTAGTTGGTGGAGTTTGGGCATTCAGACTTGGACATACAGAGAGATTCAGGACACTCTCTGGGACTAACATTCAACTCTCAAACTCTCTTGGACACAACTCAAGAGACACTCCTTGACACTTAATTAACCAACATCACTTTTCTCTATTACTCACGCACCTCCATACAACCAATCATACTCGCATTTTCCTGGGACTACCTACTCATCTGATGGGAATACCTACATAACTGGTAATTATGCTGGTTTTATTTAATTAATTTAAATTAATTAAAAATGTAAAATAAATCACGGTCAGATTTCAATATTTAGAAATCTTAGTTAACTAAAGAATATATAATTATAAACATTCCATTCTGCAGGTGGAATTAAGAATAATGATATATTAATGTGATAGTATCACGTGTTAGCATACCGTTGTTTTTATCCAGGTGTATTGATTTGCTCTAAAATAAGATAAGATATCTTTTTAGGCAAATTAAAATTCGGCTTATAGAATCTGGTAGATTATTCTTATTGGATGGTTCCAGGAAATGATTAATGAGCTGGTTTGAATGTTATTTTATTTTAAAAATTACATGATAATGGGATACTATATGCCTAGGAGGATCTAGCCAGCATTGAAAGGGTTACTCAGTTGATTTAACTGTTAGCCAAGGTTTCATGGCTGGGCCGTGTGAAGTTTGCTTTCTTTGTACTGAGAAATACCCATTAATCTTGTCTTGACAGTTGATGCTGTTAGCCATTGGAACGTGTCTAGCCATTATATTGTATACTTATGTTATACTAAATATTCACTGATTATTATCATGCATGCTGCCTAATATTATTGTTATTTTATTTGTCACAATAAATTATATCTATTTTTATAACAAATTGTGATTTTATTTGTATGGAATACATTTCACTTACATGATAACGATCTCTAAGATCTATAAGAATTGAAATAGTGGGCAATTCTCGACTGTTTAATATTATCATCCCATCAATATCCCCACAAATAGTTTCTCGTAAACCTTGCAATCATTAAGTTGTCTTATAGCTTCTCCAACATACATATCTTTAGACAATATTACAATCCCTCCACCTTTGTCAGCTGGTTTTATAACAATACTTTCATCTTTTTGTAATTGTGGAAGTGCCTTTCGTTCTAATTGTGTGAGGTTATCTAGATTAAATTTATCCTTTCGGATTTTTTCAAAGTCTTTTGTAACCAATTTTTCAAAGACTTCTAAGGGACCTGTTTTAAAACTAGATGGAAAGAATGTAGAATTCTTTGTTAAAGAAGTAGAAATTATATTGGGATATTCTTCTGATGAGGTAGCTTTGGGTAAGCTTTTTGAGATAAATTGAAAATACCGAGTTCTTTCTCATCTATGGGAGTTATTGTCGGTCTAGCCTTTCTCTTTTGTGTTCTTCTCCCACTTCTCCTTCCTCTAAACTTAGACTTCGTTTTCTCGTTTTTATAGGATGTGGTGTTTGCGCATGAGTATTGGTTTGGGTGCATAATAAAAAAAAAAAAAAGCTATCTATTGCTATCTATTGATAAAACCTTATACTGGCAAAACGCGTTTGGATACTTTTACTGTTTTTATATACTGTTAATAAAAAGATTTTGGTCATTTCTACGTTGAAACCATCATCTTTTACTACTACCTGGCTTTTACATATATTTTATACTGTATAATTATTTTATTATTTTTATTTCCTGGATATAACACTCCAAAGAATCCTAGGTGGGGATCATACCACCTACGCTGTTACATAGAGCAGTTAGTCTGCCCTATATATTGTGAGTATATTTTATCATTTTATTTTATCACCAAAGATTTTATTGAGAGCACTATCGCTGTTTTATCTTCTCTCCGAGCTACTGATATTCGCGTCAAGATCACTCATCTCATATCCTACAAGCGGGGATCATACCGCTGCACGCCTAACAAACTAGAGCTAGCTGAAGCTCTACCGAATGTGAGTGTATCTATTATATTTTATATCTTTTATCGCATGTGTGGAACATACTGCACCATTATTGTTTCCATTTTTATTTCCAACTTGGTTACCTGCCACTACATAGAAGAGGACACTTGCCGTATATCCTGCAAGCAGGGATAATACCGCTGTAAGCCATTCACACAGCTGGATTAAGCTCTGTCAACTGTAAGTAAAAACTCTTCTATTTTTATATATTTGGATTATCCTCCACGTCATTGACAGAGATATCGTATAAAGTAGAACTTTGGATACAACGATATAGATCCTATTGGACTTAATATCATTATCTGTTGTGCACAGTGGCGCAGAAGCATCCCCAATTTTCTTGCTTTGTCTATTTATTTCCAGGGACATTAGAGGGAGTTCTTGTTTGGGACTGCTGCCTTCCTGATTAGCGCTGACTCTACTCCTTGTTTTGTTATTAAGGGATAGTATTCAAGAATTACTTGAGAAGAACATGGTTATCAGCAAAAATCAGCATGGTTTTATGAAGCACAGGTCATGTCAAATGAACTTGATTGCTCTCTTACCTCTTGTATTTGTTTGTGTATATTGTACGTTTCTCAACTAATTGTACAGCGCTGCGGAATCTGTGTGCGCTTTATAAATAGCAATAATAAATAAATTTTAAAAAAAATTATACGAAGAAGTTAGTAGAAGTATAGATCAGGGTGTTGCAGTGGATGTGATCTATTTGGATTTTGCAAAGGCATTTGATACAGTTCCACAAAATAGATTAGTGTTCAAACTCAAGGAAATCGGTCTAGATAAAAATGCTTGTTCTTGGGTAGAACATTGGCTTAACAATAGAGTACAAAGAGTTGTCATTAATGGTAAATTTCCAAGCTGGACAAAGGTGGCAAGTGGTGTCCCTCGGGGCTCTGTTCTGTGACCCCTTCTATTTAACATGTTTATAAATGATCTTGACTAAAACATTGAAAGTCATGTTTCAGTGTTTGCAGATGACACAAAACTCTGTAAAGTAATACAATGTGAGCAAGATATTACTTTTCTGCAGAGGGATTTAGATTGGGGGACTAGGTACTCAAATGGCATATGAAATTTAATGTTGAAAAATGCAAAGTTATTCGGCGTAAAGAATGCACAAGCAACGTATACCCTTAATGGAAGCGAATTAGGGATAACAACACACGAAAAGGACTTGGGTATTTTTATAGACAACAAACTATGCAACAATGTGCAATGTCAATCAGCAGTGGCTAAGGCCAGTAAGGTATTGTCATGCATGAAAAAGGGCATTCATTCTCGGGATGAGAATATCATTTTGCCTCTTTATAAATTGCTGGTAAGCCATTTTGGGATCAAGAAGGAATTTCTTTCTAAGATACTAAGATACCCACACTGACATACAGATATGGACACTGACACACATATACAGTGACACACATGCAGATACAGACACTGACACAGATATAGGCAATGACACACATGCAGATACAGACACTGACACTTAAGGATGCATACCCTGACACACAAATAGACATACTGACACACAGACACATATACTGACAAACATGCAGATATACAGACACATATATACATACCCTGACACACAGATACATACCCTGACATACAGACACCCAGACAGACACACACTGACACACATAAGGATACATACCCTGACACACAGATACACACCCTGACCCACATTCAGACACATACCCTGACACACATACAGATACATACCCTGACACACAGACACACTGACACAGAGATCCACACTCTGACACACATGCAGATACACATAGACACACACTGACAAACACACAGACAAATACATATACACATACACTGACACATGTAAAGATTCATACCCTGACACACAGATACACACTGACACACAGATACATACCCTGACACACATGCAGATACACAGAGACACATACTGACACACATGCAGATACACAGAAACATACATATAAACATACACTGACACACTTAAGGATTCATACACTGACATACATACAGATACATACATGCTGACACAGATACACATCCTGACACACGTATACACACCTTGACACACATAGACACCCAGATACACACATAGACACCCAGTTACACACACAGACACACATTGGCACATAGATACATACCCTGACACACATGCAGATACACAGAGATACACACACTGACATACATGCAGATACAAAGACACAAAGATACATATCCTGAAACACAGATACACACCCTGACACATATTCAGATACACAGACACAGACACCTTTCTCAGATACACAGACACAAATACACACATAGACACCCAGTTACACACATAGACACACATTGATACACATATAGACACCCAGTTACACACATAGACACACATTGGCATACAGATACATGCCCTGACACACATGTGTCTATAGCTTGTCCCTTCAGGCATTTTTTTATGTAAACACTGGCTTTTCAGAGAAAAGACAGTGTTTACATTGCTACTTAGTAGCACCGCTAGTGGCCATTACTCAAACCATGCTCGGCATGGAAGCGATGAATGTTCCCCATAGTAATGCATTGATGCAATACATCTCTTTGAGGAGATGCAGATTAGTGCATGCACAATAGCCTCCTATTGCTTTCCTAAGGGAAAGCATTGCTTGGCTGAGATCATCAAGATTGATTATCTCAGCCATGGAAGTGAATTCAGCCACAGGAGACTGTCACGGCGTGGGAAAACAGGTAAGTAAAATCACCTTTCTCAGAGGGGACCGGTCACCTAAACAGACACTCACTAAGAGACAGACACACACACAAACTCGCAGACAGACATACATTGTAAGCAGACAGACACACACACAATTGTTAAAATTATTTTGATTGAAACCCACCCAACCTCCCTACCTTTTGGAGAGGTGGAGTGTTGCTGTCATCCAGTGGGGCTGCTGTTATCTCCCTGCTCTGCTCCCTGTCATGCACTGTTTAGTTTAGTATGCCAGAGGCCGTAATGACATCATATTCTGGCTCCCGGCATCTTTGCAGGGCATGCAAGGGAGCAGAGCAGGGAGATGACAGCTCACTCCCCCACTCCCACAGGTCTATTCCACACAGTGACCCGCTGGTTCATCTCTCCCCTCCCTTAAGACACATATGCTCTCTCCCACGGCTGGCCGGCCGCCTCTGCTCTCCCACGGCTGGCCGGCTGACCACCTCCGCTCTCCCATGGCTGGCCGGTCACCTCTGTTCTGCCACGGCTGGCCGGCCGGTCGTCTCTTCTTTCCCACGGCTGGCTGGCCGGCCAAACTGCTTTCACACGTGTGGCCGACCGCCCGCCTCCGCTCTCCCATGGCTGGCCATCTGCATTCTCCCTTGCCACTCCAGGCCGACATATTCCATGGTGACCTGGTGCCTGGGATTGGTCGAGCCCTGAGATACAGACACATACCGAGTCACACACAGTGACACATAGACACATACACTGATATACAGATACACACAGATACATACACGGACACACCGACACATGCACTGACGCATGGACACATGCAGATACACAGACATACAGATACACTGACACATACTGTGACACACTGACACATACTGTGACATACATTGACACGTACACTGACACATACTGTGACACGTACACTGACACATACTGTGACACACACACTGACACATACAGTGACATACACTGACACACACTGTGACATACACTGACACATACAGTGACACGCACACTGGCAGACACTGTGACATACACTGACACATACAGTGACACACACACTGACAAATACAGTTGTAGCGAATTGCTTTTGGCTACTATACACTGTCTTTTATTTTGACTGTCCATAACGTTTATTGTTGCAACATTATGTTAAATTCCTTATGGTTCGTTACTTGCTAAAGCATTCGTCTGGTTGTTCGGTAAGAATCCCCTGGCCAACAGGTTAAATATCTCCGTTCGGAAAACAAACAAACTACCGAACAACCAGACCACACCGGAGAGGAACGTGGCTCTAATTTACCTCCCCTTCGTTAATCACACTAGCCTGATTGAGAATCATATGAATGCACTGTGTATTCCCTGGGTGGGCGCTGTTCGACATGCGAACACATGGCGGTGGCCATCTTGCCATACGAATGCACCAGCGGTGTTTGGTCGTCGAGTGTCTGGAATCGGACACTCGACCACGCGAACACCGCAGAGACCTCCATATCTCCACCCGTTCGTGGGAAAACACACAAACGGCCCGGCCTTCGGTAAAAAGCTACACACGAACAAAGGGATTCATACGAACCCAGGCAGAGCCCATTCTATTGACTATTTTCGTGTTTTTCACCTCACGAACGGAGACCGACCGCAAGGCCAAAATACATGGAACTCCTTTCGGCTACTGCCTTATGTGCGGCCGGGAAAACGAAGACCTCCAAGAAATTCCCGAAACCTGGGTGATTTTTGAGTATGTTGCTCACCCAGATCAGGGCTATCAGGGGATATGTAATTTAGGGGTCATAGTGGGGTCATATGTCATAGTCTTGGGGTACATACAGAAAACCGGGAATAAGGTATGTTTCAACTGTACTGTTAATTGGGTTATCTCCCAGGCTAAGGGGAGGGGATGTGTGGGCTGTAATCAGTGTGTGATTGGAGAATGTATAATTTTCGGTGGGTGTCTCCCATGCATGGGAGAGTTGTATAAAAGCAGGGTATGTGGCATTAAACATGTGTTCTGCTCCTGATACTGTGTGTCGTCCAGTTATTGGGAAAGGTGATGGGATATTCGTGGATTATTTTATTTACTACTTCTGCTGTTCTTCCTGTGATAATTTACTTGATCCTGAGCAACTCCTGGAATACCAGTGGAGAAAGTCTATGTTAAACTAGCGCTCCGCTACAACAGTGATATGCACTGACACATACAGTGACACACACACTGACACATACAGTGACACATGCAGTGACACACCTATACACTGACACATACAGATACACACACACAAACACTACACACACATACAGATACACAAATCCTACCTTTTGGCTGACTGGGTTTGATGGGAGTTGGCATCCTGCTACTCTCCCGGTCCACTCGGCCTGCCCAGCCCCCTCCTCTCCCACGCAGAGTGCTCTGTGTGCGAGCTGGGAGGAAGTAGTTACAAGCTTTTACTTCCTCCCAGCTCTGGCTGCAGGTAACTCAGCGGCACGCGACCAGACCCCTGAAAGCACATGTGTATCAGGTGGCCCAAAGTGCATGGGCCACCCGATACACTAAGGCAGCGGTTCCCAGCCCGTGCAGCAGCCGGCACCTCCACCATTACACAAAATTTTTTGCACCCCCAGGTGCTCTGAATTGTACCCCTTGACCACGGGTTGGGAACCGCTGATTTAATATACAATATTTACAAATATAAATACTAACTTTGGCCAGTGTTTGTGACTAAGTGGCTACTAAAAAAGACTGGAAATACCACATACTGAATATCCTGGCTTGTCAACTTTAAAAAAATTTGTACATGTGAGTTATGACAGATAACAGTGTTACAATGTCACTACTGATACATTTTTAAAATATATATTTTGAAACAGCAATTTCCTATTTGTACTTATAGCCCTATAACTTGCAAAAAAGCAAATAAACACTGGGTGTTTTTAAACTCAGGACAACATTTTGAGTTAGTTTTGTAGTTTTTTTCGTTAGCTTTTGTACATAAGTAAAAGATTTTTCAAGTAAAAGTCAAAAAACATGTTTATTTTCAGTTTTTCACCATATTTTTTTTTAAAGTAAATTATATGACCTGATACAAATAATGGTATGTAAAGAAAGCCCTTTTTTGTCCTGAAAACAATATAGAATTTGTATGGGAACATTAAATGAGAGAGAGGAAAATTACTGTTCAATTAAAACAAAAAATGCTTTCATATATTGATAGCTCCGCCCCTTCAAACTCATTGGACAGGTGATAAAACTTTTTTACGGACTAATGTCTCATGTGATTGTACTTTCTATGTTGTAACCTACCAATGGTTTAACACTCCAGGTGTATAAGAGTTGTGACTCTTCCTCTTGATGACTCAGTGACTTAGTAAGAAACCCTTTCCAGGTGTGTAGTGGTACATGTTTTGAAGCTGTGTGGCATTCTGGACTTCTCCACTGATACGATTCCTTGTAGTGACCCTGACTTGCATCAATTTTACACAACATGGCATTGGTGGCACATGTTCTGATTTCTTAATTTGTGGTGCAATTCAATATTATTCATTTCAAGGCTATATCACCCTACAATCTGTTATGTGCCCTATTGTGTGCTTAGTTGCTTGAGATTGCATTCCTACTGTTTACTGATTTAATCTGGTTTTGACTAGGCTTAGTTTCTTGCATAGTCTGACTTCTGAGATCTTTGACTCTGGTCTGCTACTCATTTCTGTCTTATTCTGTAATCCATGACCTTGGCATGTCTCTGCTTGCAAAATGTCTCCTTTACCTTCTTAAATTAAGCCCCAAGGCTCTAAGTACTTTCCTTTCACATGGAACACTGTTTGACCTTGGTTTGTATGTTAGGGCCTAATTACTTACATTGAAAAATAAGTTTCATATCCCTCAACATCAGCGACCCGAGAAGCAGGATACCAGTATAAAGTGGCTAAAGGGGGCAAGCCAATTATGCAATTGCATAAGTGGCTCCATCGAAAGGGGGCAGCCCCACACAGAAATGGGTCTGGCTCTCGTTTATTACAAGTAGGCCAGCAGGTCATGTAGGTAGCACTGTTTCAGTGCTTTTCGTAGGATTCCAATGCCCTGGTAGTAGTGGAAGTGCTTCTAATGATGCTTTTTGGAGACAGTTCCTTGACATCTCGTTGAAGAGAAGGCCATTGCAAATGTTGCTGAATGCTCTAGTGTCTTTCTTTTCTCTACATAGACCAGCCAAGGGTGTATCATGAAAGTTATCTAACACATTTAGGCAGGTGATTTTTAGTACATCAATCTTTCTATGTGACAAAGGATAACCCTCTGATTTGAGATCGTTTAAGGAGGCAGCATTCTGAATTTCCTGCAGTATGTGTGATATAATTCCAAAAAAAGATGATACCATTATAGTTTCATCTTGTTTGAATTTTTGGTGTTCAGAGGTGTGCTTTCTATAAAGAGTGTCTGCCTTTTGGTAGGTTTTCAAAAGGAATAAATGCAGGCAACCCTCCAATAGTAAGGATGGTATAATTATTGATAGGTAAACCACCCCACAGAAAGTTTGACGTTTCGGCTCAGCGGAGCCTTAATCATGCATTTGGATAACAAAGTGCAAATGTGCACATATAACCCCACAACTAGAGTTGAGCGAACCCGGACTGTAAAGTTCAGGTTCGTACCGAACATTACGTTTTTTGGACCCTGGACTCGAACACGAACATATCACTGTATGTTCGGGTTGGAGTTTGGTGTTCGGCGATTTAATGACGCCTTTTGAAAGGCTGCAGGGCAGCCAATCAACAAGTGTTTGACTGGTTTGCCCTTAGAAGCCATCACAGCCATGCCTACTAATGGCATGGCTGTGATTGGCCAGTGCAGCATGTGACTCAGCCTCTATATGTCAGGGTCCCGCGGGCGGCTGTGAGGGGAGGCTGCAGTCCGCTCGCGGCACTCACCCTCCAGCCGTCCGCGGTCCCCCTTCAGCCGTGTGCTCGGCGGGCGGCACCCACTCTCCCACGGGTGCCGTCCGCCTCTTCCTCTGTGTCTCCCAGCGGCAGCATGCATGACGCTGCACGCTGGGAGACCGCCCACTTTAACAAACGCCGGGGTCAGTCACCTGACCCGGCGTTAAAGGCACAGTGCCTCAATCACAGTGGGAGGTTTAGATATCTCCCACGTGTGATTGTTAATTCTGATTGGAAATTATCCAATCAGAATTAACCTTTGGATTTATATACTTACCTTTCCTGTTCCTCTTCGCCCTGTTGTGGTCTTTACCTGCTAGTATTGATTCTGAACTTGTGTTTCTGGTTACGTACTCTCTGGCTTGTTATCCGACTCTGTGACTTTCTCCTACCCTTTGACCTCGGCTTGTCTATCGTTATTCTGTCTTCTGGTTCCCCTTTACTCGGCTTGTTTCCTGACTATTCTTTGTGTGCTTAGCCCGGCCACTCTAAGGTCCGGTACGGCACTTTGTGTGTGTGTGTGTTGGCGTGTTAGGTTCCCAGAATCGTGACACTATATAAGCTGGTTACTTAGTATTATTAAATTATGCCCCTACTCGCTATACCGTGAGTAGGGGCATGTCTGTGGCTGCTCACTGTTAAAAAAAAAAAAAAAATCCCACCCGCCGCTCAGGGGTGGGGGCTGGGGGTGGGACAGTAGGTCCCCCCTTATTGTTATTTAGGGCCCCCACCCGCCGCGCAGTGGTGGGGACCGGGGGGGAGGACATAAGGTCCCACCCCAATTTTTATTTATGGCCCCCACCCACCGCTCAGGGGTGGGGGCTGGGGGGAGGACATTAGGTCCCCCCCATTTTTATTTATGGCCTCCACCCACTGCTCAGAAGTGGGGGCAGGGGGGAGGACAGTAGGTCCCCCCCTCCACATTCTTATTTAGGGCCCACACCCATCACACAGGGGTGGGGGCAATAGGTTTTTTGGGGTTTTTTTTTTACAGTGAGCATCCATTGGCTGCTCACTGTTTAATAGACATGCCCCTACTCGTGGTATAGCGAGTAGGGGCTGAATTTACTAATACTAAGTAATATTTACTTAGTATTAGTAAATTTGGCTGAAAGACCAATTTAGGTCTTTCAGCCTTTTGGTAGATAGCTCCCTAATACCGTGGGAATTACGGATTTTTCTACTAAGCGGCTGCTTATTTTATGTATTTTATGTTATTTTAAGTGATTTCCCTATCCACATTTGTTTGCAGGGACTTGTCCTACTCTTACCCCCATTTTACTTCCTTTTGCAGCTCTCTAGCCCTTTCCAGGAATTTTTAGAGGCATTTTAGTGCCCAAAAGTTCAGGTCCCCATTGACTTCAATGGAGTTCGGGTTTGGGGTCAAGTTCGAGCCCGAAACTGGACTATTTTTCAAAGTTCGTCCGGACCCGCTGGATCCAAACATCCAGGTGTCTGCTCAACTCTACCCACAACCAATTAATTAATCAATAAAAATAAAAACACATGTATCTAAATGACATACATAAAAACATTAGTTAAAGATGACATGGAATTTTTTCAAAGTATGAAGCAGTATAGCTAAATACATGGCATGGAATTTGACAAGGCATAAGATGGTATGTTTTAATGGTAAAGGCACAGTGCAATAATAACCGTTATATTCCAGCAAATTAATTTAAATATTTAGAGCCATCCTGATCAATATGTTTCAGATGGTAGAAGCATGTATCTATAACAAATGCAGGAAAATCACAGCATTTAATCTGATACAATGTCCACAAGACATTATCTTAGTATATCTATCTATCTATCTATCTATCTATCTATCTATATATATATATATATATATATATATATATATATATATATTCTGTTTATAATCTCAAAATAGGTCATATGCAATTATGTAATATATGCAGATAGAAACAGTATTATCTGAAGAGTCAAGTTCTCACCATCTGAGACCTCCATGAATATGGTGGACAAAAAATTGAGATCAGACTCCAAAGTCAAACCTGCTAAAACCTAAATAGGAAAAGTAATCAATCTAGTTCCAAAAGCAGTGCTTTTAGGTCATATGCAATTATGTAATTTAAGCAGATAGAAACTGTATTATCTGAGGAATCAAATTCTCAAGAGAATGCCATGAATCAGGTGGACACAAAATTGGGATCAGACTACGCTGACGATCAGAGATGCTGACGATTATGCCAATAACAAAGTATATAAATGGACTAATGACTCGCGACCACAATTCTTGGGCGCAGTATATGCCATATATCTTTCTATCACGACCAAAATGTTGTACATATACAGCTTCTAGTTCTTCAGCCTCAGCTACTACTGATTATGAGACATCAGATGATCAATCATCTTTGAAAACACAATATTCAATTTATTTTTTAGATCAAGGAAGAAAAGGACAAGACGCAGCAAGCGATGACCAGTCAATCAGAACGAGGGTCAGATTGAATCCAGTCCGATCGAAAAAAACATATCATCCCAGGATGTTCAATCCCAGCAGAAGGACTTGATTGTAGTTAATATCTCTGACATCACCTTGAGTGAAAACAAATGTAAGGTATTATCTAAGGGACTTTCATTTTGTCCAACCGCTAACTTTAATTCATTTGATTTATTTATAAGTGTGGAACGATTTTTAAGATTTGTTAATTTGAAAGTTTATTTTCTGTAATAAACTAATTAGATTAATGAGGATGGTATTTCCCAGACCTCAGAGACCTTGATAGCAAAAGATTTTCATTTATGGAACCGGAGCTTGTTTAGCCCACTGGTGGCACCTGAGGTTAAGGTCTTTTCCAGACTTATCCATAAAGAATTGGAGAAGTTGCATTCCTCTGCTCATGGCCGTCACAGCCCCAACCTCACTAAAGATGAGTATCAGGCTTTACAATCTTTAAAGGATAACTGTAACCTCATTATTAAGCCTGCAATAAGGGCGGGGCTGTGGTGGTCATGAAAAGGATTGACAATGTTAGAGAAATTGAGCAACAATTAGGAGACACTAACACCTACGAGATTTGTCCCAGAGATCCTACACCTTCACTCATTAAGGGTATTTACACTATCATAGAAGAAGCTATCTCTAAAGATATTATAGATCAAACTTTAAAAACTTACCTTATCAAGAAACATCGGATTATGCCTACATTTTATATACTACCTAAGATCCACAAGAGGCTAGTAGATCCTACGGGTAGACCGATAGTGGCCAATAGTGAGTCTGCACTTCAGCCACTTTCGGTCTTCGTGGATAGAATGCTACAGCCTTTTGTCAGTAAGTCCAGGTCTTTTATACTTGATAGTAGCGATGTTCTACGTGAACTCTCTTCTTTGAAGATAGATAACCCATGTATATTATTCACTTGGGGCATTCTCAATTTAGCAGGCTTAAATACCATCAGAAATAGTTTTGAAAAAAGTCAGTACACTAATGCTCAGATTGAATTTTTTGTGTCCAGTTTGGATGTATTGCTTCACAGAAACTATTTATTTTTTAGTGATAATAATTACAGACAGTTCAGAGGCACTTCAATGGGCACGAATATGGCTCCATCATAAGCCAACCTGTTCCTGGATGGCTTAGAAACTGGACATGTGTATGCGCATTGTAACGGACCGTTTTGCCCAAAAGAGGTTAAAAACCGTTTAGGCGATATTCCCCTTTTTCAGCTGCACCAACAGCTACTGCAAGCGCCAATCTCCTGAACTGCAAACCCACGAATTCACCAACTCCCGAACTGGAGACACACGAATAGCTGCTAGCAGACGAACAGGAAAAACTCCCAAGCGGCTTACACTCCTGGCAATCAGTCTCTAACAGCATACAATAAATCCTTCCCCCAATAATGAGACGACACTTCACTTTGAGGGTTAAACAGGAACTCCGTGCTGGCACACCCAGCCTGGTTTTTATTACAGCCTTTCACATACAGGACCGCCCACAGGGAGGTATAAAACAACCAATCACATATCAGTTACATCCCACATATTCCCTCCCCTTATCCTGAGAGGAAACTCAATTACACATACAGTTAAAACATACTTTCTACCCAACTTTCATAACTTTAAAACCATACATCACATTCACATAAAATTACATATTCACAATCAATCCATTCAGGGGAACAACATATTAAAAAATGGCATGAATCCGACCAGGGGTTCAAAAGTTAGTAAAAGTATCTTTTGGGCCCTGGCTGGCACATGGATATCTGGCTCAAACAGGTTTTACAGAGCCCTCTATCCTGAGACAATGGGGAAAGTAATCCAATTATCCAGGGATAGAGGCAGACTCCATTGAGCACATGGTTGCAAAAAGGCATAAAACAATTTAAAATACATAAAGTCACCTTTTACACATAACACACAGTCATTTCACATATCCCCAGATAGCTGGGATCTGAGCGCACAAAACTACCGAATAGCGCTCAGACCCTATTCACACAGTTCAATTGCCATGGAGCCGAAGTCTTTAACTACACGAATGGGCTCCATGGCATAGCTATCTGGGTTAACACATTCACATAAAGTCTGGTCCATAGTCCAAAGGCAAGAGGCGGGCAAGCAGCCCCCTCCAAGGACATGTGGCGAGGCCGGTTTCGCCACACGCATGACTTGTTCATTGCGCATGCATGTGTCTGGTGGAGATTTATCGATGACGTGTTTGGCATATGGTGTGGCACTAGGGAAGAACTAGATTCCTTTTAAAAGGACATGAATGCCATCTGTGATGACATTCAATTCACCATGGAATGCAGTAACACCACAAATAATTTTCTTCATCTAAAGATTACACAAAGTGGTGATGGTTTTTTGACAGATTTTTTACACCAAGCCCACAGACAAAAATAGTCTTTTGGAATTCAATAGTTTCCTTCCTGAGGGGACTATTCTTTCATTACTCTGTAGTCAATTTATCCAGGTGGCTAGAAATGTCTCGGATCCTGCTACACGATCACAGCATCTCAATGAGATGAGTGATACATTTTCAAGTCGAGGTTACCCTACTACACTCCTTGATATGGAGAAGGAAAGATTACTTGAATTAGAGAGAGATTCCCAGTTATTGCCTAAACAGTGCACATCAAATGAGCGCACTAGGATACCTTTTGTATCTACATTTAATGTACATAGTAATCGAGTGGCACATATTGTTTATAAACACTGGGGGATACTGAGAAGATCCTTCCCAAATATTCCAGAGTTTCGAGCGACTCACCTTTTTTCATACTGGAGACCACAAAATATGTTTGGAACTATGGGATTCCTAAAATGACAGGAAACCGAGGGGGGACAAGATTAAATGACAAAGTCTCAGAGTATTTTCCCATCATCACCAGAATAAGTTTGATCTGTTTAATAACGAGATCTGATTGCAAAAGGGACCCATCTAGAAGTTGCATTTGCAAAGGAGAGGTTTTATTATGTACAGGGATGAATAGAGAATGTGCAAGAATGATGTCCAAAAAACAGATGCTGGCACAGGAGTCAATCAGGAAAAGAGAGATGGATAAAAGGTGTGGTAATGACCAAGGCTAATGCATAGTAAAAGGATCCAGCTACTTACCTGTTTGTAGTCTTTTCAGGGCAGTGTTTCACTGTATGATGAGAACATCTGCAATAGAAACAATAGTTCACCATTCTTCTTCATTGCAATTCTGCGGGTTGTGGAGGTCAAGGAGGAGGAAGCAGAGTTATAAACAGAACAGATGGATTTTGATACTGTTATTGTGCTTTCCCCTGAGGCGTATGTCCAGTTGGATTGCATGTTGCTAAGGCTTCCAGGGTATTAAGTACAATGAAATTGGCAAAGTCATCTTTTAGTGGTTCAAACAACCCCAATTGGAATTGATTGATAAGTCCAATCTCATTCCAGTGTGTATCTGTAGCATATCTTCTGAATTCTATGATATAATCTTCAACTGGTCTGCAGCCTTGTCAGAATTTTCTAATAGTGGTTTGGGCTGTATCATGCCTATTAGGGAGTTGTACATAGAGGACATGGTGGCAATAAAAGAGCTCCAAGATTAGATGTTTAGATCATTAAAATATAGGAGGTCATGGGCTCAATATTGAGGTGGTCTAGAGAGAAGAGTAATAGTGGTGTGGACAGTAAGAGATTTTGAGTTTCAGATCAAATAATAAGTTACATGACACGTTAAAAAAAACGGTATGTGGACCTATTCCCTGAGAAATGTTCTGGAAGTCATACTTGGGGTTCAGGTGCCATCGCATGATCTTCTGGCAGGGGTACTGGGTGAGCAGCAGGAGGGTCTTGTGGTGTTCCTGTAACAGATGAGTTGATCACTCTTTGTAACTCTAGTATGGCTTGAGTTACTTGTCTAGTCAGGGTATGAAGCATCTCGGCTAATTCTGCTAGCTCCATTACAGCTCAGTTCTGTTATGACAGGAGGGGTAACAAGAGGGACAAGTGTAAATGTAGTCAGGAAAGGGCCAAAAGTCAGGACAGATGGTGTAGGTTCACAGATGAGTGACAGGAAAAAATGGGTCAAATATCAGGGAGTCAATAGGATGCAATGGGGATGTGTATACAACAAGATCACAGTATAATTGAGCACAGAGGACATGGTTAGATGTGGTTATATAAGGAAGAGGCCACACCTTTTCCCCTCTATCGGCAATTCTATTTCCACCTTTTGGAATTATCCTACCTCCTTCCCCTTTTAGTGACTTTCCTTTGGGCATGCGCGCCTAGTGCATATGCATTTTGTGAGGATACCACAGTGATGCAGCAATGCTTCTAGATGCTCCAAATAGACTGTAGGCTGTGGTGAGGAGGGAAGAGCCACAACACCAGTTCTATTCATGGAGAAGACACCGACCCTTCTTCCTCAGCTGTGACCACACTGAAGGATCGCCGTGCACTGACACGCTGACCCTGACACCTATTACATTTATAGACACAATGTATTTATTAATTATCTGAAACACTGAGTGCCAGAGATACACCTGCTCATTGCTTTTTTTATTCCTAGCAGTCCTGTTATTTTTTGATTTGTAGCAGTATCCTCATTTGCCAAGCTAAGCATTTAGACTTTTTCTTTATTGCTTTATGTGTTTCTTTAGTAGTTTAGTAATTTATGGAGCTCCTGCTGTTTCATTTCATGTTTTATTTTGTTGCTTTTTTCTTTTTGTTTCTTCCTTTAGGTAGCCCAGCATTTGCTCAAAATATAGGTGTTTCTTCCCTTTCCCACATTTACCAACCCTATACCCTATTATGTGTTTGTCTCACCCATAGGTACTATTGCTGTCAGCTCCCTTGTTAATCACTTGAATTTTCTGGGATTTCCCTGAGTAGATACAAAGATGTCACCCACACCAGCCTTTTATTTAATATTCTCGACTTTCATTGCCTTAAGTTATAATTTACATGGGCTTCAGTCCATGTTGTAGTTCAGATCAAAGTTCTCCTTCATTACTCTGTGCTCTACTGCCATCTACTGATTGATTTGGTTAATACAGATCAATCTGATCTGAAATATAAATTGTATCCTACAGGTGTCAATTTAAAATACTCACCCTTACCTATAAAGCTCTAACCAACTCTAGCCCCTCTTGCATTTCTTCACTGATTCATAGGTATGCCTCCTCTTGGTCTCTCCACTCTACTGTTGACTTTCTCCTTTCTGCTGCTCGCACCCTTACTGCAAATTCACGCCTGCAAGACTTCTCACAGACGACTCCTTTCCTTTGGAACAGCCTGCCTAACTTTATCAGACTCTCCCCTAGTTTTCAATCCTTTAAGAAGTTCCTCAAAACGTATCTTTTCAGGAATGCTTATGCCTCCAAGAATAACTTCTATCTCTCAAAACTTCCTCTTGCTCTCTCTTATAAGGATGCAATGGGGATGTGTATACAACAAGATCACAGTATAATTGAGCACATCTCCAGTTCTGCTACTTTCCCACCATGTCTATTTGCTGTCTATTTCAATACCCTTCCTAATGTCTTTCTATACCCCACCTCCTCTAGACTGTAAGCTCGTTTGAGCAGGGTCCTCAACTATCTATTGTTCCTGTTACATTTTGTTATTGTCTCATTTTGAAAATTCCAATTTCCCTTTTATTGTAAAATGCAGCTGCGGAATAAGCTGTCGCTATATAAATAATAATAATAATAATAATAGTAATAATCATATAGCTTGGTAGCTTCACCTAAGTGTTGCTTCAAAGTGTGTAGTTGGAGATATTCTGGAAAGTTTTACAGAAGCTTCAACTGTCTAAGAGTTGTGCTAAGAGCTTTCTTTTCTACTGTTACAGGTAAGATTCATCTGTAGGAAAAGGTTACTGATTGCACAAGGTTTGATTTCCTGTTGGTAATAATAAGGCATTTGATTTGATTAGTTTGCTACTTGCTATTGATTAGTGTTTAAATTAGCTATTGTTTGCAAATAAGCAGAGGCCTACCCATGTGTTAAACATTCCTAGTGGGTGGTGATTTTATGAGTTATATAAGGTTTGTTGTCATTAGCTTGGCTAATATAGCTTGGTTGCTTCATCTAAGTGTTGCTTCTAAGTGTGTGGTTGGAGATATTCTGGAGAGAAACTGGAGGTAATCTGAGGTATTCAGGAGGATAAATAAAAAGTTAAGATTAGTTTGAGTTAAATTATTTTCCTCATTGGAATGGCAGACTTAGTTCAGTGTAATAGTTGCTATGTATTTGTTTCACGTTCTACTTTTTGGAGATTTGGTTGTTGTCTAATCTGTAGACAGTTCTCTATCTTGCGGCAGGAGATTGTATTTTTGAAGTCTGAGATTTGTAAATTATCTGGTGAACAAACTCAGACTGGAACTGCTGCAAAGCCACTGCCGCAGAGACATACTAGGAATGGCAGATGGATTACTGTAGGATCTGGTAGACTTAGAGTTGTGGATAAAAGGCATTTTGCACAGTCTGTTGCTCTACATAATTCATTTTCTGCACTTTCAGAGTGTAATGGTGTTGTGGAGAGAGGCACTGAGGCTAGTGGTGTTGTGGAGAGAGGCACTGAGGTTTTGTGGAGAGAGGCACTGAGGCTAGTGGTTTTGTGGAGAGAGGCACTGAGGCTAGTGGTGTTGTGGAGACCGGCTTGGAGACTATGGTGAGGCCTAATAGAAAGCAGTTGTTGTTGGGGGATTCCATCATAAGAGGTGTGGAGATGGACAATGGTGGTCTTGTGAGGTGTCTTCCCGGAGCTACTGCTCACAGAGACAGCAGACGTATCTGTAATATTGTTAAGCAAGCAAAGCAGGAAGGGGACTTGGATGTACTTGTCCATCTAGGGACAAATGACTTGACTTGCAATGAGGTTTCAGAGGTTAAGGAAGTTTTTAGTGTTTTTGCCAATGATATACGCAGGTTGCTTCCACACTGTCATTCTCTGAAGTTCTGCCTGTGCATAACACTCAGAACGACAGGCGGATGCATATTAGGGACTTTAATTTGTGGCTTGGTGAATGGTGTCGGGAGCAAGGATTTGGCTTTATTTCTCATGGTAGCTCTGTTTGGAATGGAAATAAGCTGTACAAAAAAGATGGTTTGCATCTTTCTCAAAAGGGAACAAATGTTCTCAGTGAGCAGTTCAGAGGTTTTGCTAGGATGTATTTAAACTAGGAGGGGGGGCAAAAGGGTGATAAAACATCAATCCAATTGTCCCCCAAAACAAGGACAGAAGGTGCCTGTAGCAAGTGTGTTAAAAAATGATAAGCTTAGAGTCATGTCTACAAATGCTTGCAGTTTAGGGAAAAAGATCCATGAACTTGTGGCAATAATGGCAACTGAGAGTGTAGATTTAGTCGCTATTACTGAGACATGGTATAATGAGAAAAATGACTGGGACATAGCAATACCAGGGTACTCTTTATATAGAAAAGATAGGGAATGCAAGAAAGGGGGAGGGGTGGCCCTGTATGTGAAGGATAGCATAAAATCTAGCCTAATAAAAGTTAGTGAGACAAACATAGAGTCCGTTTGGGTTACGTTAGAATTTGGTAATCACACAGTAACTCGTGTAGGTGTGATTTATAGGCCCCCAGGACAAATTGAAGAGTTAGATAATCTACTAGTTGAGGAAATAGCTAAAATGACAATGAAGGGGCAGGTTATCATCATGGGTGACTTTAATCTTCCTGATGTAAATTGGAAAACAAAATTAGCTACTTGTGCCAGGAGCACACATATTCTAAACTCATTACTGGGATTGTCTCTAAAACAAGTTGTTGAAGAGCCAACTCGTAAAGAGGCCATACTAGATTCAAATATTACTGTAGGTGAAAGTTTAGGATCCAGTGATCATCAGTCAGTGTGGTTTAATATAAGAACAGTGACTGAGTCACACCACACAAAAACAAAAGTTTTAGACTTTAGAAAAACAGACCTTTCTAAAATTAGAATATGTGTAGAGGAGTCATTATAAGACTGGAGTAATTTAAATGGAGTCCAAGATAAATGGGATTATTTAAAAGTTGCACTATTGAAGGCAACAGAAAATTGCATTAGGCTTGTCAGTAAAAGCAAACAATTCAAGAAACCACTGTGGTACTTCCAAATCACACACAGAAGAGAAAATAGCACAGTCAGTAAAAAAGGGGGATAAAACATTTTTTAGATACATAAATGAGACAAAGGCTGACTTGGGAATAGCGTCCTCTGCTAGCGGAATTTGCCAGTACCCTTTACACATGTGACAGATCCCTTTGTATAGACTAAGATTGCTGGATTTGTCTGTTTTGCCTTTTTTACGAAATTACCCGTTCGTATGCCTTTGCTCAAGTGAATTTACTTTTCTGCCGAACAAAACTGCCAAACAGACGGCCACCCAGAAGAGAAGTGTGCTGCTGGTTAACCTATTGATCCCAATTAGAACGTTGCGGTTAACCAAAGACACTTCTCAATTAAAACCGAATACAGGGTGGTCGTCGTTCGTATGTCGACCATGAGGCGGCGGCCATTTTAAACCATACGAAAGACCAGCGGTGTTCGGCATTGATTTCATGGAACTGAAAACGGACACTTTTTCAACCGAACACCGCTGAAGCCGTCGACCTCCCTTCCCAATCGACAGAAGTGTGCGAACACCGGCCGTTCGGGAGGTTTAAATGCACGAATGGACTTACCCCAGATAGCCTTCCCATGGAGTCAATCGCATACCGAAGAACTGTAATAGACTTTGACTCCATGGCGATTGAACTATGCGTATGGGATCTGAGCGCCATTCGCCAATAATATGCACTCAGATCCAGGCTATCTGGGGATATGTGATACGAATGGATAATATTAGACAAATGTAAAGTTATCTATTTTTATGTGTTTTTATGTGTTGAATTTAAAATGGCGATTGCCTCTGTCCTGGAGATAATTTAATTACTTCTCAATTATCTCCAGGGCAGAGGGGAGGAATTACTATTGCATGCTGGGAATATTTTGTGTCTGTGGGTCCTGAACTGCCATATGTCTATCTGTTGTCACAGTCTCCCATTTGGTCCCCTAGGGGAGTGTCCACCAAGTGGGAGACCTGCATAAATACGGGCAGGTAGCCCACAGTAAAGCCAGTTCTTGTTTTACCCACAATGTGGAGCTTAGTCTCGTTATTGGGGGGATTTATTACCGACGACTAGAGACTGCTGGATGGGATTATTAGCCGCTTGGGAGATACCTGCATTCGGCTAATTTGGCGATTCGTGAGTCTGGAGCTCGTGGGGTGAAGTGCCCGTATAGATCCCGTTCGTGAGTTTGCAGCATTCCCTTGCTTGCGGTTCGCATGATTATACTGGATACGCATGCAGCCTATGTTATTGCGAACGGGGAGCATTCACTAAATGGTGGTTTGTACATTTCATGCTGAGGGTACCGTAACAACACAGATCTATTGTGGTGAGGTACTGGCCCCTGGCCATTTTGTCTAGGAGCTCGTCTATCCGAGGCATGGGGTAGGCGTCTGAGGTCGTTTTATCGTTGAGCCGCCGGTAGTCTACACAGAAACGGGTCGTCCCGTCCTGTTTCGGTACTAGTACTACCGGAGAGGCCCATGGGCTGTCGGAGTGCTCTATCACACCTAACTGAAGCATTTCCTCAATTTCCTTGCGCATACTTTCTTTGACGGCTTCTGGTATGCGGTAAGGAGTTTGGCAAAGGGGGGTCTGATCTAGGGTTTCTACCTTGTGCGTAGCTAACGGGGTATAGCCAGGTAGATTAGAAAACGTGGCTCCCTTTCCCTGGAGCAACTTTTGCACTTGGGTTCGCTCCTGGGGATTTAATCGCTCTCCTAATTGTACTTCTCCCAGGTCTCCGCTCTGGCCTTCTTGGTCAAGGAGATCTGGGAGGCATAAACTATCAAAATCCTCGGTGGCCGGGGCACAGATTGCGGTCACCTCCTCAGTGCGCTCGTGGTACGGCTTGAGCATGTTCACATGAAGCATGAGTTTGCCTCCCGCGCCTGTAACTGGGCCGATCACATAGGTGGTATCACAGATCTGTTCTACCACCTTGTATGGGCCCTGCCAGGAAGCCTGCAGCTTATCTTTGTGGACTGGTCACAAGATCAGTACTTTTTGCCCCACCTGAAAGCTGCGGTCCCTGGCTCCCTTATCATACCATCTGCGCTGTCGTTGCTGGGCTACCTGGAGATTGTCTCAGACGGTCTGGGTCAGCATCTCCAGGCGTTCCCTGAACTCGAGCACAAAGGGTATGATGGGGGTGCCACTAATGGTCTCTTCTCCCTCCCAGTGTTCCCGTATTAAGTCAAGGGGTCCCCTCACTCTCCTTCGGAATAACAATTAGAACAGAGAGAACCCGGTGGATTCTTGGGGTACCTCCCGATACGCAAACAATAAGTGGGGTAGAATCCTTTCCCAGTCCTTCTGAGTGTCTATGAACGTACGGATCATTTGTTTAAGTGTTCCGTTAAACCGTTCACAGAGCCCATTGGACTGGGGTGATATGCAGAGTCCAGGATTTGCTGTACCCCACATATCTTTCAGAGCTGATGCGTTACTTCAGCGGTAACCTGAGTGCCCCTATCTGAAATAATCTCCCGGGGAAATCCTACCCAGGCGAATATTCTCATCAGGGCCTCGGCTACTGTTTCAGCATGCACGTTGGTTAACGCCACTGCCTCTGGGTATCTGGTGGCGTAATCCACCACGGTCAAGACATATTTTTTGCCGGACGGGGTGGGCTTTGCTAAAGGCTCTATGATGTCTACTGCCACCCTACTGAAGGGTTCCTCAATTATGGGCAGAGACGCGCTTTGTATCGGTCTC
This sequence comes from Pelobates cultripes, assembly GCA_933207985.1. NCBI lineage: Eukaryota > Metazoa > Chordata > Amphibia > Anura > Pelobatidae > Pelobates > Pelobates cultripes. Next base: position 202,293,048 of record OW240917.1, on the reverse strand, counting down.
CCCTCTTCCCTACTCTTTGGCAGGTATTTGGGCAATATCCCCCAGGTCTGGCAATATCGCTTAACGTCCTGTGAGATACCTGGCCAAAAGAAGTTCTGGGTCAACCTGTGTTTAGTACGGCTGATTCCTAAGTGTCCAGACAGGGGGATATCATGGGCTATCCGCAGTAACTCTAACCTATACTTCCGAGGCACTATTAGTTGCTTAATGAGTATAGGTATAGATCCAGACACTACCTTTTCTGCATGCCGGTACAGCAGTCCTTTGTCCCAGATATACCTTTCCCCCGCTAATCCTGCCTGATCTTTATCGATACTGTCTTTGTATACCTGTAGGGAGGGGTCTAGGGCCACTTCCGACCCAAACTCTAGGGGGTTGGCCCATGGCATGACAGTGGGCATGGGGGGGTCATTGCTTACCTGAGCCTCAGAGTGGTTAGATGGTGCTGTGGTGCGAGCCTGTTGCCGGGTTACAACCGGATATGCCTCCTGTACGGTGGGCTGCGGAATAAATGCTGAACTCAGCGTCCCCAAGTCGTTGCCCAAAATCACATCAGCTGGCAAGTCCTGCATCATCCCCACATACACATTCCCGTGCCCCGCTCCCCAATTCAAGTGTACCTTGGCCGTAGGTACTTTGTAAATGGCTCCCCCTGCCACCCGTACAGCAACACAGTTTCCAGTGAGATTAGGTTTGGGTACCAAATGACTTCAGACTAAGGTTAAGGTAGCCCCAGAGTCACAAAGTCCTTGTACCTTTTTCCCCTCCATATGCACCTCCTGGCGGTGCCCTTGTCGGTTATCGGAGGTGGCCTGGATGGGGTTCACCTCGTGAAGTGTTCCTAGCGGTTCTTCTAGGGGTGCTACTGTCTCTGGGGTCCGGTATTGTTCGGCCTGTATGCAGTGTACGGCAGCTCTGTTACTTGTGGTGCTGCGTTATTCCAGCTGGGTCTAGGTCGATTACGTGGACAGTCCCTCTGAATGTGCCCTTGTTGATTGCAGGTGTGGCACTGAATTGGCGGACGTGCCGAGTACCTGGGGAGGTATGTATTTTGGCTTACCCCAGGTCGCTGTTAAATCGTGGTGGTCCCTGACCCAATTTTGTAGGTAGGCAGGGATCCCATTGAAGAACTGCTCTAGGACCATCAATTGGAACAGACCCTCCAACGTGTTAACCTGGGTGGCTTCCAACCACCCCTTTGCAGCTTGCTGTAGCTGATGTGCCCATTCTACATGAGTGTCTTTTGTGGGCTTTTTAATGTCCCGGAACTTCATGCGGTATGCCTCTGAAGTGATCGCGTACCAGGCTAAAATCGCCTGTTTCACTTTGTTATAGTCCCTGCTGTCTTCATCCGGTACCGCCCGGTACGCTTCTGCGGCGCGACCGGATAATCTCCCTGATAGTAGGGGTACCCGGTTTGCCTCGCTGATGTCATGTAGTAGACACAGCCTCTCAAAGTCCTGTAAGTAGTCGTCCACGCCACCGTCAGCCTCTGAATAGCTTTTGAAGGCTTGGTAGGGAATCTTGACTTTCCCTGGGAGAATATTGATCGGTGTTGTGGCTCTTTCTCCGGCTTGCTGATTCCTCTGCACCCTTCCGAGCATGATGTATTCCTGCACATCTGCGAAGAGTCTGCTGATCATCCTTGCAGATGGTGGTTCTGGGAATAGAGCCATTCTGATTCTGAATTCTTTTGCAAATTAATTTTGTTTTTCCTCCATTGGAGGTGCTGCAGCAGCTGCTGCTCTGTCTCCCTCCATAAGTTCTGCAATCAGGGTAGCCTTTGCCTTGTTGCTGGCTATTGCTCCCCTTGCCTCAAGCAATTCTTTTAGTGTGCTTCGTTTTAAAAGAGCATAATTCGTTCCAATTCACTGGCCGTTCACGGATTTGTACGTGTTCCTGGCTCCGGTTTCATCCGAATGGGTTAACTCCTGAATTGCTGCTCTTTCTCCTCTATTCGTATCAATTTCTGCCGACCGTTGCTTGCTGTGTAGTTTCAATCCCGTCGCTTGCCACCAATTGTAGCGGAGAGGTAGTATAATCCACAGTATCTCCGCTGGGTAACAGGAACAGCATAAAATAATCCAGGTAAATAAATACAGCATCCAATAATCCCGGTCGCGTTATAAGAATCCTTTCTTCCCAAGAACTAGATGACACATAGGCTGGGAGTCATTAAATTTGTTAACATTTCTTCATAGCTGATATGTTCCATTCCTTTTATTAATTTTGTAGCCCGCCTCTGCACTTTTTCTACTGCCATAATATCCTTCTTTAGAACAGGTGCCCAAAATTGCACAGCATATTCAATATGGGGTCTTACCAGTGATTTATAAAGAGGCAAAATTATATTCTTGTCCCGAGAATGAATGCCCTTTTTCATGCATGATAATACCTTACTGGCCTTGGCCACTGCTGATTGACATTGCACATTGTTGCATAGTTTGTTGTCTATAACAATTCCCAAGTCCTTTTCGTGTGTTGTTATCCCTAATTCGCATCCATTAAGGGTATACGTTGCTTGTGCATTGTTGACCCCGAAGTGCATAACTTTGCATTTATCTACGTTGAATTTCATCTGCCATTTTAGTGCCCAGTCCCCCAGTCTATCTAAATCCCTCTGCAGCAAAGTAATATCTTGCTCACATTTTATTCCTTTACAGAGTTTTGTGTCATCTACAAACACCGAAACATGGCTTTCAATGCCCATTTCAAGATCATTAATAAATATATTAAAAAGAAGCGGTCCTAACACAGAACCCTGAGGGACACCACTTACCACTTTTGTCCAGCCTGAAAATTTGCCATTAATGACAACTCGTTGTACTCTATCCTTAAGCCAATGTTCTACCCAAGAACAAGAATAATCATCTAGACCAATTTCTTTTAGTTTGAAGACTAACCTATTGTGAGGAAACATATCAAATGCCTTGACAAAATCCAAGTAGATCACATCCACTGCAACAACCTGATCTAAACTTCTACTTACTTATTCGTAGAATGCAATTAGGTTAGTTTGACATGACCTATGTTTCATAAAACCATGCTGATTATTGCTAATAACAAAGTTCTTTCCAATGAATTCCTGAATATTATCCCTTAATAGCCCTTCAAATATTTTCCTAGTTACAGAAGTTAAGCTCACAGGTCTATAATTTCCAGGCAAGGATTTTGAGCCCTTTTTAAATATAGGAACGACATCTGCCTTCCTCCAATCCTCTGGTACATTACCTGAAACAAAAGAATCTTGAAAAATGAAATACAGTGGTTCACTTATTTCCCTACTTAGCTCCTAAAGTACTCGTGGGTGAATACCGTCAGGCCCCGGAGCTTTATTTATACTCATTTTCTCTAACAGCTGTAGCACCTTGTCTTGAGTTATCTGCACATTTTTTGCAGCAATCATTTGCATATCGCTTGCCATAGGATCTTCATTGATATATACTGAAGAAAAATAGTTATTTAAAATTTCTGCCTTTTCCTGGTCTTCATTTACTAACAGACCCATCTCTGTTTCCAGTGTACCTACACTTTCATTTTTTTGTTTTTTTTAGAATTGATGTACTTGAAAAAAAAATTTGGGGTTGGTTTTGCATTCTTTGGCTATCAATTTCTCATGTTCTAGTTTAGCCACTTTAATTGCCTTTTTGCAAGCATTACTGGCTTCCTGATATCTTATATAGGATGCCTCAGATTTGCATCAGTTTACTTATTTAATGCATAAAAAATAGAGATTCACTGTGACACTTGTTTCCATTTAACTACTGACCTTACATACACAATAATCTGTGGCATTCAGTCTTGTTTGACTGCAAAAACAAACTTTTGGGTTGTTTTCTGAAATGGAAATCAACTAAAATTAATTGATTATTCTTTGTGATCTGCCTCTGGCCAAATTAAGAAACAATGCGTGCACGCTCCCTGAAGTAATTCACACCAGACACAGGTTTCAGGTTGATGAATAACTTGAGGAAAGTTTATTCAGAGAGGACGGCAGGTCCCTTTTAAAGCAAAATTACATCATAAGCATTGTCAGAGATAACATGAAATAATACTTTATTAATTGGTTAGGTGTTAAGTGGTCTTCCTAATGCTCTGCCTACTAAGGGTGATGTCACTGGGACCATGAGGATCTCCCCCGGATTCCAGCGCCATCTTGTTACACAAGGTAGTTAGTCGGTGTTATAGGGAGGGAGGGGTTAGAAGCTTCTAGTGGCCATTTTGTCTAAATGTGTGTTAGTAGCTTATGCACTGATTTCAGTTAAACAAGTAAATAGACATTTTACTAACTAAAATATAGCAATATCTCACTTCCTCAACAGTCCCCCCTTAAAATGGCTATTTTCCATAACAACTGCCACTGTCCCTAACATGTCCCTAGCTGCCTGCAGCTCATCTGCCTTAACAAGCATCGAACATTTCACTCCGTGGGTAACCCGCAGCGGCTTGTCCACCACATCTCCGCACGTGAGACTCGCCCATAGAGACAGACGCTTTCCCTATGCTATCCCTACAAAAATGCAGTTGTCTGTCTGAACTGGTGGGGCTGAAGGGGTGTATGTGGTGTGTCACATTCTAGGTCAGTGACGTCTTGATGTAAGAAAGTAGGGGTTAGGTTGTCTACTGTCTTCCCTACTGTTTTCTGTAAATTCTTTTGTATGCAAGGTAGTATACAAAAAGTTAGGAACAGGAAGATGATAATCATTGTGAGGACTGCTGCCCCAACTTGGAATAGGGTTCTCTGCCAACCATTCATCTATCCAAACCATCTGTCCCATACATTAGTGACCCCTGAGTTCCTTTTTAATTCATCTGAAAGGCTATCTAGTTTTTCTATTGCCATGGTTACCTTACCATTGGGCCCAGTATTATCCGGAATGAATGTACAACATGTTATGGTTTCGGGGAGGATTTTACATACGCCCCCCTTTTCTGCTAAAATCATGTCCAGAGCCATTCTATTTTGAAATGTCATTTGGGTAGTAGCTTGTAGTTGTTCTGCTAGGCCCTGTAGGGCATCTCTAGTGTAATTAACGAACCGCTGCTGATTATAATAAATGTAATTAATCCAATTGACATTTTTATTAGCAGTAATCATTGGAATCAGAGATTCAAACCCGGCTGCCACTTCATCCCTTGCTTTAAATTCGTTAGGTACCCCCCTTGGCACACCAATGGCATCAATATAGACATGCGGATCAAAGCTACCACGGATTGGGACTTCCCTTCTGACCCTGGAGTGTATGTGCGTGGGATCAAACGTATTATGGTGGCCATCTGGGATAATATGGATAGGCATTATGGCCTTAGTTAGTGTACATTCTCCCCACCATAGTCCTGTTAGTTGGTATCTCAGTTGCCTATCACCACACAGCCAATATTTGTCCCCCACTGTCTTTACATGATTCATTAGCAGTGTCGTGGGTGGAGTATGGTAGGTAGAGCAATAACTGGATGGGAATTTGCCCATGTATGTACCTGTGTTCTTAGGTATTGAATAGCAAGTGTAGTTACCTGGGTATACCGTGACTCCATTCGGTGGTCTAACGTGTCCCTGGGTGATTGGATAGACCTTCTTTCATGACTCACACATTGAGGAGTTAGTGGTGGATTGTGCATAAAGACTCAAGACACATAATTCGACATCAGGAGGTAGATTTAAAGGTACCGTACCCAGGTGGGGCCTAGCTCCCCCACATACATAAGTTAGTCTTATTGTGTGAGTTAGCGTTATATCTCATCCATTCCAGCCATAAGTTAGTGTCTGAGGACCCCGTTTCCACTGCCATGGTGTCTTCAAAGGTAGGATTAGCAATAGCAACCATATCATATAGAGTCTTAATCTGTGGTTTAAGTGGGTTGACAGTCATGTGTGTAGTTCCTACCCAGTCAGGTGAGTTAAGCATGTCTTGTAGATAGAATGTCCCCACCTTATTGTATGAACCACCGCCCCTCCAGTACATACCCATTACATATTCTCCCGCATCCCCTGGACTGGGGTGCTCTATGTTCAGAGTAAGTTTGATAGGGGTTGACCCAATAGGTTTACTTAAGGTCATTCTAGAGAGTAGGGGTTTCCCGTCTTTATCAACTTGGTCTAGGGCACTCTGGGGTTTATAGCCCCATGACCTACCCGTGTTCCACCCAGCCGCCTTCCAAGAACTACAATGGTGTCCCCATAATCCCCCTGTCACACAAATATATGAGTCCTTCTTATTGGGTATGTCCTTGTATATAGTAGCATATTGTGTTTGTGGAAGAAAATACTTGGGCATGGATTTTGGTCAAGGCATGAGAAAGAGCAGTCACATAATCTACCATAGCATCTGACTGAATCTGAAGCTGTTGGGGGAAGTAACCTTGGTGCTGTACTAAACAAGATCTCATAGGGAGATAAGCTGTATTTTCCCCTAGGGGTGTACCTCACACTAAATAATGCTAGTGGGAGACTCTCAGGCCAGGGCATGTTAGTTTCTTGGGACATTTTGAGCATTCTGGCCTTCAATGTGCCATTCATGCGTTCTACCTTACCACTACTCTGTGGGTGATATGGCATGTGGAAGGCAAGGGTCACCCCCAGTGCTGCCCAGACTTCCCGTGTCAATGAGGCAGTAAAAGAGGCTCCTTGGTCACGTTCAATCACTTCTGCAACACCATACCGGCAAACAATTTCCGTCAGAAGATGCTTGGCTGTAGTTCGTGCGGTAAGGTTGGCCACTGGGAAGGCTTCTGGCCATCCCGAGAACATGTCCACAATGACTAATGCATATTCATAGCGCCCACTCTTTGGCATCTGGATGTGATCAATCTGTATCCTCTGGAAGGGGTACTGTGGTTTGGCCAGGTGGTTGGGTGCAGCTTTAACAATCTTCCCGGGGTTGCATTTAGCACAAATTGTTCAGGACCTACAATAGTTCTGTGTTAGAGTAGTGATACCCGGTGCTTCAAAGTATTTATCAATCAGAGAGTTCATCAGGTGTTTTGACAGGTGGGCTGGTCCATGAGCCCATTGGACAACAGCTGGATACATATTCTTGGGTAGACAGAACTTAAGATTGATGGTGTAAACATCATCTCGGAGAATAGCCCCTCTGTTCTTCCAACTCTGTTTCTCTTGAGGGGTTGCAGCGGCTTGTTCCTTTAAAAGTCTGAGATCTGTAGGCAATGTTTGCATGGTGTAAATGGGTGTTGTCTCAGTGGCCACTCCTCTGTCCACTTTCCACCCTTGTCGTGCTGCTTCCTTAGCGGCTTGATCAGCTAAGTGGTTGCCTCATGCGTCTTCTGAATTCAGCCTCCCATGAGCTTTCACTTTGAGCACTGCCACGTCTACTGGAAGCATTAGGGCGTCCATTAGTTCTTCAATAGCTGTACCGTGTTTCACTGGAGTACCGGTGGCTGTGAGAAATCCCCTGGTTTTCCAAATCAGGCCAAAATCATATGAGACGCCCAGAGCATATCTTGAGTATGTATAAATGTTAACACGTAAACCTTCAGACAGCCTGCAGGCCACTGTGAGGGCTGTTAGTTCGGCTTCCTGAGCTGATTTGGTTGGCGGGAGTGCGGCTGCCTGTAGTACTTGACATTCTGTAGTGACTGCATATCCAGTATGATATTGTCCTTGCTCATCAGCAAGTCTGGAACCATCCACAAACAGTACCTGGTCTGGATTAGGTAGAGCAATCTCAAACACAGTTGGTAGATGGGTGGTTTCCATCTTCATCTGTTCAAAGCAATCATGAGGGGCTTCCGGGTCTTGTTCCGTGGGAGGGAGATCTTCACAGATTTCTGTGTGGTATCGTGCGTATCCCACTGTGCTGTAGTTGATAATCTTCTTAGTTATTCCCATTGATTCAAGTTGTTCTTGGGTTGTTGTATTCCAGGATTTGGCCATTTGGCCTAGATCTTTCCATGAGGAATCAGGGGACTTAGTGAAGCATATGTGTGGAACAGCTGTCTCCCAGTGACGGTAGAGGTGGGATATTTCTGTTGGGAGGTGCACCAGCAAGACCATGATGCCTCTGGAGTCCCATAACAAGTCTGTCAGTGTGATGTGAATTTCCACAAGCTGAAATAGTTCTTCTTCATAATCCACATCAGGGCCTGGGCTGTCTTTGAACCACAGGGTACAGTGTAACAAGTTCTCTGGTTGTACATCATGTGGAGTTGCAAGAGTAGGTAGTTGAAATTCCATCCGGGCATCTGGGTTGACATCCAGGCTGTACCAATACTGTGCCACTCCCCCCTTGGGAAGTGGCAGAAGAGTGGCCGGGTTCAGAGAGTAGCAGTGTTGTAAGGTAACGTTGTCAGGTAGGAGTAAGGAAGTTTGCAAACGTAGATGACGTTGGGAGGAGAGGTGCCTTGGTTGGGTCTGTTGAAAAATTGCAGAAATGTCATGTGGTGCCAAAACAGTCAATGAATGGCCAAGGACGAAGTCATTAGTTTTGTCCAGGAGGGCACTAGCTGCAAACACTGCTCTCAAGCAGGAGGAGCTGCCTCTGGCAACAGGCTCAAGCATGCAAGAGAAGTAGCCTATGGGTCTTTGGATGTTGTTGAGTAAGTACTCCGGAGGCGTGGCCCAGTTTCTCAAACACGAACAACTTGAAAGGCAGTTGGTAGTTCGGTAGGCCCAAGGCTGGTGCAGATGCAATAGCTTTCTTTAGAGCAGTGAAGCAAGCAACGGCATGTGGTGAAAGTGAGAAAGGCTCGCTTTTCAGAGCATCATATAGTGGCTGCATCAGTTGGGAAGCTTCAGGAATCCAAGATCTGCAGTACGTGATGAGGCCCAAAAAGGCATGAACCGATTGGTGAGCAGAAGGAACTGGTAAGTTCAAAATGGCTAAGATTCTGTCCTTGGTGAGGTGACGAGTGCCATGGGAAAGACAATGTCCCAAGAAGACCACTGAGGGCCGGCACCATTGGAGCTTGGATTTAGATGCTTTGCAGCCTTCTTCAGCTAAGAAGCAAAGGAGATCTTCAGAAGTCCGTTCAGCAGTCTGGAGGTCAGCAGCACAGAGAAGGAGGTCATCAACATATTGAAGCAGGACTACATCTGTGTGAGTCTTTTGCCAGGGCTCTAGAACCATTTACATGGCACGGGCAAACTGAGTGGGCAAATTTTGAGCCCCCTGAGGCATAACAGTCCATGTATATTGCTGACCTTCATGGGTAAAGGCAAAGAGGTATTGGCAGGATGGGTCCAGGGGTACACTGAAAAATGCATTAGCAAGGTCCACTACAGTAAAGATTGTAGCAAAGGGTGGAACTTGTGACAATAACGTATGTGGATTTGGGACCACAGCTGTATCCTTGACAGTGACATCGTTAACTGCGCGTAGATCCTGGACCATGCGATATTGTTCTGGCTGACCCTTTTCAGTCTTTTTATTAACAGGGAATAGGGGAGTGTTGCATGGCGACACACACTTAACAAGGGCTCCCTTGGCCAGGAGGCTTTCCACTTGCTTAGAAATTGTGAGGGCCTGAGCAGGTTTCAGTGGATACTGGGGTCTTCGGGGAGGCGCTACTCCTGGCAAAAGTGTGACCACAACAGGAGGAACTTTAAGGCGACCAATATCATCATGGCTGGTGGACCAGAGCTTTGCAGGGATTTTGTCCAGAGCACTGGGGGCATGAGGGACCCTTGATTCCCCTATGGGAGATGCTAGATGTAGTAGTATGGGGAGGGAGCAAAGTACTGAAGTGTCTTTCAGTGACAGGGGCGTATTTAGCTGAACTTGGCCGTCTGCAGTAAAGGTAATGGATGCTTGGAGACGGGACAGAACGTCAGCACCCAAGAGGTTAATGGGGCACGTGGAGGAGACAACAAACCGGGAAAGGATGTCAGAACCCACACGGAGGAGCTTAATGAGAGGGCTACTGCGGGGGTTACCATCAACACCAACACAAGAAACATCGGTGTGTGACAGGAAGGATGGGTCAGGTAGGTCTTGTTCTCTAAGAACACTACGGGCTGCACCTGTGTCAACTAAGAAAATGGTGGGGTGACCCTCTACGGGTAGAACTACAGTAGCTAGTGGCCCTCCCTCATCCCCTGCCATAACAGGGGTGTCAGACACAGGCTTGCCGGTTACCTATTGTAGTAAATCTAAATGGGATTGGTCAGGGCCGGTGTAACGGCGTGTAGAGGTGGAGGGTAAGTTGGGCTGAGGTACGGGCCGTGGATTGTGGTTTAGCCTTGTTGTGGGATGGTGGTCTTCCTCAAGCCCATCAGCAGGAGCTGGAGGACTAGAGTGAATCTCCTGGGGTGGTGGAGGGACCCGAGAATACTCTGGAGTTGGAAAATATGGGAATGGCGGAGGTGGTGGTGGCCTAAAATACCCCGGAGGAAAATACCCATAGGCTGCCGGGGAAGAACCAAAATACCGGGGAGGCAATGGTCTGCTACATCTGGGAAGTGGGCAGTCCCTACGGAAATGGCCAGTCTGATGGCAGTTATAACAGGTCCTGGCAGCTGAAGGTTGGGCTTGGTTAGGACGTGAGAGAATTAAACCCTTACGGATAGATTCCTTTAACCCAGCCACAAAGGCAGCAGACAACATCTGAGTATGAGCTTTATTGTAAGTACTAAACCCTAGATCAGAGAAAGTTTGGGTTAGACGTGAATGATACTTTTCAACAGATTCAAGTTTTTCCTGAACAATGTCAGTAATACAAGTAGCCTGGTCTGCCAGTTTATCTTGTGCCCAGGCACGGAGTTGTTCACAGAATGTGATGCCGGATTGGAAGTCTGTATCAGTGGTGAATGAAGCATCTGTAAAGCTTTTTTCCATAATAGGCCAGTAGGTATCACCTGCTTTGATCTCACATAAACTATAGAGATCCGCCAGGCGGCGGAGTAGGTTTTACGGATCTGAGCCATCCTATGGTAGAAGGGCATGGGTTGTTTCTCAGGATCAGGGAGAGAGGTGACAAGGGTGGCGGCCTGTGAAAGGTTGAAAGTAACATACATGGGAGGGGCTCCTGCAGCGGCGGGGGGTACATGGAGATGCACTCGTGCTGAAGGCTGTCTCGGTAAGGGTCTATTACCCGGGGGAAGAGACGGGCCATGTTCATCAATGTCATCATCCCCTGGAACGGCATGATCCTCCTGGTAGGAGGCAGCACCCAGGGAAATCGGGCCTGGGATGGCCGGGGTGATGGGAGTCTGGGGAGCGAGTGCCGCGTTATGTGGACTGCCCAATTGTGACGTTGTGGGGTGGTAACCTGATGCTGCTGGGGAAACACCCACAGCGTAGGGCTGGGCTGACGTAGCTGGTTCTTCAGAGCCAACCACCATGAGGGGAAAACTGGTACTTGGGTCTGAGGCAAACGGGGCAGGAGCAGGGGCTGGGCCAGAGGGGATGACACAGGACTGGGCGGTAGGCTGGACCAGGATGGAGAGGATGGAGAGGAGGGGAGACAGCTCAGTGGGGAGAGAGGTGGGAAGAGGGGAGGGGTCCTCAATGGGAGGGGCTTCGGGGAGCAAGGGAGGAAGAGGAGGAGGAGCAGGATGACGGGAAGGCTCGAGGGCGGCGGAGAGAGCTGTAAGAAGGGAAGACACCAGACTTGCAGAGGAACCGGAAGTATTAGTGGTGGGGTTAGGAGAAGGAGCAGAAGGCGCAATAGTAGGAGTGGTATTAGTAGCAGGGTCAAGAGGAGTGGCAGGCATGACGGGGGTTGGGATCAACGGGGCAGGATCGGAGGTAGGGAGGATAGATGGTGGAACAATGGGAACAGGGACTTCGGTCGGGGTGGTGGACAGGGAGGTGGCGGAGGAGGGACTGGGGGCTGGGAGGGGACTGGGAGGTTGGGCTGGGACGGAACTA
>OW240917.1:202241346-202256734 GCA_933207985.1 Pelobates cultripes | reverse complement strand
TTCATGAATACATCAGTAAACGCTTGTTTATTCCATCTAACTTCGGCCGCATGGGTACGGAATTCTAGAGCGTAATCAACAAGAGAACGAGAACCCTGTCTCATACGTAGCAAGGTCTTGGCAGCATTAGTTCTTCTAAAAGCTGCGACAAATTCTACATAGTTAAACACTACCGGGTTATCGTTCTCCCACAGAGGATTCGCCCAAGTCAATGCCCTATCAACCAATAAAGTGATGATGTAACCTATCTTTGACCTATCTGTAGGGTATGCACTCGGATGAAGCTCAAAATAAATACTAACTTGGTTCAAAAAACCTCGGCAACCTTTAGGATCACCCCCGTAACGGAGATGGGAGGTAGCATGATTAGGAGTACCCATAGTAACCATTTCCATGGGTTGTTCCTGAGGTCTGCGTACTGGGGTTTGCTCCTCCGGTTGGAGATGGGCAGTACGGGCTAGCAAGGTTTGTACCGCAATAGCGAACTGGTCCATGCGATGGTCCAGTTCCTCAAACCGGTCATCAGGTACCGGCCCGAGAGGGTTAACACCTGCAGGGTCCATGGCCCTAGTGTAATGTCACGACAGTGACCAAAGTCACAACAGTGACCTCTTCACACAGCGTGAAACCCACAGAAAGACGGTTACCGGACCTTAGAATGGCCGGACTAGCGTCTGAGAATAGTCAAAGAAATAGCCAGAGGTCAAGGGAATATGGAAGACGGGCACACGATTATCCAAGCCAAGATACGGGAAACCAGAACACAGAAAAGTCAGAGAGATAGCCAAGGGTAAATTACCAGGAAGGGCAAACAGAAAAGATAGCACCAGGGGACTTAAACAAGAACCACACTAGGGCATCTGACAAGTGTCATGATAGCCCTTTTATAGTGTGGGTTCTTTGGCTTTAATTTCATAGCCACGCCCCCAAAAAGTCCGGGAGCGTGGCCACGTTTGAATTTTGGCGGCATTTTTTCTCTGACGTCGGCGCGCATGTCATAAATGTGGGCGTGTTCCGAGCGGCCGGCGTCAGAATAGCTGAGCCGCCCCCTGGAAGTATCGGAGGAGGACCCGGCGCTGCGCAGGACCGGCGGCGAAAGGTAAGCGCTCGTTACAGTGCTTTTACAAAGAAAAAAAGTTTTTCAGTGTAAGCTAATAGCAGTCAGTGTCCTTAAAGCGGGTGTCAGGCCTCCTTCAGCGTGTGCTCTGCAGACCTTTGCCCTTGTACTTTGCCACTCATATCTGGTGTCTCTATAGCGTGCTTTTACAAAGAAAATTTTTTTTTCAGTGTAAGCTAATAGCAGTCAGTGTCCTTAAAGCAGGTGTCAGGCCTCCTTCAGCGTGTGCTCTGCAAACCTTTGCCCGTGTACTTTGCCACTCATATCTGGTGTCTCTATAGCGTGCTTTTACAAAGAAAAAAAGTTTTTCAGTGTAAGCTAATAGCAGTCAGTGTCCTTAAAGCGGGTGTCAGGCCTTCAGCGTGTGCTCTGCAGACCTCTGCCAGTGTACTTTGCCACTCATATCTGGTGTCACAATAGCGTGCATTTAAAACCCAAAAACCTTTTTCACTGTTATAGATTGAATAGCAGTTAGTTGTCTCAAAGCGGGTGTGTCAGCCCTACAGCGTGTACTCTGCCAGTTTACAGTGCCACACATATCTGGTGTCACAATAGCGTGCATTTAAAAACCAAAAATCTTTTTTCACTGTTATAGATTGAATAGCAGTTAGTTGTCTCAAAGCGGGTGTGTCAGCCCTACAGCGTGTACTCTGCCAGTTTACAGTGCCACTCATATCTGGTGTCACAATAGCATGCATTTAAAAACCAAAAATCTTTTTTCACTGTCATAGATTGAATAGCAGTTAGTTGTCTCAAAGCGTGTGTGTCAGCCCTACAGCGTGTACTCTGCCAGTTCACAGTGCCACTCATATCTGGTGTCACAATAGCTTGCATTTAAAAACAAAAAACTTTTTTCACTGTTATAGATTGAATAGCAGTTAGTTGTCTGCCAGCGGGTGTGTCAGGCTCACAGTGGATACTGTGCCCAGTGCCACCACTCACTCACTGGTACCCGGACAAAATTTCTTTTCAGGCAATCCCCAACCTGTACTCGATTGTGCAAAAGGAAATAATGGCATGTCTGGCACACAGTGTTGGGGCAAGGGTCCATCTGACCACTGATACCTGGTCTGCAAAGCATGGTCAGGGCAGGTATATCACCTACACTGCGCATTGGGCAAACCTGCTGACGGCTGCCAAGCATGGAATGCGTGGCTCTGCAGAGGAGTTGGTGACACCGCCATGACTTGCAGGCAGGCCTGCTGCCACCTCCTCTACTCCTCCTACTCCATCCTCTTCCATAACCTCCTCGGCTGAGTCCTCTTCTGCTGCTGCGTCTTGCTCTACATCAATGGATAGGGGACGTAACAGGGATTAAACTGATAAGAATAGTACTACTTAACACACCACTCCTATCTGGTGGCACATTAGATTGCACGCGCAGTGCCCTAAATTTGTTGTGATCTGTGAGTAAGGTAAACGGTTGTCCATACAAGTAAGGTTGCAGCTTTTTGAGGGCCCACACCACTGCCAGGGACTCCTTTTCAATGGCAGTGTATCTACTTCCCTGGGCAAAAGTTTCTGGCTTAGATAAGCCCCGGGTTGCTCGCTGCCATCTGCTCCGACTTGGCTCAGTACTGCTCCCAAACCAAACATAGAAGCGTCTGTATGGACGAGAAAGCGTTTAGTTGGATCAAGAGCAGAAAGTACAGATGATTTAATGAGCGCCGTCTTGAGCTGTTAGAAGGCCTGTTCACACTCTGGGGCCCATACTACTATCTTTGGGAAGTTTTTACACGTTCCTATATGGCACTTACTGGGCTTTAGGGTCAGTCCGGCCTCCCTAATCCAGTCTAGTACGGCTCCTAAGTGGGTCAGGTGTTCGGGCAGGAGCAGCTAAAAATGGCTATATCATCCAAGTAGGCACAGGCATACTCCTGAAACCCATCCAGTAGCCGATCTACCATCCTCTGAAAGTTAGCCGGGGCATTCTTCATCCCGAATGGCATGGCCTTAAACTGATACAGGCCAAACAAGGTGACAAATGCCGACTTGTGGATGGCGTCCTCGGCTAATGGAATTTGCCAGTACCCCTTGCACAGATCTATTGTGGTGAGGTACTGGCCTCTGGCCATTTTGTCTAGGAGCTCGTCTATCCGGGGCCTCCGGTAGTCTATACAGAAACGGGTCGTGCCGTCCCATTTCGGTACTAGTACTACCGGGGAGGCCCAGGGGCTGTCAGAGTGTTCTATCACCCCTAACTGAATCATTTCCTCAATTTCTTTCTGAATATTTTCTTTAACTGCTTCGGGTATGAATCATTTCCTCAATTTCTTTCTGAATATTTTCTTTAACTGCTTCGGGTATGCGATAGGAGGTTTGGCGAAGGGGGGTCTGGTCTAGGGTTTCAACTTTGTGAGTGGTTAACGGACTGTACCCAGGTAGGTTGGAAAACGTGGCCCCCTTGTCCTGGATTAGTCTTTGGACCTGGGTTCGCTCCTGGGGGTCTAACCGTTCTCCTAACTGTACTTCTCCCAGGTCTCCGCTCTGGCCCTCTAGGTCTAGGAGATCTGGGAGTGGCAAATTATCATAATCTTCAGTGGCAGGTGCACAGATCGCGGTTACCTCTTCCGTGCGCTCGTGGTATGGCTTGAGCATGTTCAAATGGAGCATGCGCTTGCCTCCCGTGCCTGTGACCGCACCGATCACAAAGGTGGTATCACAAACTTGCTCTACCACCTTGTATGGGCCCTGCCAGGAAGCCTGCAGCTTGTCCTTGTGGACAGTGTCAATCCATATCTGCCAAGTGACCCTATGTAGGGGGAACAGTCTCTATTCTGCTCTGTGTCAGTGTGTATCATGGTCTCTGAGGACAGGTGTCAATCCATATCTGCCAAGTGACCCTATGTAGGAGGAACAGTCTCTATTCTGCTCTGTGTCAGTGTGTATCATGGTCTCTGAGGACAGGTGTCAATCCATATCTGCCAAGTGACCCTATGCAGGAGAACAGTCTCTATTCTGCTCTGTGTCAGTGTGTATCATGGTCTCTGAGGACAGGTGTCAATCCATATCTGCCAAGTGACCCTATGTAGGGGGAACAGTCTCTATTCTGCTCTGTGTCAGTGTGTATCATGGTCTCTGAGGACAGGTGTCAATCCATATCTGCCAAGTGACCCTATGTAGGGGGAACAGTCTCTATTCTGCTCTGTGTCAGTGTGTATCATGGTCTCTGAGGACAGGTGTCAATCCATATCTGCCAAGTGACCCTATGTAGGAGGAACAGTCTCTATTCTGCTCTGTGTCAGTGTGTATCATGGTCTCTGAGGACAGGTGTCAATCCATATCTGCCAAGTGACCCTATGTAGGGGGAACAGTCTCTATTCTGCTCTGTGTCAGTGTGTATCAGGGGCTCTGAGGACAGGTGTCAATCCATATCTGCCAAGTGACCCAATGTAGGAGGAACAGTCCCTATTCTGCTCTGTGTCAGTGTGTATCAGGGACCCTTAGGACAGGTGTCAATCCATATCTGCCAAGTGACCCGATGTAGGGGAACAGTCCCTATTCTGCTCTGTGTCAGTGTGTATCATGGTCTCTGAGGACAGGTGTCAATCCATATCTGCCAAGTGACCCGATGTAGGGGGAACAGTCCCTATTCTGCTCTGTGTCAGTGTGTATCAGTGGTCTTTGAGGACAGGTGTCAATCCATATCTGCCAAGTGACCCTATGTAGGAGGAACAGTCTCTATTCTGCTCTGTGTCAGTGTGTATCAGGGACCCTTAGGACAGGTGTCAATCCATATCTGCCAAGTGTAGGGGGAACAGTCCCTATTCTGCTCTGTGTGAGGAGGAGGAATGGGAAATGAGTAGCTCGGCATCCAACCTTGTGCAAATGGGGTCTTTCATGCTGTCGTGCCTGTTGAGGGACCCTCGTATAAAAAGGCTGAAGGAGAACGACCTGTGCTGGGTGTCCAAGCTACTAGACCCCTGGTATAAGCAGACAGTGGCGGAAATGTGACTGAATTACAAGTCGGAAAGGATGCAGCATTTGCAAAATAAATTAAAAAGTATGCTTTACACAGCGTATAAGGGTGATGTCACAGCACAACGGGAATCTAACAGGGGAAGAGGTAAAAGTCATCCTCCTCCTCCCACGAACACGCCATATCTGCCAAGTGACCCTATCAGGGCCGGACTGGGAGAAAAATTCGGCCCGGGCATTTTTTTAACACAGCGGCCCACTAAAAAGGGGGCGGGGCAGAGGAGTTGTGTTTTGTCATCACCAATGACAAACACGCCTCCTCTCAAAGTGAGCATGTTGGTTCAATGCTCTTCCAGGGCAGACCATGCGCAGAGCTCTGCTGAAGAGCTCTAGCATGAGAAAAAGTCCTGTATTTGTTCTGCACAGTGCAAGCAAATTTAATAACATGCTTGCACTGTGTTTCCTTGCAACTTGTCTCTGGTGTCTCTATAAATGGATACCAGGAGACAAAAAGGCCAGGAAAGAGTACTGTGCATGTGTTTGGAGCCTGCTTGTGGTATTGCGTGTGTGCAGAGTGAGCTGGTCGTGGTGTGGTATTGTGTAATAAGGTCGGTTTTAGTCGTGTTGTGTTTGTGGTGTAATGTGATGCATATGTGGCTCAGGGACCCCCTCCAGCCCGGCTCTGGAAAGGGGTTAAAACTTACCTTTTCCAGCGCCGGGCGGGGAGCTCTCCTCCTCCGATCCGCCCCGTCGGCTGAATGCGCACGCGCGGCAAGAGCTGCACGCGCATTCAGCCGGTCGCATAGGAAAGCATTTATAATGCTTTCCTATGGACGCTTGCGTGCTCTCACTGTGATTTTCACAGTAAAAAGCACGCAAGCGCCTCTAGCGGCTGTCAATGAGACAGCTGCTAGAGGCTTTGGGGGAAGGCTTAACCCATTGATAAACATAGCAGTTTCTCTGAAGCTGCTATGTTTATAAAACAATGGGTTAACCCTAGAAGGACCTGGCACCAAGACCACTTCATTAAGCTGAAGTGGTCTGGGTGGCTAGAGTGGTCCTTTAAGAGTGTAGTGTGTGTGTGTGTATGTATATGTGTGTGTGTATATATATATATATATATATACATATATATATATATATATATATATATATTTGGAAGTATTGTGTATGTGTGTGGTGCAGTGTGTTGGGGGGGTTCTGTGTGTATGTGAGGGGTGCAGTATGTGTGTGTGTGAGGGGTGCCGTGTGTGTGATGTGTGTGAGAGTGCCGTGTGTGAGTGATGGGTGTGAGTGCTGTGTGAGAGTGCTGTGTGAGATGGGTGTGAGAGAGTGCTGTGTGAGAGAGTGCTGTGTGTGTGTGAGAGTGCTGTGAGTGTGATGGGTGTGAGAGTGCTGTGAGAGAGTGCTGTGTGTGTGAAAGTGCTGTGTGTGATGGGTGTGAGAGTGCTGTGTGAGAGAATGCTGTGTGTGATGGGTGTGAGAGTGCTGTGTGTGATGGGTGTGAGAGTGATGTGTGAGAGAGTGCTGTGTGTGATGGGTGTGAGAGAGTGCTGTGTGTGTGAAAGTGCTGTGTGTGATGGGTGTGATAGTGCTGTGTGAGAGAATGCTGTGTGTGATGGGTGTGAGAGTTCTGTGTGTGATGGGTGTGAGAGTGCTGTGTGAGAGAGTGCTGTGTGTGATGGGTGTGAGAGTGCTGTGTGTGAAAGTGCTGTGTGTGATGGGTGTGAGAGTGCTGTGTGTGCTGTGTGAGAGAGTGCTGTGTGTGAGAGGTGTTAGAGTGCTGTATAAATGTTATTGTGTGTGTGTAGGCGGGGGTAAATAAAACAAAACAAAAAGAAAAACAGTCATTATTTCCCCCCCCATCCCTTCTTACCTTTAGCCTGGGAGGGGGGGTCCGGCACGCTGGGAGGCGGTGTTCCCTGGTGGTCCTCGTGGGTGAGTGAACTCTAGCCTGTGATTCTAGAGTTCACACTCGCGAGATCCGGTCGTTGCCATGGCAACGCGCCGGATCTCGCGAGAGGAACCCGGCGGAGCTGCAAGTTAGAGCTCCGCCGGGTCCTCTCTCCAGCCTGGCTGGCTGCCTCCCTCCCTCCCCGCCGGCGGCCGCGTTTGAGAGCATGTGGGCCGGTGAGGGAGATCTTTGATCTCCCCACCGGCCCGTCGTGGCAAACAGCGGGGCCGGCGCTAGGAGAGTGCTGGCCCTGCAAAGACCGGCAGGGGAGATCCTTGGACCTCCCCTGCCGGCCTCGGCCCATGGCCACCGCGGCCCACCGGGCATTTGCCCGGTGTGCCCCATGGCCAGTCCGGGCCTGGACCCTATGTAGGGATAACAGTCCCTATTCTGCTCTGTGTCAGTGTGTATCAGGGGCTCTGAGGACAGGTGTCAATCCATATCTGCCAAGTGACCCCATGTAGGAGGAACAGTCCCTATTCTGCTCTGTGTCAGTGTGTATCAGGGATCCCTAGGACAGGTGTCAATCCATATCTGCCAAGTGACCCTATGTAGGGGAAACAGTCTCTATTCTGCTCTGTGTGTATCATGGTCTCTGAGGACAGGTGTCAATCCACATCTGCCAAGTGACCCTATGTAGGGGGAACAGTCTCTATTCTGCTCTATGTTAGTGTGTATCAGGGGCTTTGAGGACAGGTGTCAATCCATATCTGCAAAGTGACCCTATGTAGGGGGAACAGTCTCCATTCTGCTCTGTGTCAGTGTGTATCATGGTCTCTGAGGACAGGTGTCAATCCATATCTGCCAAGTGCCCCTATGTAGGAGGAACAGTCTCTATTCTGCTCTGTGTCAGTGTGTATCATGGTCTCTGAGGACAGGTGTCAATCCATATCTGCCAAGTGACCCTATGTGGGAGGAACAGTCTCTATTCTGCTCTGTGTCAGTGTGTATCATGGTCTCTGAGGACAGGTGTCAATCCATATCTGCCAAGTGACCCTATGTAGGGGGAACAGTCTCTATTCTGCTCTGTGTCAGTGTGTATCATGGTCTCTGAGGACAGGTGTCAATCCATATCTGCCAAGTGACCCTATGTAGGAGGAACAGTCCCTATTCTGCTCTGTGTCAGTGTGTATCATGGTCTCTGAGGACAGGTGTCAATCCATATCTGCCAAGTGTAGGGGGAACAGTCCCTATTCTGCTCTGTTTGAGGAGTAGGAATGGGAAATGAGTAGCTCGGCATCCAACCTTGTGCAAATGGGGTCTTTCATGCTGTCGTGCCTGTTGAGGGACCCTCGTATAAAAAGGCTGAAGGAAAACGACCTGTGCTGGGTGTCCACGCTACTAGACCCCCGGTATAAGCAGACAGTGGCGGAAATGTGACAGAATTACAAGTCGGAAAGGATGCAGCATTTGTTAAATAAATTAAAAAGTATGCTTTACACAGCGTATAAGGGTGATGTCACAGCACAACGGGAATCTAACAGGGGAAGAGGTGAAAGTCATCCTCCTCCTCCCACGACCACGCCATATCTGCCAAGTGACCCTATGTAGGGGTAACAGTCCCTATTCTGCTCTGTGTCGGTGTGTATCAGGGGCTCTGAGGACAGGTGTCAATCCATATCTGCCAAGTGACCCTATGTAGGAGGAACAGTCCCTATTCTGCTCTGTGTCAGTGTGTATCAGGGATCCCTAGGACAGGTGTCAATCCATATATGCCAAGTGACCCTATGTATGGGGAACAGTCTCTATTCTGCTCTGTGTCAGTGTGTATCATGGTCTCTGAGGACAGGTGTCAATCCATTTCTGCCAAGTGACCCTATGTAGGGGGAACAGTCTCCATTCTGCTCTGTGTCAGTGTGTATCATGGTCTCTGAGGACTGGTGTCAATCCATATCTGCCAAGTGACCCTCTGTAGGAGGAACAGTCCCTATTCTGCTCTGTGTCAGTGTGTATCAGGGATCCTTAGGACAGGTGTCAATCCATATCTGCCAAGTGACCCTATGTAGGAGAACAGTCTCTATTCTACTCTGTGTCAGTGTGTATCATAGTCTCTGAGGACAGGTGTCAATCCATATCTGCCAAGTGACCCTATGTAGGGGAACAGTCTCTATTCTGCTCTGTGTCCGTGTGTATCATGATCTCTGAAGACAGGTGTCAATTCATATCTGCCAAGTGACCCTATGTAGGGGAACAGTCTCTATTCTGCTCTGTGTCAGTGTGTATCATGGTCTCTGAGGACAGGTGTCAATCCATATCTGCCAAGTGACCCTATTTAGGAGGAACAGTCCCTATTCTGCTCTGTGTCAGTGTGTATCAGGGATCCTTAGGACGGGTGTCAATCCATATCTGCCAAGTGACCCAATGCAGGGGGAACAGTCTCTATTCTGCTCTGTGTCAGTGTGTATCAGGGATCCCTAGGACAGGTGTCAATCCATATCTGCCAAGTGACCCGATGTAGGGGGAACAGTCTCTATTCTGCTCTGTGTCAGTGTGTATCATGGCCTCTGAGGACAGGTGTCAATCCATATCTGCCAAGTGACCCTATGTAGGGGGAACAGTCTCTATTCTGCTCTGTGTCAGTGTGTATCATGGTCTCTGAGGACAGGTGTCAATCCATATCTGCCAAGTGACCCTATGTAGGAGAACAGTCTCTATTCTGCTCTGTGTCAGTGTGTATCAGGGCCTCTGAGGACAGGTGTCAATCCATATCTGCCAAGTGACCCTATGTAGGGGAACAGTCTCTATTCTGCTCTGTGTCAGTGTGTATCATGATCTCTGAGGACAGGTGTCAATCCATATCTGCCAAGTGACCATATGTAGGAGGAACAGTCCCTATTCTGCTCTGTGTCATTGTGTATCAGAGATACTTAGGACAGGTGTCAATCCATATCTGCCAAGTGACCCTGTGAAGGGGGAACAGTCTCTATTCTGCTCTGTGTCAGTGTGTATCATGGTCTCTGAGGACAGGTGTCAAGCCATATCTGCCAAGTGACCCTATGTAGGAGGAACAGTCCCTATTCTGCTCTGTGTCAGTGTGTATCAGGGATCCTTAGGACAGGTGTCAATCCATATCTGCCAAGTGACCCTATGTAGGGGGACCAGTCTCTATTCTGCTCTGTGTCCGTGTGCATCAGGGGCTCTGAGGACAGGTGTCAATCCATATATCAAGGTGTCAATATGTCATATGTCAGGTGTCAATCCATATTGATTGTGATTTAGGAATGTTAGGTGATTTCTGCCCTTTATGGATTAAAACCAGACTCTGTATCAACTGTGTAATTTTCCATGGGAGTTTTGCCATGGATCCCCCTCCGGCATGCCACAGTCCAGGTGTTAGTACCCTTGAAACAACTTTTCCATCCCTATTGTGGCCAGAAAGAGTCCCTGTGTGTTTTAAAATTCGCCTGCCCATTGAAGTCTATGGCGGTTTGCCCGGTTCGCAAACATTTGCGGACCTTCGCGTTCGCCATTCGCGAACCGAAAATTTCGTGTTCGCAACATCACTATTTGCAGTATGATCTATGAGGCTCAGGGACTTTGAGTTATTCTATTATTTGTATATGTACACGGTCTAAACTCTTTTCACCACCTGGCAATGGACAGTCAGATAAACTACAGATCTGGTAGTGATATTCCTACTATATGTCTCCTTCTAATGCAAGTTGCTTTGAAGTTATTATCACTCAGTGGTGTCAATGAGCTGTGTGCATGAATTTGATAAGGAAGTATTTTTCTGGAGTGAGGGAGTGCAGAAAATGATTCTTATGATGCAAGATTGAGCAAAACATGTATTTTATTATGGTTTTTGGTGAAAAAAAACTATATAGCTTTGAGTCTGAAAACAATTACAGCATATTTATAAGGTCAAAACCTATCAAACACATTAAAGTTATACTTGTGCTCATTGTCCCTTTAGGTAACTTTGTAATATTTGAAAATATTCTGGGTGTGCTCTTCTCTATATAGTGCTAAAAAAAATAATTGATGGGGAGATATATATATATATTAGACTCCTAAATTCATACCCCCAGCAAACACCCCTCACAACCTCTGTTCTCACTACATGGCTCAGTCCTTACGACCTAAAAATTCATGCTATATGTCAGATCCTTGATAATACAGCTAGGGCTTAACCCCTCCAAATATTCAGGTCATTCCTTCAGGATAGGGACTGCCTCCACGGCTTCAAGTGTCAACATACAAGTACACATTATTAAAACACTAGGGCAGTGGAAATCTTCAGCATATACTCGGTACATATATGGGAGTAGATTAGTATAAGAGAGCAAGTCGGTTGTGGTGTGCCAGAACTGACTATGCAGTAGGCCTGTAAATAAAAGAGGGCCCACCCAGGAAAAAAAAAAAAGGAGAAAAGGAAAGAAAGGGAAGGGAAAAAAATGTATATGTTGAGTAGTGGGAGTGGAGGGGGGGGTCATGCAATCACTAGATCCACGGTGTGGAGTTAGGTAAGGAGTTCTTTTAAGTAGGGAAGCACACATAGCCCCTCCGACAATTACAGGCCAACCGGCCTTAATACTTGTGTTAGGAGCAAAAAGCTTGGGGACACTGGAAGACATGGGGACACTGAGACACTAGGGACACAGTGTCTCTATGTCTCCTAGTGTCCCCCTGTGTCACATCCAGTGTACCTAGAGTCTCAGTGTCCCCAAGTGTCTCCCAGTGCCCCCATTTCTCTCAGTGTCCCCAGGTCTCACATGTGTTCCTACTGTCCTAGTGACATGGGGACCCTGGAAGACATGGGAACACGTACACTAGGGGACACTGGGAGACATGGGGACATAGACACAAGGGGACACTGAGAGACATGGGAATACTGGGGGACACAGTGAGACATAGGGACACTGAGAGACATGGGGCATTGAGACACTGTGATACATAGGGACACTGTGATACATAGGGTCACTACGAGACCTCCGGACATGACACTAGGACTGGGACATGGGGACTCTGGGAGACTAGGGGACACTGGAAGACATGGGGCACTGAGACACTGAGACCTGGGGTAATCAACACATGGGGACACTGAGTCATGAGGGCACTGAGAGACATGGAGGCACTGGGAGACTAGGGGACACTGAGACACTGGGGTAATCAATACATGGGGACACTGAGTCATGAGGGCACTGGGAGACATGGAGACACTGGGCGACATGGGGACACTGGGAGACATGGGGACACTAATACATAGGCACATTGAGACAGTGGGAGACTTAAGACAATGGATTACAGCGAGACACTGGGAGCAATCCATCTATTTATCTATACTCTTGCTTAAGTAAGGAAACCTAAGAGGGATGTATGGGAACAAAACGTGGCTGACAATGAAATTAGTTAAGGTTATGCTGACTTAGGTCTCTGTAACACTGTGGCATGTTCCCTTTCTTCTACACTCACTAGACACAGCTTTTCTCTGTCCCAGACTATATACCAGGAGCTTCTGCCTGCTAGTGAGAAGGTAAGGAGACAAGTGGACCAGTGGGTGGTAGGGGACAGTCTTTAGAAAGCGTTAAGCGAGTGCATCATTAGACGCATTTATTCCAAGCTCAGGGTGCTGTCTGCATAGTATGCCCTTAGCTGGCCAGCTTGGATGATTGGCAGGAAGCTTGACATGCATTCATGCCTGGCTGGCCTTCCAATTCTTTGGGCAGGCATGACCCCTTTTTTGGCATGTTCACACCTTTTTGGCAGGTTACGTGATTTGCGTCAGTGGCACATACTTTGACTTCCTGCTTCACTGGACACTGCTGTTAGGGGTTATGGATTTACTTGAAAGATGAAAACATAAATTAGAGAGAGATTAGCATAAGGTATGTTTTCTTATAGCTGCGGTTTTCTTTCCCTCCAGCACCATCTCCATCAGATACATGATGCTTGGGAGTGTTTTAGTGTTTTTGGGATCCAGTGGCAGGCTGAGGCAGTTGGGAATTAGGCTATTGCACTCCCGGCCTAGCCCGCTCCTCACTGCCTTCCCTCTCCCGGGCGACTCTGATCTCTCTGTGGGCAGGGCCAGATTAACAGCCAAGTGGGCCTGTGCTGACATGTATGATGCATGTTTTTTTACAGAGTGTGTATCTTTGTGTGTGTTTGTGTGGCAGTGTATGTGTATATGTGCCTACATCTCAGCATTCAAACACTAGCACGACAATCAAATACACCCTTGCATTTAAACTTCCGCACTGTATACAACACACACCTTCATTGAAACTTCAACAATACATACAAAAACACCTCTATGTTAAACACGAAAATTATATTGCATTCAAAAGTCAACACTACTCATCAATGCATGCTTGCATTCAAACAGCAACACCACATAATCCTACATTCCCACAAAATAGTCCATACAAAAATATGCTTACATTTAAGCATACAAACACTGCTCAGTGCTATATACAACCCTGAAAACATGGAAAAATGTAGAGCCCCAGCTGTAAAAGCATTGTTGGAGCTGCACGACTGATGGAGAAGGGGGACCTTGGCCACCGTTGCGATAAGAGGCACCAAAAAATTATTGCACCAGGGCCCTATCTACTTTAGTGCCGTCCCTGTTATGGGGTGTAAGGTGTGATTGTGAGATGAGGGATATTGTCTAGGAGGCCCAAGCTAATGCTTTCCTTGGCCTGGGGGGTTAATTTTACTAATATGGTTGGAAGGATTGAATTGACAATGCTGACAATATAAAATTAATTGCATATGCAGCAATTTGATTTTGAAAAGAAGAAACAGTATTTTTTCTTTCTTTTTCCAAAACACAAATGAAAAATATTTCATTCTGAATGCTCTTTGTTAAAGTGTAAAGTAAATTCTACGAAAAGAATAGGTCAAAAGTAACACTGAGTGTTAAATTACAACATATTCCTAGGAAAGGGAGTGATGACTTTTGTCATTCAGACTGGTGTATAATTGTTATGAAAGATATTCATAAGAATTCAATGCTCTCACTTACAAATATATGCAAATACATTAATTGTAGGGGTTTTCTGTACTGTAACAAGTATTTAGTGTATCATGAGAGAGAACTGCGCTGTCAATATAGTAGAGGCAAATGAGATGTATAACTGAATATAAGGTGTGAACATAAACAAATCACATGGGCCTCGATTAAAGGACCACTCTAGGCACCCAGACCACTTCAGGACACAGCCTTGTTTCAGCTGCAGAGACTAAGTCCCATTCGGCGATGGGACTTAGTCTTTTTTTCAGCCGTTTTTTTCAGCCTTATTTCAGCTGCAGAGACTAAGTCCCATTCGGCGATGGGACTTAGTCGCTTTTTCAGCCTGAAATAGACCGACCTCACAGCCCAAATCTATGGAACTGTTTTGGGCAGGAAAATGTGCTTGCGGTCGGTCATAAAGGGACCTCCAGCTAACTTTTTAACCCCTGGATGGATTTGGCTGATTTTTGGTTATGTTTATGTTTTAAGTGTGCTGATTCCAAATATGTAATTATGAAGATGGGATGTGTAGTTTTAAAGTTACAGGGTATGGCTAAAACTGTATTTTTACTGCCTGTGTTTAATTATGTTAATCTCTTCCCAAACGTCATTTCGTTCAAAGTGGAGTGAATGTTAAAAAAATATATTTTTGTTCGGAGTGTGAGAAATGCTTTTCAGCCGCTTCTAATCTTAAGCATCATTTGAGGAGCCATACAGGAGAGAAAACTTATTTGTGGTGTGTTTAGTATTGTTCTGATCAGTTTAATACCTTCCGCGTCTCCTATCAGTGGACGTGTACATGGCAGCCATTTTAGGAACCGTACACCTGGGACCCGAGCAAGGTCACCTCGTTCAACAGGCGACAACATTTGTCCCTCCAGGAAGAAGAGCCTGAACCCTTACCGGCTGCACGTGTCTTACCTGTACATGGAAAGCTGCTCTGGTTCCTTGATGAGCCAGCTGCCCGTGAGTTAACATATCCCGTGGAGAAGCACTCTGTCCTGTAAAGCCTCACCAAAAAAGGAGTGGTGTGTTTAGTATTGTTCTGGATCAGTTTAATATCTTCCGCTGCCTCCTATCAGTGGACGTGTATATGGCAAGCTTACTTCATTGTGATTCAAGTTCTTGTGCCCCTACAGTTCAAAAATAACATTCAAAATGACAATTCATGATCACAATAGTGAATAGCCCTGCCAACGCCTTCTCAGAATTTTTCGCTTTCATGAAGAAATAGAAATGTGTTGGTTAAGAATAGAGACTGTTCAGTTTAATACCTTCCGCGTCCTCTATCAGTGGACGTGTACACGGCATTGATTTTTGTAACAGGGAGATGGAAGAAGAGGCTTGGTCGGTCCTCTTACTGCAAATTTGGGGCACTGCGCGGTCAAGCTAACGTGACACCAGATAGGAGTGGTGTGTTTAGTACTATTTTTATCAGTTTAAT
>OW240917.1:202175191-202235574 GCA_933207985.1 Pelobates cultripes | reverse complement strand
AAAAAATAGTCATTTTGATATCTCCCCTCAGGGCTTACCTTTGCCTGGAAGGGGCAACAGTACTAATTCCTGGTTGTCCGGTGGGGAAGCTCTGGTGGCCCAGATGGTGAGAGTGAACTCTAGCAGCCAAAGGAGCTGCTAGAGTTCACTCTCACGAGATACAGAGCGTTGCCATTGCAACCACAGCAATGCTCTGAGCTCTCTCCCTCCCTCCCCTGCCAGCTGCCAGCAGTACACTGTGAGTATGCCAGAGAGAGAGGTCTCTGATCTCCCCTGCGGTCCTGAAGAGCCGGCAGGGGAGAGCAAGGTATGGTTCCAGGTGCTATGATCATATCATAATAGCACCGGGAAAGTATCTTGCTGCAATTTATTGCCGGTCATTTTTGCGGACCAGTGGTTGAAGACCACTAAACTAGAGTGTGCCCATTCTACCATTAAGCAGTTTATTCTTATAATCAGACCATGGTTGCCAAATCAAGCAATATTGACAGTATTCACCCATAATGCAAACATCCGCCATTAAGTTAGTGAGGGTTACTATAGGTGATTTCCAATGGAGTGGGGCTAGGGTCTTGGCAGGTAGTAATAAGTGTGGTAGGCAGATTTAGCATATTTTTGAGAGTAGATCTAGAGTGTAGTAGGAGAGACTCAGCTAGTGAGGAAATGAAGGGAGTTGGGTAATCATATGAATCTCAGAACATACAGTCTTCTAGAAGCTCACTGTCAAGAGGAATTGTCACCATAAATGTAATAGGGTGACTTGGATCTGCCACATTGACAGACAATATAAGGTATGGATAGGTCCTATTTGTGTACTATCAGGAGTTTTAAACCATCTGATCAGAAGCTTGCCATTAGCCTCTTAGTATTTCACGTAGATGGATGTATAGCTTAAATATTTTGTACTATTGGTGTCCTGGGAGGTTAATTTGGAGGTATTCCTCCCAGCATTTGATTACGTCTGGTAAAGTGACTAATGAGCGACTGCTCAATGTCTTATATAAAGTTGATAATAAAAGTTTAATCGGTTTCTATGAAATATAGGCATCCTCAAAATCCATAAGTGGCTCAGTTGTGGAAGCCACATTAGGTAAAGATTGGATAAAAAAATGGGTCGCAAGAGTATTTTGAGAACGGACAGCATCTAAAATAGCCTGCCCTTCGGTGGGTCCCCGCTCAGAACTCAAGCTGGTTTTAGCTCATCTTGTGCCATTACAGAGAGAACATATCTGAAGCATATCAGACTGGTCCCACCCATACGGGCAGTCCAGATCTGAAATGCCAGCAAGTTCTTTCTGCACGAGAGATACAGTAACCCCAGACGATCGTTTCAGCCTTGTTAGGCATCATCAGTGAGGCATAGCTGATATCTCTCTAGGCACTGTGAGCAAGGGGTCCACGTCTGGATTACCCGCTAAACTAATGGAGAGCAAAAAATGGGTCGCAAGAGTATTCTGAGAACGGACAGCATCTAAAATAACTTGCCCTTCGGTGGGTCCCCGCTCAGAACTCAAGCTGGTTTTAGGTCATCTTGTGCCATTACAGAGAGAACATATCTGAAGCATATCAGACTGGTCCCACCCATACGGGCAGTCCAGATCCGAAATGCCAGCAAGTTCTCTCTGCACGAGAGATATAGCAACCCCAGACGATCGTTTCAGCCTTGTTAGGCATCATCAGTGAGGCATAGTTGAGATCTCTCTAGGCACCGTGAGCAAGGGGTCCACGTCTGGATTACCCTTTAAACTAATGGAGAGCAAAAAATGGGTCGCAAGAGTATTCTGAGAACGGACAGTATCTACAATAGCCTGCCCTTTGGTGGGTTCCCGCTCAGAACTAAAATTATATATTTGGTAGTGTTTGACCATAACTAAAAACTTAAGGCTTAGTAATTGAGACTAGTAAGAGAGGGACAGGGTGGTGTGGCCCTTGAAGATGCCAGGCAAGGCATTAATGTTACAATGACTCCAATAGTTCCCTAGGAACCAGAGGGTTTTGTGATAGAGGGTGCTGTAGTGAGTCTAATCTAGAGATATTGTGCAATATCATACATTTCCTTAAAATAGTCATAGTCATATAAATAGAGGGATACCAAATTCTACACAGGGAGGAAAGAGTTGCTGACTGCCATGGCATAGTATGTAATAGTACCTTTAAGAAGTAATATTCCAATGCAGACTAAAGTTTCTATGAGTGAACCAATGATGATTCCAGTATATCTCTATTATATTGAATATTTAATAGAGATATAAATCAGGAAGTCCTAGGCTGCTTTCATCTTTAGGCCTTTACTGTATTGAGTGCCTTAGTCTCAGGTGTCTTTCAGACCAATTACACCAATTATACCTGAGGAAAGATGATGTGAGGTCTCTGAAGTATTAAGGATATGGATAGGGTGGGCAGTCAGCAAATATTCTGGGTAGTACATTAATTTTAAGCACAATTATCTTGCCCATTCAAGATATAGTAGATTTATGAAATTTTCCTAGATCATTCTTAATGGAAGCTAATAAGGGTTTTTGCTTTATGCATGCAAAGGCACAGCTTTCGGACTAGGTTCTAGTTCTCCCTTTATTCATACTCCAACCATCCCTCACCAACCCGTAACCTGCTTATTTGCAGATAGGTTTCATTGATTTATTTATTTCATTTTTCCCTTTCTCCTTCCTCCCCCCCTTGTTTTCAGCAACATTTATGTTTTGGCGTTAGTTAGTATTTATTAGGATTTGTAATTACTTTTTCTTTATTTTGTTGGGATTTTAATATACCTATTAAAAGTTACTTTTTATTTTATGGGTTGCTCACTTAATCAGTCTCAACCTCCGAGTCTCCCCTTGGTCTTGTGTTTTCAGTTTTCTGGGACTGCACTACCTACACTCACTCCGCCAGCTAGTGCCCACAATGGCAAGAGGTCATTGTTTCTGTATGTAGCTGTCTGCCAGTAACTGTGTGTGTGACTGTCTTTAATTGTTTGTGTGGCTGTCTGCTTTTAACTGTATGTGCTATCTGCCAGTGACTGTGTATGAATGTCTGTCTGTAACTGTGTGTGTGTGTGTGACTGTCTGCCAGTGACTGTGTGTGTGAGACTATCTACCAGTGACTCTTTGTTTGAATATGTGCCTGTGACTGTTTGTGTGTGTGTGTGCGCAACTGTCTGCTTGTACCTGCGTGTGACTGTCTGCCTGTAACTGTGTGTATGTGACTGTCTGCCTATGACACACCTGCATTCACACCTGGGCCTACATGCATTTTTAAAAATCTGAATTATATACCCATCACAAATATCATACACAGTCTATGCACACATATCACACACTGTTGATACACCCATAACAAATATCACACACGGAGATATAGGTGCAGACTGGACCACCAGAGATCAGCATGAACTTCTCCCTGCAAGGTAACTAAAGGGAATGAGGAATGAATATATATATATATATGTGTGTGTAACAACACCCCCAGGCATAAAAGGGTTAAACTGCCATTTAGTAGATCTTCCCTTCCAGAGACACAGGCAGCTACTGTAGACACTAATCCACCGAACCGGAGAAGCATTTGAATGTTCTCAAGCATATGAATGCTGTAAACAGCTGAATAGGAAAAAACATACGAATGGGTTTACACTCCTAGCAGTCGAACTGGAACAGCATAAAATAAATCCCCCCAAGAACGAGACAAGGCTCTGTTTTGAGGGTCAAGCGGTGAACAGACAGAGCTGTGGGTTTATTGTTCTTATATACACATTAGTACCACCCACAGGGTTTTGGAAAAATACCAATAAACACGTACAATACACTCAGAAACTCCCACACAAAATCCTCCCCTCTGCCTGTGATACAATTACCTTACACAATGGGTAATGTAATTATCACAGCCAGAGAAATACAGTTCTTCCACATTATTCATAACTTGAAAAGTGTGCATTACATTCACATAAAACTTACATCCGAATCAGCATACTCCAAATACAAACATATGTCAAAATCATCCAAATTGGTCCATTGGTTCAAAAGATAGATCGAAGTCCTTTGTGACCAAATGAAGCATGGCTTTTCTGTCCAAAACCAGTTCCACAGAGTCTTCTATCCTGGAGATAATTGGGAAGTAATCCAATTATCTCCAAGGACGGAGCCAAAACTCCATTAAGCACATGGCAGTAAAAAGACAGTAAAATACAATAAAATACACAAGGTTACATTTATGACATAAAAGACAGACATGCAACATATGTCCAGATAGCTTAGGTCTGAGCGCTCATTAATACTGAATGGCGCACAGACCACACACACATACAGTTCGATTGCCATGGAGCCAAAGTCTGTTATTACATGAATAGGCTCCATGGCATAGCTATCTGGGTTATATGAGTTCATTCAGTAAATCCGAGAATCTACCTAACGCCAGGGCAGAAAACATGAATAGACCTTTCTGCATAGGAAAATAGGGTATTTAAATGCCGGTCCATAGTCAAAAGGCAGCAGGCAGGCAACCAGGCTCCTCCAATGCACAGTGGCGAGATTGGTCTCGTCACAATATATATAAAGTTGTTATTTTAATAAAAGTTCCTATTCAAACACTATACTCCTATACATAGTTAAAATAATATAAAAGCGCTAAGCAAAAAAAAAAAATGAATGAAAAATAGGAGAAAAAAATTTGAAAAAAGTCCTCATCACCACCTTGAAATGGTATATTCCTTATACAAAGGGTTCAAACATAAATAAGCTGCTGCACACCCGTGTGTACCCAAAATCCACACACAATTAGATTTAAAATAGAAAGTATACTTATGCAAGTGGAGCACTAAATGATTTCCAGGATCTCAGAAGGATCTTAGAGTTGCTTCAGCTCAGATAAGCATGGAAAAGATAAAAAGCATTTAATAGTGAAGTACAGTTTCAAATTTAATACATTTATTAGTCCACACTAGACACATAACACTCCTAACCACACTTAAAAAACAAATGTCATGGATATTACAGTAATAGCAGAGAGAAAAAAAATAAAAAGAATAAAAATAGCCTCTTACAAGATGGATAAAGTGAGTATACGCAGTTTCCAACTGCTACTCACATACACTTGTGGTACTCATGCACACGCTCGATTGGTAGTGTGACCGGCTTCCAGGAATCCTGACAGTGCTCCCTTCATAAAGGGATGCTCCCTTGATAAAGGGTACAGCGCTGAAACGTTGGGGACTATTCTGTGACTTTTTTACCCTCCTCTCAGTCGCTTTAATAGGTTCAAGTGGTTCTGGTATGTACTATTTGGTTAACATTTGTATATAGGTATCCGTTCTTCTTTTGTATTTGGATTAGCACCATTTAGTCTGCATATCCTAGATTGCTTATCTCTTATTTCTATTTTCTGTTTTGGTCAGAGCCTTCATATTGACTGTATAGGTATGACTACATTTATACTTTTATGTATATTTTGGATATTTGGTGACACCTGTTACTTTTGTACCTGTACAATAAAGTGCTTTGTATTTTAGCCGGTTGTGCTCCTCATTCATTATTATATTATATCAGTCAGCCAGGAGGCAGTTCCCCACAGAAAGCACCTGATTATGGTGAATTATAGAAAAAAGAGAAGAAGAGAGAAGGTAAGTGGGCATCTATATTAATGAGGATATGCAGCAATACTTTTGGTATAAGATGTGATCTTTCCCTTTTTGGTGATCCCAACATTATGGACTTGTAATACTGTCCTAAAGTGCCTCATTTGACCCTGTATAAAGTCCTTAACATGTGATGTCATATTTTTGTAAAGCTCTTAATAGGAATTTGATACGCTTTACCAGTTAATAATGTCCATTGTTGGTATGTGTTGATTCGGAAATATGAACTTCCATTTATTAGTAATATATCACCTAGAGCCAGGTACATGTCAGACTGTTTGACAACTTAACCATGGATGTTGACAGGGGACACTACAGTGGTTATGTTGCTTATAATGTCCACAGTGAATTAATGATTATAATTATTTTTAATAAATTATTTCTGAAAAAACTGTTATGCATTGTATAATCACCACCATGCCATCTGTGTCTTTTGCCTTTTCTTATACCTAGTAGAAAGCAATTGTTAATGTTTCACATTTTCAATATTAAAAAGAAAAAAAAAACATGGTACATTTTAATTCAGATCATCATGAGGATAGTGATTGTGATTAACGTGATTGTTATGAATTCCATGTCCGTAAGACACAAATGCTGACTTGTCTTCTGCTAGAATGCTTGCCTTCTGATACTTCCTTTCTTGGAACAACACCTGTTTCATAATACCACTAACTACAATGCCTGGAGACATTTATCAAATTTCTTTGTTTATGTAAAAAAAAAAAAAAAAAAAAAATTTCACCACATGTAAGTGAAGTGCAACCAGCAATTTGTCCTCTGTTCTATTTGAAGTGACAGCAAGCTTCATTCCCACTTAGGCCTTATATTTATGTCCTCCATACTTTAATTTTTTTTTACAGCATGATTAATGAATTTGCATTAAATAGTCACAACTCAAGTACAGTGTAACAAAAACAAAGGAAACCTTTTAAATATTTTTTTACAGTTAATGTGTATGAAATAAAGTACTAAGTACTAAGTGATATTAAGACCTTTTTGTTTTTTCCAGGATCCTCCATAATAAAAATTAAAAAAATAAAAATGTACAAATTGTGATTCGGTTTACAAAGAGAGCATCTATAATATAATTTAGTGATTAAAAGCCTTCTAAATTAGTTTATGTAAATTAAAGAAATGTCAAAGCAGTGTCATAATACAGTTAAAACATTTGCTGTATAATCAGACGTAATAAATTTATGCTTCAAATCTCAGCACAGTTATCAGTGTTCCCCAACCAAGTCCTCAGGGACCACCAACAGTGCAGGATTTATGTATTTCCCGTTTATATTCCAATGGAGATACTGACAAAACCTGAACTGTTGGTGGTCACTGAGGACTGGGTCGGGGAACATTGAGTTAGATGATTAATTTCAATGCTTCTCTGCTCTGGTTTAAAACCAGGAGGCAAGATGTTGGTGAAATCGAGATTTTCATGAAAAAGTTTTGTTTTCCAGTTAACCTTACATATTTTACCATATGGCTTGGTCAATGTATAGGTAGTTACATAGTTACATAGCTGAAAAGAGACTTGCCTCCATCAAGTTCAGCCTTCCTCACATTTGTTTTTTGCTGTTGATCCAAAAGAAGGCAAAAAACCCAGTTTGAAGCACAATTTTGCAACAAGCTAGGAAAATAATTCATTCTTGACCGCAGAATGGCAATCAGATTTATCCTTGGATCAAGCAGTTATTACCCTACATAAAGTTTTCTTCCTTTGTCCTTGGTTAAAGGGACACTGCAGACCCCTAAAACACTTTTGCTTACTAAATTTTCAAAAATTGTCACTTTTCTAAATTAGCCTTGTTACACACCCCTAGCTGTCAACCAGTCCTGTTACTTCCTGATTGTTTAAAGGGACACTGTAGGCACCCAGACCACTTCAGCTCATTGAAGTGGTCTGGGTGCAGTGCCCTTGTCAGCTTATTGATAAACTGCAATAATTACAGGGTTAACTCCACCTCTAGCAGCTGTTTACCAGACAGCCACTAGTGGCACTTCCAGGTGGTTATGCAAGTTTTTGTCGCCTTACTGACTCTGGACATCCGCATGAGGACATCCAGCATCAGCTAAAACCCCATAGAAAAGTATTGGGGTAGTCCTAACGCGATTGCGACATTCACCGCTCATGCACATTATGTCCACTTTGCTGGCTGACATCGGTGGAGGAGGAGCAGAGGGGGTGCCTGACCCAAGGACATCGGTGATGGAATTAGGTAAGTGTCAAAAGGATTTTTAACCTTTTCATCACTACGGGATGAGGGGGGGGGGGCATTGGCAAGGGGACACTATAAGGGTACTATAGTGCTAGGAATACAACTTAGTATTCCTAAAACTTTATTTTCCCTTTAACTCAGTGGAGCTAAATTCATGAGGCAGGCAAAGGTTCAGAGCACCTGATTTGCAAGACTTCAAAAGAAAAAGGAGAGAACTACTGCCTTAGAATAGATAAGGTTAAAAGTTAACTTTTAATGGTATGATTAAAATAGAATAAAGAAACAAATAGATATGGAAACTCTCAATACACCAAAGGGGAGTGTAGAGAGATAAAAAATGCACAAAAATAAGATGATTATAATCTCCAAATCGTTATAAATTAATCACCTGACATATAATCAACAGTTAAATAGTATCTAAAAAATTATTCTCAATTGATAATTTTAATTT
This sequence comes from Pelobates cultripes, assembly GCA_933207985.1. Lineage (NCBI taxonomy): Eukaryota > Metazoa > Chordata > Amphibia > Anura > Pelobatidae > Pelobates > Pelobates cultripes. Next base: position 202,227,287 of record OW240917.1, on the reverse strand, counting down.
AGCTAAGTTGTTGCAAATTAATGCTTACTATTGATTTGTGCTGCAAACCAATGTATAAATACTTGTCTCTGAGAGGTAGAGAGGACCAACAATTGATAGAATAAGAGTTTTAAACGATATTGCAAAAAGCTAGCTGTGCCTTCATGGGCACCTACCTCTACAGGACCCCACTAAATAAGCTAACTGGCAAAAGAAATAAGTTAAGATAATCTGCAGGACGCCCTAAAAGATACTGGGACTGTTCCTACGTGTTCTAAATGAGAAGATCACTTCTTGTTACTAGAAAATAAAGTAGCAGTTGCTAGTGTTAGAGTACTCTTAATTGCTGTCTATATAGATATAAGTCTAGGACCATTCTCACGATGCCTTCGAGGGCACCTGCTGCTGCTAAAAACCTAAGTTAGCTATTAGTCGGAAGAAGGAAAGAAAAGCCCTGATAAGCATACATCAAACCCCAATCACCTATCATAGTAGAAATAATCACTATACTAAACGGTTCAAATTGACCCCAATACGAAATGTACAGCGTTCGAAGTGAATTAAATTGTGGTGGTTTGAGAGAGGGGAGCAATCTCCCAGAGAAAACCCCGACGCGCGTTTCGCCGGTAAGGCGGCTTTTCAAGGGGAACTGAGTGGCTGTCAGCAAGGATTTTAAATACAGCGCTCCATAATTTGATTGGTGATTTCTAAATATGACGTAATGTATCGTGGCTGCCTACGTACGGCGGTCGTGAAGGAACATAACACCTCCCTCATCAAGAAGAGAGAGCCGAGAAGGATTCAATTAACTTGCCTATGTACGGCGGTCGAAAAGGAACATAACACCTCCCTCATCAAAAAGAAGAGAGACGAGAGAGAATCAATTCAATGTTTTGCTACAATGTTTGTTGTTAAATACATAGTGTCTGGAAATTATATACATATTAATGCAATTGATTTTCTCTACTGACAATAAAGTTTGTATCCAATATAAAATTTGTTATGTCTTTATTGCTAATTGTATCCTCATATGAATCAATATGGGTGCTAGATAAACATCATAAAGCCACTGATTGGATGACTATTTTCAGAACGCTTTAAGCTAAATTCAAAGATATTTTTCAGATGTTAATATTATAAATGTGTAAATAGAAAAAATTGTTTATTCATAATGACCAATTTTATCAATTATAGTACTAAATGCATATAACTGATAAAGCATATGTGTAGAAATGTTAATGCGGCTAAACCTAATGAATGAATTAAATACTAGTAATAGAATTTAAAGGTATATTCACAAAAATTAAATAGTGAAAAAAGTTTGATAACAACCAATCTTGTTTGTAATTGCACCTGACTCAATGTATATAAATATTGTTGCAGCTAGATCAAAAAAACGGATTAAATTTCTCTAGATATCGCTTAAAATCCTATCATGATTGTATAGGGAACACATTAGAGATATAGAGTGAAGAAGCTTTTCAGTAATGACGCTATGAATTCATTATAAGAATATACTGATGAGATTTTATTACTTCGCTTGTTAGTAAAATCAGAATTACTTATGTATAAAGGAGGTATAGTTGAACTCCTCATTAAGTCCCTGTGGAGTTAAAGTCTTGAATGAATAAATCCATTTGGATTCTTTTTGAAGTAATAGTTTGTTGAAATTCCCTTTTCTTGGATTGGAAAGTAGTTTTTCTATAACTTGAAATCTAAGATTATCAGCATTCCCCTGGTGGAAATTAGTAATGTGTCTTGCTACCGGTGTGGGGTTAATGCTATTTTTGATAGAATTTATGTGTTGGAGAATCCTCCGACGGAATGGTTGAATGGTCTTTCCAATATATTGTACACCACATTTGCATGTGATCAAATATATAACTCGAGTGGTGCTACAATTCACCAAAGCGTTGGTTGTAACCGTAATATGAGATTGTGTAGATGTCGTAGATTGAGAAGGAGTAATGAATCGACATGCCTTGCAATGGCCACATCTGTATGTTCCTTTTGTTCTTGTGAGCCAGTTAGATTCTGGCGCCTCAGGAGTCAGAAAACTGTGAACTAAAAGATCTTTTAGATTCTTAGATCTTCGGGCCGTAATTGCTGGATAGCTAGGTAGGGACTTTTGTAGAGTGGTATTATGTAGAAGAATGGGCCAATGCGTAGAGAAGGTTTTAGTCATGTGGCTCCAACCACTATCAAAGGTGGCAATACATCTCGGAGTTGGGATGTTTGTTTTGATACGTGTAGATTTTAGACTCACCACTCTATCTGTTGCACTGGCTCGTTGATATGCTCTTTTTAGGACTTTATTGGGGTAACCCAGAGCTTTGAAGCGTAGTTTTAAGGTTTGGCATTCCTGATAGTACGTAGAGTCTTGTGAACAGTTTCTCCTAGCTCTTAAATATTGGCCATATGGAATCGAGGCCTTCAATTTATAGGGGTGATGACTTTCCCAATGGAGAAGACTGTTGGTTGATGTTAGTTTTCTAAAGAGTTCTGTTTGGATGGTACCATCCTCTATTAGTAGAATCTTAAGATCAAGGAACACCAATTCTCTCTCGTCAATGACGTGAGTGAGTGTTAAGTTGATTTGATTGTCGTTTAACCTTTTTACAAAGTCTTCAAAGGCTTGTACCGGACCGGTCCATAGCAGGAGCATATCATCAATATATCTATACCACTTCAAAATATATCCATGGTATATACTATATTGTAAATCTTTCTGAATTTTTTCCTCCCACCAGCCTAAGAACAAATTTGCATATGTGGGGGCACAAGTCGTACCCATAGCAGTTCCAGTAGTTTGTAAGTAGTACTTGCCGTTGAATATAAGATAGTTATGAGTCAGAATGAACTCCAGCAGCGAGATGATAAATGAAATTTGTGTTTCTTCATATGGTGATGATTCTAAAAAGAAGCGACAAGCTTCCAGACCCACCTTATGCGGAATATTACTATACTTGATGCAAATTTGTTCTTAGGCTGGTGGGAGGAAAAAATTCAGAAAGATTTACAATATAGTATATACCATGGATATATTTTGAAGTGGTATAGATATATTGATGATATGCTCCTGCTATGGACCGGTCCGGTACAAGCCTTTGAAGACTTTGTAAAAAGGTTAAACGACAATCAAATCAACTTAACACTCACTCACGTCATTGACGAGAGAGAATTGGTGTTCCTTGATCTTAAGATTCTACTAATAGAGGATGGTACCATCCAAACAGAACTCTTTAGAAAACTAACATCAACCAACAGTCTTCTCCATTGGGAAAGTCATCACCCCTATAAATTGAAGGCCTCGATTCCATATGGCCAATATTTAAGAGCTAGGAGAAACTGTTCACAAGACTCTACGTACTATCAGGAATGCCAAACCTTAAAACTACGCTTCAAAGCTCTGGGTTACCCCAATAAAGTCCTAAAAAGAGCATATCAACGAGCCAGTGCAACAGATAGAGTGGTGAGTCTAAAATCTACACGTATCAAAACAAACATCCCAACTCCGAGATGTATTGCCACCTTTGATAGTGGTTGGAGCCACATGACTAAAACCTTCTCTACGCATTGGCCCATTCTTCTACATAATACCACTCTACAAAAGTCCCTACCTAGCTATCCAGCAATTACGGCCCGAAGATCTAAGAATCTAAAAGATCTTTTAGTTCACAGTTTTCTGACTCCTGAGGCGCCAGAATCTAACTGGCTCACAAGAACAAAAGGAACATACAGATGTGGCCATTGCAAGGCATGTCGATTCATTACTCCTTCTCAATCTACGACATCTACACAATCTCATATTACGGTTACAACCAACGCTTTGGTGAATTGTAGCACCACTCGAGTTATATATTTGATCACATGCAAATGTGGTGTACAATATATTGGAAAGACCATTCAACCATTCCGTCGGAGGATTCTCCAACACATAAATTCTATCAAAAATAGCATTAACCCCACACCGGTAGCAAGACACATTACTAATTTCCACCAGGGGAATGCTGATAATCTTAGATTTCAAGTTATAGAAAAACTACTTTCCAATCCAAGAAAAGGGAATTTCAACAAACTATTACTTCAAAAAGAATCCAAATGGATTTATTCATTCAAGACTTTAACTCCACAGGGACTTAATGAGGAGTTCAACTATACCTCCTTTATACATAAGTAATTCTGATTTTACTAACAAGCGAAGTAATAAAATCTCATCAGTATATTCTTATAATGAATTCATAGCGTCATTACTGAAAAGCTTCTTCACTCTATATCTCTAATGTGTTCCCTATACAATCATGATAGGATTTTAAGCGATATCTAGAGAAATTTAATCCGTTTTTTTGATCTAGCTGCAACAATATTTATATACATTGAGTCAGGTGCAATTACAAACAAAATTGGTTGTTATCAAACTTTTTTCACTATTTAATTTTTGTGAATATACCTTTAAATTCTATTACTAGTATTTAATTCATTCATTAGGTTTAGCCGCATTAACATTTCTACACATATGCTTTATCAGTTATATGCATTTAGTACTATAATTGATAAAATTGGTCATTATGAATAAACAATTTTTTCTATTTACACATTTATAATATTAACATCTGAAAAATATCTTTGAATTTAGCTTAAAGCGTTCTGAAAATAGTCATCCAATCAGTGGCTTTATGATGTTTATCTAGCATCCATATTGATTCATATGAGGATACAATTAGCAATAAAGACATAACAAATTTTATATTGGATACAAACTTTATTGTCAGTAGAGAAAATCAATTGCATTAATATGTATATAATTTCCAGACACTATGTATTTAACAACAAACATTGTAGCAAAACATTGAATTGATTCTCTCTCGTCTCTCTTCTTTTTGATGAGGGAGGTGTTATGTTCCTTTTCGACCGCCGTACATAGGCAAGTTAATTGAATCCTTCTCGGCTCTCTCTTCTTGATGAGGGAGGTGTTATGTTCCTTCACGACCGCCGTACGTAGGCAGCCACGATACATTACGTCATATTTAGAAATCACCAATCAAATTATGGAGCGCTGTATTTAAAATCCTTGCTGACAGCCACTCAGTTCCCCTTGAAAAGCCGCCTTACCGGCGAAACGCGCGTCGGGGTTTTCTCTGGGAGATTGCTCCCCTCTCTCAAACCACCACAATTTAATTCACTTCGAACGCTGTACATTTCGTATTGGGGTCAATTTGAACCGTTTAGTATAGTGATTATTTCTACTATGATAGGTGATTGGGGTTTGATGTATGCTTATCAGGGCTTTTCTTTCCTTCTTCCGACTAATAGCTAACTTAGGTTTTTAGCAGCAGCAGGTGCCCTCGAAGGCATCGTGAGAATGGTCCTAGACTTATATCTATATAGACAGCAATTAAGAGTACTCTAACACTAGCAACTGCTACTTTATTTTCTAGTAACAAGAAGTGATCTTCTCATTTAGAACACGTAGGAACAGTCCCAGTATCTTTTAGGGCGTCCTGCAGATTAACTTAACTTATTTCTTTTGCCAGTTAGCTTATTTAGTGGGGTCCTGTAGAGGTAGGTGCCCATGAAGGCACAGCTAGTTTTTTGCAATATCGTTTAAAAACTCTTATTGGGAATTCAATCAATTGTTGGTCCTCTCTACCTCTCAGAGACAAGTATTTATACATTGGTTTGCAGCACAAATCAATAGTAAGCATTAATTTGCAACAACTTAGCTAATTAAAATTATCAATTGAGAACAATTTTTAGACACTATTTAACTGTTGATTATATGTCAAATGATTAATTTATAACAATTTGGAGATTATAATCATCTTATTTTTCTGCATCTTTCATCTCTCTACACTCCCCTTTGGTGTATTGAGAGTTTCCATATCTATTTGTTTCTTTATTCTATTTTAATCATACCATTAAAAGTTAACTTTTAACCTTATCTATTCTAAGGCAGTAGTTCTCTCCTTTTTCTTTTGAATTATTTCAGTTAGGGTTAACCCCTTCACTGCCTAAGTTCCAATATCATCAAGCTTCCACTTTTTCCTTTTTCCTTTCAATAGTTAATTACTGGGTTTTAATACCCTTCCCTACGGAAGCTAGTATTTACGTGCTCGTTCAAATGACGGATATTCTGGATAAATTATCTGACTTTACTATCAATCCAGATGATATTCAAAATGTTTTTTCAACTGATCCTCTAATTAAGAGTAATCATAATAATATTGATATAAATGACGCTTTTTTTGGGATACAAAAACTATATGAACAACATATTAGAAGCTTTTGGGAACTAACTAGCTTGAACCAGTATATTGATCAAAAGCTGGTTCCTAGAGGTCTTCGTCCTGAGATATCAGTACCTGATAAGATTCAAACTGATGAACAACTAAGGGAATGGAATACAATTCTCTTAGATTGTTCCGCCAAGCTGATGACGTTTTTAGTCAAACTCGAAACCATACATTTAAAAGAGACTAATACAAAATTACAAAATGAGATTGTTGAAATAAAAAAGTTTAAGACTGATAATTTTTTCTCTCCTATGGAAATTAAGTTACAAAAAAACATTGAGCATTTCAGACAAAATCTTAAAATCAAGAAACATTCAAAATTTCAAAGGAATTTTAATGATTTTAAAGAGGGAGATATTTTTCGTAAAAAACGTAAACCACGTAGAAATTTTAGTGGTCAAAGAGGCTCTACTTCTGCAGACACTGAATGGTCTGATTCAGATACGGGCTCATTAAGATCAAGACAAAGACAATATCCTAAGAACATCCACAATAGTGACCCTGCCCCTAATTATTCACCCACAAGGAGCATATTAAAGAACACTGAAAAATCAGTTGCTTTCTTGGACGCTCCTATTACTCCTGATATAAACAACTCCACTGTCTTAAAAACTTTTTTAGGACAGGACCCCCCTCGCGAACAAAGGGGGAGATTGAGGGACAGGGATCGCTGGGCCTTCAAGAGACAAGGACGAGGCCAGAGATTCTAAATTCTAACAAAGTCATTAATCTTTCTAATTTCTCCCTCCAACCACGCCACATTTCCCTTTTGAATAAGGGTTTATCATTTGTACCCACTCCAGGGCATAATAAATTCGACTGGGCTAAAGACATAAACCTTTTTGGTAGAAAGTTAGCATTGAATTTAATGCATTCCAAAAGGGACTTATTTCTAGCGAATGAGTTGGGCCTATCCCTGGAAGATTTTGAATTTTCAAAAATACTCACTAATCTATTGGAAGAACAAAATATTAACAAACCCCTAACAGAATTAAGACCTCAAAGTTGGTTCACACCTAATTTAAAGGACACTCCACATGTTGATTTGTTTGTGGAAATGACCACTAGTGATCTGGAAAAAAATGTTCATGAGCATTTACCTACGAATAACTTATCCTTTAATGAACGTAAAGCTCTAAAAGAATTAAAAATGCTCGACAATATTATCATAAAACCGGCTGATAAGGGTGGTAATATTGTTCTTTTGAACAGAGACATGTACATAGACATGTGCATGGTGCATTTGAATGATACAAATAATTACAGTGTTCTTCCTTCGGATCCAACTGATATGTACATAAAAGAATTTGAGAATCTTCTTACGGGAGCGATGGAACATAAAATAATCAACTCAGATGAGTTTAAATATCTTTTACCTCACAAACATCCTACAATAGCCACTCTGTATTGTCTACCTAAAATACACAAAAATATGAAGACACCTCCAGGGAGACCAATCATTTCTGGTAATAACTGCTTGACAGAAAGAGCCAGTAAATTTGTTGATAAACTTTTACACCCCTATGTGGTTAATTTACCATCGTACATACAGGATACCAAATCCACTTTGTTGATTCTAGAAGGACTTCAGGTGCCACCATACACCTTACTAGCAAGTCTTGATGTGGTATCCCTGTATAGTAATATTCCGCATAAGGTGGGTCTGGAAGCTTGTCGCTTCTTTTTAGAATCATCACCATATGAAGAAACACAAATTTCATTTATCATCTCGCTGCTGGAGTTCATTCTGACTCATAACTATCTTATATTCAACGGCAAGTACTACTTACAAACTACTGGAACTGCTATGGGTACGACTTGTGCCCCCACATATGCAAATTTGTTCTTAGGCTGGTGGGAGGAAAAAATTCAGAAAGATTTACAATATAGTATATACCATGGATATATTTTGAAGTGGTATAGATATATTGATGATATGCTCCTGCTATGGACCGGTCCGGTACAAGCCTTTGAAGACTTTGTAAAAAGGTTAAACGACAATCAAATCAACTTAACACTCACTCACGTCATTGACGAGAGAGAATTGGTGTTCCTTGATCTTAAGATTCTACTAATAGAGGATGGTACCATCCAAACAGAACTCTTTAGAAAACTAACATCAACCAACAGTCTTCTCCATTGGGAAAGTCATCACCCCTATAAATTGAAGGCCTCGATTCCATATGGCCAATATTTAAGAGCTAGGAGAAACTGTTCACAAGACTCTACGTACTATCAGGAATGCCAAACCTTAAAACTACGCTTCAAAGCTCTGGGTTACCCCAATAAAGTCCTAAAAAGAGCATATCAACGAGCCAGTGCAACAGATAGAGTGGTGAGTCTAAAATCTACACGTATCAAAACAAACATCCCAACTCCGAGATGTATTGCCACCTTTGATAGTGGTTGGAGCCACATGACTAAAACCTTCTCTACGCATTGGCCCATTCTTCTACATAATACCACTCTACAAAAGTCCCTACCTAGCTATCCAGCAATTACGGCCCGAAGATCTAAGAATCTAAAAGATCTTTTAGTTCACAGTTTTCTGACTCCTGAGGCGCCAGAATCTAACTGGCTCACAAGAACAAAAGGAACATACAGATGTGGCCATTGCAAGGCATGTCGATTCATTACTCCTTCTCAATCTACGACATCTACACAATCTCATATTACGGTTACAACCAACGCTTTGGTGAATTGTAGCACCACTCGAGTTATATATTTGATCACATGCAAATGTGGTGTACAATATATTGGAAAGACCATTCAACCATTCCGTCGGAGGATTCTCCAACACATAAATTCTATCAAAAATAGCATTAACCCCACACCGGTAGCAAGACACATTACTAATTTCCACCAGGGGAATGCTGATAATCTTAGATTTCAAGTTATAGAAAAACTACTTTCCAATCCAAGAAAAGGGAATTTCAACAAACTATTACTTCAAAAAGAATCCAAATGGATTTATTCATTCAAGACTTTAACTCCACAGGGACTTAATGAGGAGTTCAACTATACCTCCTTTATACATAAGTAATTCTGATTTTACTAACAAGCGAAGTAATAAAATCTCATCAGTATATTCTTATAATGAATTCATAGCGTCATTACTGAAAAGCTTCTTCACTCTATATCTCTAATGTGTTCCCTATACAATCATGATAGGATTTTAAGCGATATCTAGAGAAATTTAATCCGTTTTTTTGATCTAGCTGCAACAATATTTATATACATTGAGTCAGGTGCAATTACAAACAAAATTGGTTGTTATCAAACTTTTTTCACTATTTAATTTTTGTGAATATACCTTTAAATTCTATTACTAGTATTTAATTCATTCATTAGGTTTAGCCGCATTAACATTTCTACACATATGCTTTATCAGTTATATGCATTTAGTACTATAATTGATAAAATTGGTCATTATGAATAAACAATTTTTTCTATTTACACATTTATAATATTAACATCTGAAAAATATCTTTGAATTTAGCTTAAAGCGTTCTGAAAATAGTCATCCAATCAGTGGCTTTATGATGTTTATCTAGCATCCATATTGATTCATATGAGGATACAATTAGCAATAAAGACATAACAAATTTTATATTGGATACAAACTTTATTGTCAGTAGAGAAAATCAATTGCATTAATATGTATATAATTTCCAGACACTATGTATTTAACAACAAACATTGTAGCAAAACATTGAATTGATTCTCTCTCGTCTCTCTTCTTTTTGATGAGGGAGGTGTTATGTTCCTTCACGACCGCCGTACGTAGGCAGCCACGATACATTACGTCATATTTAGAAATCACCAATCAAATTATGGAGTGCTGTATTTAAAATCCTTGCTGACAGCCACTCAGTTCCCCTTGAAAAGCCGCCTTACCGGCGAAACGCGCGTCGGGGTTTTCTCTGGGAGATTGCTCCCCTCTCTCAAACCACCACAATTTAATTCACTTCGAACGCTGTACATTTCGTATTGGGGTCAATTTGAACCGTTTAGTATAGTGATTATTTCTACTATGATAGGTGATTGGGGTTTGATGTATGCTTATCAGGGCTTTTCTTTCCTTCTTCCGACTAATAGCTAACTTAGGTTTTTAGCAGCAGCAGGTGCCCTCGAAGGCATCGTGAGAATGGTCCTAGACTTATATCTATATAGACAGCAATTAAGAGTACTCTAACACTAGCAACTGCTACTTTATTTTCTAGTAACAAGAAGTGATCTTCTCATTTAGAACACGTAGGAACAGTCCCAGTATCTTTTAGGGCGTCCTGCAGATTAACTTAACTTATTTCTTTTGCCAGTTAGCTTATTTAGTGGGGTCCTGTAGAGGTAGGTGCCCATGAAGGCACAGCTAGTTTTTTGCAATATCGTTTAAAAACTCTTATTGGGAATTCAATCAATTGTTGGTCCTCTCTACCTCTCAGAGACAAGTATTTATACATTGGTTTGCAGCACAAATCAATAGTAAGCATTAATTTGCAACAACTTAGCTAATTAAAATTATCAATTGAGAACAATTTTTTAGACACTATTTAACTGTTGATTATATGTCAGGTGATTAATTTATAACGATTTGGAGATTATAATCATCTTATTTTTGTGCATTTTTTATCTCTCTACACTCCCCTTTGGTGTATTGAGAGTTTCCATATCTATTTGTTTCTTTATTCTATTTTAATCATACCATTAAAAGTTAACTTTTAACCTTATCTATTCTAAGGCAGTAGTTCTCTCCTTTTTCTTTTGAATTATTTCAGTTAGGGTTAACCCCTTCACTGCCTAAGTTCCAATATCATCAAGCTTCCACTTTTTCCTTTTTTCTTTTGATTTGCAAGACTCGTCATTGAGATGCACTGGGAAACCTGTGATTGGACAGCAGCAGAAAGTCTGGGCTGTGTTCAGAGCCGGTGCTACCATAAGGTGGCACAGGCGGCCGCCTTAGGGTGCATCAGCCCAGGGGGCGCGATCTCTGGGTGACCTCTACCTCTTTGGCAGGAAGAGAGCACCCTTTGCAGGTTACTGCATGTAGCATGGCCGATAGGGTGGACCAAGACCTACCTACATCAAACTGCTTCCTGTCAGACCGGGACAGGAAACCAGATCCTCCTCCGTGAACCGCCCGCTTAGCCACATGAATGGAGGTGCGGGGGGCACAATGAGAGGTACGGAGGACGACAATAAAATGTACAGGAGGGGACGGGGGCAATAAATTATACAGGAGGGGAGGAGGAACAAACAGGGGGAAAACAATAAAGGTTATGGGAGTTGGACAATAAAAGTTACAGTGAGAGAGGGGGAACAATAATAGGTTCAGGAGGATAGGGGAGATAATAATAGGTACAGGAAGGGAGAGGAAACAATAATATGTACAGGAGGGGAGGGGGGAACAATAATAGGTAGTGAAGAGGAAAGGGGATTATGAAACATACAGGAGAGGAGGGAGAGCAAAAAAAGGTACAGAAGAGGAGGGGGACAATGAAAGGTACAGGGGAGAAGGGGAGGACAATGAAAGGGACATTAGGGGAGGGGGACAGTGAAAGGTACAGGGGAAAGGGGGATTATGAAAGGTTCAGGAGGGGTGACAATAAAAGGTACAGGGGCGGTAAAAGGTACAGGAGGGGGGACAATGAGAGGCACAGGAAGGATATTGAAAGGCACAGGAGGGCGAGGTAGCAAAAGAGACACACAGAGGGACTCAGGGGGCACAAAGAGAAACTCAGGGTGCTGAGGGGGCACAAAGACACATAGAGGGGGACAAAGAGACACACAGAGGGGCTGGGGGAGGAAGAGATGCACAGAGGGGCTGGGGGAACAAGAAGCACAAGAGGGCTGGGGTAAGAAGTAGCACAACGGTGTTAGGGGTTGAAAGGTGCTGGGGTAAAAAGATGCATAGATGTGTTGGGGAGAAAGAGCCAGACAAAGCAGCTGAGGGAGAGAAAGAGACACAGAAAGGGGCAGGGGTATGAAAAACACACAAAATGGCTAGGGGGAAGAAAGAGACAGACAAAGGGGCTGGGGGAAGTAAAAGAGACACACGAGGGATAACATACAGCAGAGGGGGTGTAAGGCACACAAAGGTCAAAAGACTTTTGAAAAAAGGGATATAAAACACTAAAGGGGGTAAGAAATAATAAAAAAAAATGTTACAAGTCACACAGATGAAGATACATTTTTGGGGGAGGTTGGGGGCATCTTCGCCTGTGTAGTCAAAAATCCTTGCACCGATCCTGGCTGTGTTAGAAGGGGGGCTTAGAAAGGCCGTTGAAAAGAGATATGCAGCTTTTGTAAATGGGTTTTAGATACCCTACCTATGAGAATGCATAAGTATTAGCATGCATATTTTAAATTGTGGTATATCTCCTAAAAAGTGATTTTAGTTGAATTTTAGTGTTGTGTGTTTGAGCACCGGAGTCTCCCTTTAAATACCAGATCACTCACAATCTGAAGAATTAAACAGGGATGTAACAGTGCAGTCCTCTGAGGCTGACCTTCACAGTGTTGGTACACAACCCTGTTTTCTTTTATTTTATATATTTTTTTTGTTTGTTTTGTTTTCAAGTCAGCACTAGAAAGACCTGCCTTTGAAGACCTAAAGTGGGTCATGAAATTATCCTGTAGGAACAAATGTGAATGGACGGGTTCGTGGGGATGACGTGACACGTGATCGCGCATGCTCCTGCGGCCGTGAGGCTCTGGTGTGAGGAGGAGACCTTTTGGGAAGCGGCATCCAGCACATAAGAGCAGAGTGTAGAGTGTTAATGCTGCAGGGCGGTAAGGACGCAAGTGGTATGCCGTTCGTTGATTACTGAATGCCGAGCTGCTCAAGGTATAACAGGGGAGTTTTTAAGCCACACACATTTGTTATATATGCTCCTGAGGCTATAAGGATTCTGGATTGCTGGGGATATTTAACGCTTAAACGCTGTAATGGAGTCCTGAATTTCGAGGTGAATATCAGCTGTGGGGACACGAGGACTGCTGAGACCTGGAGCTAAAATACAGCAGGGGAGTTGGGGAAAGGCAACTGTTTGCAACTAATTAGCAACGACTTTGACACTGTATATTATATGCTGATCCCTGGCACCCTGCTCCTGAGGGAGAGCCTCAATTGTAACTGTTTCATTAGTGAGACAGAGTGATACAAATTGCTTTTTTTCCCCTCTGGATGACATGTATCTACATTTAAATAAGGCTTCATTTATTTGAGGGATTTGATATAGTGATTGCAATCAAATACTCTCTCTAGCTAATACTATTTTTAAGGTGTTGCCTTAAAGGAGAAAAGAAGGGAAAGAAAAACAGTAATATCTCCCAAAAGAGATAAAGATAAAGTAACAACGGCTAATATGGAAAAAAATAAAAATATAAATTCTTTCTATTCACCTAAATCTCAAGAACGATCCTTAACTAAAAGATCATATCTGGGAGATCGTAGAGAATCAGCTCCATTAATCCCAGAATCCTTCCTGGCAACTCCCCAATATACCACACAACCAGTGGCGTACATACCAGGGTCGCAGGGGTCGCGGCTGCGACCGGGCCCGGCCCACCAGGGGGCCCGGCCGCCCCTGCGAACTGGTATGTACACACTGGGCCAGCCTCTTCCCCTGGTGGGCCCAGGAGCCGGCCACCTCAGGGCCCCCCCGAGGCTGGCCCTGCTGACCCCAGCGGGCGGTCTGGCTGTCTGGGTGGCCGGCGCGCGAGGGAGCACTTTCCCCTAAGTGCTTCTTCTTCTGCTCCCTCGCGCACCGCACTGATACCGGAGCCGGAAGATGACGTCATCTTCTGGCTCCGGCATCCATACACGGCGTGCGAGGGAGCTGAAGAGGAAGCACTTAGGGGAATAAGGCACTAACCCGGAAGTGACGGAGCAGGAAATTACATCATTGGAACGCATAATTGCGCTCCACAGAAGCGAAAACCGGAACCCGGAAGTGAAATTGAGCGGACTGTTTAAATAACTGAAAAGACGAAACAGTGGACAATTTAGCCGACTGAGGAAGCCTGTTGTACCAGGCGAAACGCGTTTTGGCGACTACTAAGGACTATATAGCCCCATTTAAAGTTGTTACATTTTATTTTTTATTTTATATGTTAATTCTTTTCTTTTATAAAGATTTTTATTATAAATAAAGCACCAACCTTTTAGAAACCTATTGTTGACCTGACGTCTTTTGGTCTGGAAGTTGGTTAAAGGTGGTTACAGATGGAATCCTGCAAGAAAGAAGGATCTGGACATCCTAAATTGGTCCAAAGGCACACATCATCTGAGTCATATGAAACTATGACTCCAGGCTTGTGAGTGGAATACCTGCTACATATATACTTTAAATTTTATTTACTGTATTGCACTATGGTCTTTATTCTATTTTACAGAATATCTGTTATATTGTCATTTTAAGAAGCTCCACCCGTTTTATGTATGTATACTGTTGATTTTAAAGTGGTAAAGGGGATCCCACTTTGAGGTGTATAGAGCTTCGTATTGAACATCTTCCACATTGTGCACATATTTGCTATATTTCTATATTTTGTAAACCCCTTGCACTAAGTGGTAGAGTCAGCGATAGAAAGAAATATGGCTTTCACTGAAAGCAGAGATTATCTAATTAATAACATAGATCAAATGTTTACTACAATAACCGATCCTGGAAGTGAGACAAGTTATATAGATTCAGATAATTGTAAATACCATTTGGAAAAAGCACTCATTAAAGAGATGAAGATGAAGTGGGAGGTAGCCACATTAAAGAAATACGTAAGAGAACAAATCACACCAAGAGGTTTAAGATATCAAAAAAATCCCTCCTTTGATAAGGATGATATTGGATTTATGACAGGTTGGAATAAAATGCTGGAGGGCTTCGCATTTAGTACGATGGGATATATCGTATCCAGACGGGAGGAAAACCTCCTACAACTGGATAAAGAGATAAAGAGTTGGAAGGAAAAGATAAGCGAGACAATTAGCCCTGAAATATATAATCAGATAATGAAAGATATTCAACAGAAGGGAGAAAAAGTTGAAAAAGAAACAATTGAGATAAAAAAGAACAAATATCTGAGGGATACTAATGATTATAAAATGGGAAGGGTCAACGCCCCCAAAAAACAAATAGACCAAAAACTCTATCATACAAGTAGGCGTCCATTCTACCCACAAATTAAAAAATCTCCAGAAAGAACTAGGACACCATTTAGGGATAGACATAGAGAAAGGTATGAGAGACAGGAAATAATCCCCAATTATAAACAAACAAGGAACTATAACCAAATATCTAGGAGAGAACAGGATAGAATATATACTCCGAAAAAAAGACGAGACAATTTGCAGTGGAGAAATCAGAGGAGAGATTCCTCCCCTGCAATAAGGTTTCCTAAACACAAGAGTTATAGTGAAGCATTACAATCAAATCCAGGTCAAAGAGGAGAAGGAAGAAATTTTGCGCAGAACTCAAAGGAACTGAACAGAGAAAAAGAAAGATATCAGTGGAACAAGGGTGAAACAAGTAAAGAAGAAAGAGAAAGAAGAAGACATCCTCCAAATGTACAGAGGAAGAAAGTAGAAGAGAGATATGTACCATCACAAATCCCCAATCAAGATCCCACATCTCCTTTTTTTCGGAAAGACCCAATCAAGGAGAGATTGAAACAAACACAGCAAATCAATGTATGGGAATCCCCAGGCAAACGGAGGAGATCAACAACACAAGAAAGAGAAACCGAGGAAGGAGAAGAAATGAGATACAGAGAGAAGAGAGGCAAGAGATAAATGCAGAAGGTATCTTTAATTTGACAGACCAAGAATTATCTAAAGAGACAATGGGAGTTTTACAGAAAGGTCTAAAATTTGCCCCTACCGCAGATTTGAATAAATTTGATCTGTTTAGATGTCAATAAATTTATTAGACAGTTATGTCTAAAGAAATTTTTTGCTAATTAAAGGGAAACTCAGAATGAAAAGGAAGAGGTGATATCAGAGTATAAACATACGGATTTAAAAACAAGATCCAACTTTTTTCCTAAACACCTCATCTCTGATGAAATTAAAGCATTTGAATTAATGGTCACGAAGGAGATAAGACAAATTAGGCCATTGAATAAATACCAATACAATATGTCAAATAAAGAAAAGAATGTGGTCAAGGAATTAAAACAGAATAAAGAGATGGTTATTAAACCGGCAGATAAGGTGGGGGGGGGTTGTTATATCTTCAAGGTCAAGTTATGTGCAAGAAGCCGAACGAATTTTGTCTGACCCTCTTACATATCAAAAATTGGAGAAAAATCCAATTGAGGAGATAAAAAAGAAATTTGATGAATATATTAAGAAAGATTTAGAAAAGGAAATACTAACAATAGATGAAGCTAAGTATTTATCTACTCCGCACCCTAAAACTCCGGTTTACTACCATTTACCAAAGGTACATAAAGATAGGAGGAATCCTCCGGGCAGACCAATAATATCCCGAATTGACTCCGTCTCAGCGAAGATATCAGAATACTTAGACAAATTGTTGCAACCTCTGGTTGTATGCAATCCCGCTTATCTAAAAGACACCATACATATTTTGAAGCTTTTAGAAGAGATAACTTGGAAAGAGGGCAATTTTTTAGTTACGTGCGACGTAACCTCTCTTTATAGTATCATACCACACAAGATTGGATTGGAAGCTGTGCAATATTTTTTAAGGAAACATAATTTTAAAGAGGAACAGATTTTATATATTTTAGAAGGTATTCACCTGATTTTAACTAACAACTTTTTCTGGTTTCAAGACATTTTTTATCTTCAAATTCGGGGAACGGCGATGGGCACCAAGTTCGCTCCCAGTTATGCGAATCTATTCATGGCATATTGGGAAGAGAAGTTTGTATTTGGAGGACATGCCTGGGTAGCGGACTTGGTGTGCTATCGTCGTTTCATCGACGATATATTTTTCATCTGGACGGGAACTAGGACAGAGCTAGATGTTTTTATCACATTTTTAAATAAAAATGATTGGAATATTGTTTTAACGGCGCAAATAAGTGAGGAAAGTATAAATTTTTTAGATCTTGATATTAAAATCACGAATACTTGCATTAACACAAAGAATCATTTCAAAGACGTGGATGCAAATGGATACATTCGGAAAGAGAGCTGTCACTACACACCCTGGTTAAGGAACGCACCTAGAGGACAATTTTTAAGAATTAGGCGCAATTGCACCAATGATGAAGACTACCTATTACAGGCAGAAAGGATAAAGACCCAATTTCTCCAAAAAGGATATGCAGAAATAGATCTACAGACATCTCTAGAAGATGTTCGTACAATACCAAGAAAAAACCTTTTAATATATAAAGATAAAAAGGGGAAACAAAAATGGAACAACGATGTCCCATTTATTTGTAACTTTAATGGGAACTATAAAAAAGTTAATAAAATTATAAATAAACATTGGCACATCCTGCAAGACGACCCAGTCTTAAAACATATTTTATCAGAAAGACCTAAGATTATTTACAGGGGAGCAAAAAATGTAAAAAGCACTTTAGTACAAAGTAGTGATAAACAAAGTTTGGTGGAAAAAAATTTCCTAAGGCAAAATAAAGGCTTTTATGGTTGTGGTCAGTGCCTAGCATGCAGAAATACTAAAAGTAGGAAGCGACATATAATAGATATGGAACCTTGGATAAATCAAAAATTTCATGTTCTGAAGTGTCAGTGTAATCTCCTATATGGAAGAACGATTAGATGCTTAAATACGAGAATAGCAGAGCACACGAGGAATATAAAAAATGGATTAGAGTCACATAGCGTCTCCAACCATTTTAAGATATTCCATAACCAAGATCCTAAAGGATTGTTCTTTTGTGCAATAAAATTGGTTAAGAAAGATTGGAGAGGAGGAGATTACATTAGGAAAATAGGAATAGAAGAAATGAGATTTATTTTCAATTTTAACACTATGGCACCCCATGGCTTAAATCAAGACTTTGAGTTATGTCATTTCATGAATTAAAAACCTTTTTTTTTTTTTTTTTTTTACATTCTCTTTCTCTCATTTTTTCGATACAGGTGTATTTTGCCAAATTATATGCGTTCTTAGTAAGGATACTATTTTATTAATTTTCTCTTTTAGTTTTTGAAATGACATACTCTTGAATACTATTGTGGAAATCTAAATAACACCATATAAGCACTTAAAAGCACTTCAATATATAAAAGCACTTTAATGGGAAATGTTTATGTCACCTTTATAATATAAGAGCACTCTAAAATATGTAAATCACTCTTTTTCCATAAAACATCTTAAGAATAATGTCTTGTACATTGTATAAAGATTTAAAGGGATTTGCATCATCCTTTATTATAAAATATAGATTGGGATCTTCTAATATGTATGCAGAGTTTATCAGTATATGTACAATTATGCATAGAATAGATTTCCACATTAATGACACACATTGATACATATAAATACGTGAAAAATAAATTGTCAGAGTGAATTGAATGAAAGTAATGGAGGATGATGCCGGTGGAACGCATTATGCGTTCCAATTGACCGAGATCAGCACCCGGAAGTGACGAAACAGGAAATGGTATGATTGGAACGCATGATGCGTTCCAACCGAATAAGGCACTAACCCGGAAGTGACGGAGCAGGAAATTACATCATTGGAACGCATAATTGCGCTCCACGGAAGCGAAAACCGGAACCCGGAAGTGAAATTGAGCGGACTGTTTAAATAACTGAAAAGACGAAACAGTGGACAATTTAGCCGACTGAGGAAGCCTGTTGTACCAGGCGAAACGCGTTTTGGCGACTACTAAGGACTATATAGCCCCATTTAAAGTTGTTACATTTTATTTTTGATTTTATATGTTAATTCTTTTCTTTTATAAAGATTTTTATTATAAATAAAGCACCCACCTTTTAGAAACCTATTGTTGACCTGACGTCTTTTGGTCTGGAAGTTGGTTAAAGGTGGTTACAGACGGAATCCTGCAAGAAAGAAGGATCTGGACATCCTAAATTGGTCCAAAGGCACACATCATCTGAGTCATATGAAACTATGACTCCAGGCTTGTGAGTGGAATACCTGCTACATATATACTTAAAATTTTATTTACTGTATTGCACTATGGTCTTTATTCTATTTTACAGAATATCTGTTATATTGTCATTTTAAGAAGCTCCACCCGTTTTATGTATGTATATATTCATATGTAATTTCATTCTAACTGTATTAATATATATATATATATATATATATATATATTGGTAACAAAATACACTTAGAATGACATTCTATATATATCTATCTATATATAAAAAAAAAATAACCGCATATTATATATATATATATATATATATATATATATAAATACATATAATTACATAAAAGATTACATTAGTATACACGTAGAATTTAAATACCTATAAATGCATATATATTAAAATTCTACGTGTATATTTAAGTAATCTTTTAACATAATTATGTGGTTTGATTGATTAAAATTTGATTGACATGCCTGACAACACAGGGAGAAAGTGCAGAGACTTTAATTCGCAAGTACTATATTTGACCCTGTAACTCTCCAAGACAACAAAAAACCTGCACATAGGGGGTACTGTTTTACTCGGGAGGCTTTGCTGAACTCAAATATTAGTGTTTCAAACTGGTAAATTGTATTACAACGATGATATTTTAAGTAAAATTACTTTTTTTTCATTTTTTACAAATGAACAGCACTTTTATGGACTATATTATTGTTGTAATATGTTTTACTGTTTTAAAACACTAATATTTGTGTTTAGTGAAGTCTCCCGAGAATAACAGTAACCCCCATGTACAGGTTTTATGGTGTTTTGGAAAGTTAGAGAGTCACGTATAAAGCTTGCATTTCATTTTTTTGACATTGAAATTTGCCAGATTGGTTATGTTGCCTTTGAGAGCGTATGGTAGCCCAGGAATGAGAATTACCCCCATGATGGTATACCATTTGCAAAAGTAGACAACCCAAGGTATTGCAAGTGGGGTCCAGTCTTTCTTAGTAGCCAATTAGTCACAAACACTGGCCAAATATTAGTTTTTTGCTTTTTTCACACAAAAATAAATATGAACGCTAACTTTGGCCAGTGTTTGTGACTAAGTGGCTACTAAAAAAGACTAAACATACCCCACTTTCAATACCTTGGGTTGTCTACTTTTTCAAATGGTATGCCTTCATGGGGGTAATGCTCATTCCTGGGCTACCATACGCCCTCAAAGGCAATTTTTTTTTAAAATTTTTAAAGTCTCAGTTGCCTAAGGAAAAAACCCAATTTTGAAATCTATAATAGATACCTCACTAAGCTGACCAAACCAACGACTATTCACCTGGTTAGAAATATGGTTAATAGCATGGATGCATTTTTTTTTTTTTTACTTGGAACTTTTTCAGGTCATTACATTCATTTTTGTTACCCGCTAGATAAAGAATATCTATTTGGCAAGATTGAAGATCAATCTATTTTTCGAACTTGTAATAATTAACTGTGTAGACAGATTAGATTAGCGAATGCCCAATGGGCAGAGTTACGGCTAATGGCAAGAATGTTATATATATGGATAAGGGTATCTAGCAATACTTGCAACTTAATTAATCTACACTGTCATATATGGTGTTTGACATGAGCTATGGTCTAAGGCAATGCTAGTTTTGCATAATGTTGGTAGTTATGCAATTACGTCATAACATATGGGCATTGTATACTATTTCTTGTTAAGATGCCTTTTCTTCCTTATTTTCCTCCGTTTTGGATATAATTAACCATAAATTATATTGGTAAACTCTATATATTATGTCTTTGATGGGTATTTGAGTATGGATTAGGCACATTAGGTATATATAAGAATGGTATAAAGCACATTTGCAATTTAGTGGATCTACACTTTTTCAAATATGGAGTTCGACATGAAGGAACTTTATAGAGATTTTTCACATATTTTGTATTAACACAAGCTTTGATCACGATAGGTATAATGTGATATTATTAGTACACTTTTCCAATTATGGAGTTTGAAATGAAAGAATTTTACAGAGATTTTACACGTGTACTTTGTAGTAACACAAGCTTTGATCACAATAGTTATGATATTATATTATTTAGTATTAATAAGAATGGAAGTAAGCCATTCATAAACGAGTAGTAATAAGTACAATATCATAATATGGGTTTGAAAAAAATATATATTTTTTTTATCTTCACCTATGATAAAATTATGGTCTATTAGACATTACGTGGGTATTAATGGGGTGAATAAGGTTAGAGATCTTGGTAAAAGTAAGATAATATATAAGAGGTAAAGCTGATTTTGATTACAATAGGTAGGGGGAGCTAGACTATGGGGATATCAGGGAAATTTGGAGATAGAATGGTCAAGGGAGGGGAAAGGAAACGGAGGGATTGTATTATCATACTCAAGAGCTGGAGAGGCAAGTTGAGCAGAGTTAGATTATCAATTCGATGTAACATGGTTCTTTAGGTTAGTGTGGTCCGATATCCTAGACAAAACTAATCGATCTACTGAACGTTATAGAGTTAATCATAGGTTGGGTATTTGGAATATTGTTTGGTTTCTGATGAGGTTTGGAGACCTTTCTCCTCTTGCCAGTGTCCTTATTTCTGCAATTATAGGCAGGTCTTGTTCAGGAGGTTATAAGTACATATGTCTCCTCATTGGACTACCAGGAAGGGATGTGCTTCCCTTCCTGGAATATGTTCCACATTTT
This sequence comes from Pelobates cultripes, assembly GCA_933207985.1. Taxonomy (NCBI): domain Eukaryota; kingdom Metazoa; phylum Chordata; class Amphibia; order Anura; family Pelobatidae; genus Pelobates; species Pelobates cultripes. Next base: position 202,205,231 of record OW240917.1, on the reverse strand, counting down.
ATATTATATTTTGGAATTACAACAATTGAGGGAGGGGAGAGGAGAGGGAGATTTGTACTATTACAACTAAGAGTTGTAAAATATGTTAAGTAGAGTTAGATCAGTAATTCGCTGTGATATGGCCTTATGGGTTAGTGTGGTCCTATATTCTAGACAAAGTTAATAGATCTATGGATTGACATATGATTGATTACAGGCTAGATATTTGGAATGCCGTTTGGTTTCTGAAGAGTTTCGAGGCCTTCCTCCTCTCGCCAGGGTCTTCATTCCTGCAATCATAGGCAGGTCTCGTTCAGGGGGCTACATATATATATTTGTCTCCCCACTGGATTACCAGGAGGGGGTTTGTTCCCCCTCCTGGAATACTTTTTATGTTTTATGTATTTTATTATGTAAATGTGTATTTTTTGTTTGTTTCCGAGACTCGACCTGTGGTGCAATCAGCACAATAGGTGCTATGACGGTACTTAATGTGGTATCATGGAATGTTCATGGTTTGAATTCACCACAAAAAAGGGGAGCGGTCTATAAATTTCTAAATGAAAATGATATAGACATTGCCTTTATTCAGGCGACACATTGGATCAACTCTCCAGAGAGACTCTGGAAGTTTAAGAAATTCCCGTTAATATTTTCTTCAAATATGGAGGGGAGTAAAAAAAAAAAGAGGCACTGCTATCATATCTCCAGCAGAGTTAATTTTGAAATGATACATCTAACTGGGGACCCAATGGGAAGATATGTGATACTCATTTCAAAAATTGAATGCATTATCTATACTTTGGTCAATATTTATGCACCAAATTCTTGCCCGGGGGATTTTTTTGGATGAAATCATGGAAAAGGTTGATGAATTAGCATGTGGCAACATTATAATTAGGGGAGATTTTAATTGCGTATTGGACCCAACACGGGACAAAAGTCATAAAAATACTAGAGATCTCAAATCTGTAAATGTCCATCAGACCTATTCTCGAATAGATATGTTTCTGGTGAAAGCTGGGTTTTTAAGATCAATTATTAAATCCAATATTGGATCTATAGTTGTGTCGGACCATGCATCAGTATTCATCAAGGTTAAGTTAAAAGGTGGTCTTAGAACAAGGACAAGGTGGAGACTTAACGAAAGCCTTCTGAAAGCAGAGTTTAACATTGATTTTTTGTCATCTGAAATTGAAATTTGTTTTTGACTATTAATGATAATGGGGAAGTCTCCACGGCAATAGTATGGTGTACCTTTAAAAGTTTTATAAGGGGATTATTGATTAAACTTGGTTCTGAATTTAAAAGGAAGAATCTTTGCAAGAGTTAAGAATAAAATTGGCAAATAAATTTTAAATTTAAATTAAATTAAACGTTTAAATAAAAATATGCAGAACAAAGACTTAATTGAAGAAATCGCTAACTTAAGGGAAATTATCAAAGATAGAATTTATGATATGGTCAATAAAAATACATTATTTCTTAAGCAAAGATGGTACCATAATAATAATAATAAAATAAATAAAGATCTTTCTAAAAAAATCAAGAATAACCTTAAAGATAAATCTATAAAAAAAATCGTCTTAGGGGATAAACATTTAACGTCACCAAATGACATTGCAAATGCATTTGCGGAATTCTATAGATCCCTATATCATCTAGAGGAGGTAGGGAAGAGTAGAGAAGAAATTGATAAATTCTTGATAAATCTTAAACTACCAAAAATTAATCAAAAGAAGTTGGAAATGTTGAATGCCCCATTTTTATTATCAAAAGTAACCAAAGCAATAGATAACCTAAAACTGAATAAGGCACCAGGCTCCGATGGTTTTTCAGCAATGTTCTATAAAACCTTTTCTAGATTTCTTTCCCCTATCCTTTTAGAGATGTTTACGAAGGTATCCGTGGATACCCCCTTCCCCAATGAGATGTTGTTGGCTTCAATTATTCCTATACCCAAAGTAGGGAAAGATCTAACACTTATTACTAACTATAGACCTATATCTCTTATTAATTTAGATATGAAAATATTTTCTCAAATATTGTCTAATTGATTTAAAGAGGTAATTGGAGAACTGATTGATGTTGATTGGTCTGGATTTGCGAGAGGGAGAGATACTACTGATAACACTCGTAGGATATTTAACTTAATACATAGAATAAATGAGCATAAATGGGGATCTGTTATTATGGCCCTCGATGCTGAGAAGGCCTTTGACAGAGTCAATTGGAGATTCCTTGACTCTGTCATGGGCCAGTTTGGCCTAGAGGGACAGGTTAGATATAAAACTATCCTGTTATATAGGAGCTCTACAGCCAAAATAGTTAATTCCTTTATTGAGTCTGACCTCTTTGAGGTTAAAAATTGTACTTGACAGGGTTGCCCTTTGGCTCCCCTGTTATATATCCTTACAATTGAATCTTTGGCCACTTTGATCAGACAGAATACTGATGTAAAGGGGGTCAAATCTCTCAACAGGGAAATCAAGGTTTCCCTCTTTGCAGATGATGTCCTTCTTATTTTGATGGATCCGATGGTTTCAATTCCATCTGTATTGGATGCTATATCTATCTATAGCAGTTTTTCTAACTACAAGGTTAATATGAAAAAAATGCAAATCTTAGGCTCTTTTCTATCTGAAAGAGACAAACAAAAACCTCAAATGGGTCAGTGTCACCACCTTCCCACTGTTGGTAAGAGTGTAGCGCTAGATGAGTATATGTTTACAGTGCTCAAAAATACAGATATACACTTACCACTCAGGGTAATACCATAAAGTTAGACATATAAAAGGAAAAAAAGGAGAGAGAACATACATAGAGTAATAACGTTGGACCAATGTATCAGTGAATTCAATTATATATAAGTAAACTCACATTTGTTAGAGCCTTTTATATGGATATAGGCTCTAAACACTCAGATATCCGTGCCTTTAAGGTCGGCAACAAAACCGTATTAGCTTCTGCTTCTTGTTTTTTCTTCTTTCTTTCCCTTCTTTCAATTTGGGGTAAAGACTCCAAGAGAGAAGAAAAAGTAGACTTCTGGGTGCAGATTATTTAACTTTTTATATAAAGCAATATCTCTTTAAGAAAAAACTGCTCACCTTTTTCAGAGCCTTTTTAACTGGCTCTAAGTATAAACAGCATATGTGTCCAATATATAGGGTGACACTCCCTTTAGCCGGATTCAGAGATTCAGGATAGAGGTAAGTATATTCAAACACAAAATTTATTATATAAAAAAAATTTGATTAAAATTAAAAGTAATTAAAATATCAAATAGTAATAAGATAATATGAATAAATACAGTATGTGCTGAAGTCCTTCCTCTCCTGTTCCACCAAGACGCGTTTCGCTGTTCCTCAGCTTTTTCAATCGGTAGTATCTCTGTTGCCGGTCTTTGTTTATATTTCCTGGATGGGAGGGGTTGAATCTCGTCTTATTATTATTATTTTTATTTATTATTTTTTCATTTACATTTATTGTATTTCAGTACTTTATTTCATTTTGTTTGTAATTTAATTTAATTTAATTTTCATTATAGCTTTAGTAGTTTTTTTCCGTATTTACATATTTTTGAGTATGATTTCAAGGACTATTTAAAGTTTTTATATGAAACATAACATAACAAGTATGAAAGACTTTTTTCCAGTACTTTGCCCTTAACCACAATGGTGGATGGAATTATAAGTATATGGTGGATGTGATTACAATGGAAGGAGGGTACTAACGGAAGAAATAATGCGGCAGTGTGGGAAGGATTTTTACTAAGAGACGCTTGAAATCCGGAAGTGACGTCACGCGCACGTTACGTAGTGCGTGATGACGCCACTATAGGTGAAAGCATTTCATTCCAAGACACTTATGTACGACGCCATCCGTGATTGGATGCCACACGAATGACGAGATTCAACCCCTCCCATCCAGGAAATATAAACAAAGACCGGCAACAGAGATACTACCGATTGAAAAAGCTGAGGAACAGCGAAACGCGTCTTGGTGGAACAGGAGAGGAAGGACTTCAGCACATACTGTATTTATTCATATTATCTTATTACTATTTGATATTTTAATTACTTTTAATTTTAATCAAATTTTTTTTATATAATAAATTTTGTGTTTGAATATACTTACCTCTATCCTGAATCTCTGAATCCGGCTAAAGGGAGTGTCACCCTATATATTGGACACATATGCTGTTTATACTTAGAGCCAGTTAAAAAGGCTCTGAAAAAGGTGAGCAGTTTTTTCTTAAAGAGATATTGCTTTATATAAAAAGTTAAATAATCTGCACCCAGAAGTCTACTTTTTCTTCTCTCTTGGAGTCTTTACCCCAAATTGAAAGAAGGGAAGGAAAGAAGAAAAAACAAGAAGCAGAAGCTAACACGGTTTTGTTGCCGACCTTAAAGGCACGGATATCTGAGTGTTTAGAGCCTATATCCATATAAAAGGCTCTAACAAATGTGAGTTTACTTATATATAATTGTATTCACTGATACATTGGTCCAACGTTATTACTCTATGTATGTTCTCTCTCCTTTTTTTCCTTTTATATGTCTAACTTTATGGTATTACCCTGAGTGGTAAGTGTATATCTGTATTTTTGAGCACAGTAAACATATACTCATCTAGCGCTACACTCTTACCAACAGTGGGAAGGTGGTGACACTGACCCATTTGAGGTTTTTGTTTGTCTTTTGCATGTGGAGAGTGGTTTTTGGAGTACCCTCATGAGTGTTTTATAGCAGCTTCTTGATATCTATACTATACGTATAAGCGCCACCTATTTCCACACTTTTCTCTGTGTTTCCCTCTTTTCTATCTGAGGCTCAGAAAGATCTTCTGACTGCACGCTTCCATTTTTTCTGGGCAAAGGACACTATTGGCTACTTGGGGATTAAAATATCCTTTGATATTAGATAAGTACTAGTTCAAAGAATTTATTGCCATACCAGAAAACAGATAATCCATTAAATCCATGTAGTTTAATACAATCAAATACCACATCCCCACATAACCACTGTGGCAATCCTTGGTGCTTATTTACATTAAATAGTGGTGGTAGTTAATATCATTTGCATAATATAGTCAAAGGAATATGAAAATGCTGAATGGTTAAATACACATAACTTATCTTATTCCTAACACACATTGTTAATGATACACCATATTATAATAAAGCAACCTAAACGAGTCCGACCCAGTCAACCCAGTTCTAGTGCCTAATTCCACTTTGCACCAGGGAACCATATAAGTTAGACTTCTTGCCAGTTGAAAAAATAGAAAAAAGGAAAAAAAGAAAAAAATAGAAAAAATGAAAAAATAATAAAAAATTGAATCAAAAGCACAGGAGGTTTTTTTCCGAACCGAAGAAAGGCACTTTCCCGTGCCTTAACTGTATACATTGTAATAGTATAATTAGGGGTGAACTTTTCTCCCACCCGCTATCGGGTAAACAATTTCAAATATCGGATTACTTCACATGCAATAGATTAGTGTTCAAACTCAAGGAAATCGGTCTAGATGAAAATGTTTGTTCTTGGGTAGAACATTGGCTTAAAAACAGAGTACAAAGAGTTGTCATTAATGGTAAATTTTCAAGCTGGACAGAGGTGGCAAGTGGTGTCCCTCAGGGGTCTGTTCTGGGACCCCTTCTATTTAACATGTTTATAAATGATCTTGAAGACCGCATTGAAAGTCATGTTTCAGTGTTTGCAGATGACACCAAACTTTGTAAAACAATACAATGTGAGCAAGATATTACTTTGCTGCAGAGGGATTTAGATAGACTGGGGACTGGGCACTCAAATGGCAGATGAAATTTAATGTTGAAAAATGCAAAGTTATGCACTTCGGCGTAAAGAATACACAAGCAACGTATACCCTTAATGGAAGCGAATTAGGGATAACAACACATGAAAAGGAATGTCAATCAGCAGTGGCCAAGGCCAGTAAGGTATTGTCATGCATGAAAAAGGGCATTCATTCTCAGGACAAGAATATAATTTTGCCTCTTTATAAATCACTGGTAAGACCCCATATTGAATATGCTGTGCAATTTTGGGCACCTGTTCTAAAGAAGGATATTATGGCACTAGAAAAAGTGCAGAGGCGGGCTACAAAATTAATAAAAGGAATGGAACATATCGGCTATGAAGAAAGGTTAACAAATTTAAACCTATTTAGTTTAGAAAAACGTCGCCTGAGAGGGGATATGATAACATTATACAAATATATTCGGGGCCAATACAAACCATTGTGTGGAAATCTATTCACAAACCGGACTTTACATAGGACACGAGGCCATGCGTTTAGACTGGAAGAAAGAAGATTTCGTCTAAGGCAAAGGAAAGGTTTTTTTACTGTAAGAACAATCAGGATGTGGAATTCTCTGCCTGAAGAAGTGGTTTTATCAGAGTCCATACAGATGTTCAAACAGCTACTAGATGCATACTTGCAAAAACAGAATATTCAAGGATATAATCTTTCAATGTAGGGTAATAACTGCTTGATCCAAGGATAAATCTGACTGCCATTCTGGGGTCAAGAAGGAATTTTTTTCCTAGCTTGTTGCAAAATTGTGCTTCAAACTGGGTTTTTTTGCCTTCTTTTGGATCAACAGCAAAAAACAAATGTGAGGTAGGCTGAACTTGATGGACGCAAGTCTCTTTTCAGCTATGTAACTATGTAACTATGTAACTCTGAATATGTGGTTTACATATTGAAATGTCCTTGTGGGCTCCTCTATGTTGGAGAAACTACCAGGCCAGTTAAGGAGTGCATTGGTGAGCATAAGAGGGACATTAGGATGGCCATACAGAAAAGCACATGCGAGAAACCAGTACCTAGACACTTTGTACAGTGCGGTCACAGGGTCAATCAATTGCACTTCCAGGTTATTGATTGTGTTTAACCCCTGCGTAGATGTGGCGACTGGCAAAAGGCACTTTTACGTAAGGAAACAAGGTGGATAAGCATCTTGGAAATGCTACACCTGCAGGGTTTAAACGAGGACTATGACCTGAAACATTTTCTGTGTTGCACTAAAAAGTGGCCTAAACAATCCCTTTAAGATGTATATAGTAATGTATACAGTAGTATTTAATATGACAACCCTCCCGAGCTAATTCGAGACTTTATACTTACAGCATTAGAATGGGACCTGGATTGGTCAGTTTATCCCTCCGACTCTCTCAATGGCTCTGAGTACATTGACCAGTTGTGGTCCGTAACCCGACTAGAGGCAGGGTCCATACTTAGAGAGACTGCAGACACTTTCACACATTACAACGCTGGTGAAGTATGCATTATTGACATTCTATTGACAGGTGGGGCGAAAGATTCATCTCTTATTATCTAGGACAATTGTATAATAAAATATCCTAAATCATGTGGGTTATAGAATTTATTTATATATAAAAAACCGCTATGGATATTACCATGTTAAAAATTAACTTTGTATTAAGGATTTAGGGGGTGTATCATACTTTTGGTTTTGAACATCTGTCACCATGTTACTGACAGCCCCTTATTTGTATATGTGTACAGTTTTTTCCCTTTTTTTGCTTTTTTCTTTAGCCCTATGATAAAATTCCTTGTTGGCAAAGAAGTAATTTTGACTTCACTGTATCAATACTATCCAGAAGTGAGATTACAAATATGTTTGTCCACAATTCCCTTTAAAATACACTGAGAGAGATATACAGGTGGAAAACAATCTCAGAAAATACAGTATTTACATGAGAAAGGCTGCAGGGAGCTATAGTTCTCACCTGAACAACCTCATTAAGCTGAAGTTGTTCAGGTGACTATAGTGTCCCTTTAATCTTCCTATCCATGAGGACTCAACCTTCCTCCATTTGTCTAACTGTTGTTGCAAATCTTTTAATAGACTGTCATAATTCGTTTGTATCATCCTGTCAATATCAAAGGATAAAAAACAAAGAAGTGTACAGGCACTCTTCTATCAGTGTTTACATTGAAAGCTAGGAACACCTCCAGTTGCAGTCATTCAGAGTGAACCAGAGGGACTTCTGAGTTGATGGAGGCATAATATGCCTCTATCCACTCAGATCTGCTGTGCACGAGCATCCTGTGATTCAGTATCTCCTCCCACTGCTGCAGACACTGAACTTTCCTCATAGAGATTCATTGATTCAATTCATCTCTATGAGGAGATGCTGATTGGCCAGGGTTGTGTTTGAATCATGCTGGCTCTGCCCCTGATCTGCCTCCTTGTCAGTCTCAGCCAATCCTATGGGGAAGCACTGTGATTGGATCAGGCTATCACATGTCAGCAGACTGCTTGTTTTTCCTGAGTCTAACAGCATGCAGATTTACAGTTTCTGGCTTGAATACAGTAAGATTTTTTACTATATTTATGGAGGCATGAGGGGCACAGGGGGGCTAGATGGTCGCGTTAACACTATAGGGTCAGGAATACATGTAGTTGCACTGGTGACTATGGTGTCCCTTTAAATATGATCAAGGCATTCCTGATACCTAAACTTGTATACTATCTTAAGGCAATTCCTTATAGAATGGGGAAAGGTATTTTTTTTGGATGGGTATTTTGAAACTAGGTAAATTGGACACCAAGCATTTTTCCAATAGAATATTGATAGATATGATTAATACCTCAAAAATCTTAAATAAAAAATTGAAATTGGAAGACAAATTACTATATGGGGTTCCATTAGTGGTCCTACAACACGCAATGGATAATATAAATGTTCAACCCTGGCTATACCTAGGCATATTGAAGATCTCTGATTTATGGGATGGATCTCAACCCATCCCATTTTACAAATGCAAGTAAAATATAATCTAAGGATTAAAAATTTTCTACTATCTAGAACTATACTCAAGGACCATAATGTTAATCCTCTTATTGTACTATATAAAAAGAAGGGAGGGATTTCTAGATTTATTAAATTTCTAGAATCAATGGAACAAGACACCCATGCTTCCTCCTTTACTAAATAGGAACGAGATATTGGGGAATCTTTTCCACTTCTGGAATGGACTAAAGCTACACTCCTAGTTAAGCGCTGTATACATAGTGTCTCTCTCTATGAAACACATCTAAAGATAATATATAGATGGTATATGGTACCGGCTAGACTCTATAAAATTTCATCTGTATATTCTAGGAATTGTTGGAGATGTGGAAATGAGGAGTGCTCTGTTTACCATATATGCTGGGAATGTCCAGGACTTAATAACGTAAAAATCCAAATGCTTGGTCTTGTTAACTCTATTTTCAAGGAGATAAAAGAAATTAGCCCTCAACTTTTCCTTTTTAATATTGGTTTTCCTTCACAAGATAAATATCAAAAATATCTTCTGACCCATATTTTTTTTGCCATTAAAATATGCATAGCTAGGGCTTGGAAATCTTCTATCCCATTATCATGGCACAATATTATGGAGCAAATAGACTATCAGCACAGGATGGAATCCAACCCCTTCTTTGGCACTAGGAATTTGTTCAAACTATGGTTACCCTGGACAAATAGACACTATATAAGATAAAGATTGTGATCCTTTTGAAGCCCCATTCGAGCCTCAGGAATTTACTTTATTCGTATTATATATATATTTTTTTTTATTATTATTGGTAAATTGATTAAGTTTTATCAATCTAACAGCTATAGTGTGGAAAATCTTTGGTATGAGCTTTTTAATAATGGTTGGTTATCAAACAACTATAGTATGATTGTAAGATGTACCGTATATACATATCTGATGGTTTTCACTGAATATTGTATTCTATATAGAAACTTTCAGTATTTAATGCTAAATATTACCTCTATTCTTATATATTACCACTATGTCCTTGTTTAAAGCAGTTATATTGATGTATTTTTTCTCTCTTTGTTTTGTTCCTTTTTTCTTCTTTAAGTCAAATGCTATAAATTCAATAAATAAAATAAATATATTTATTTAAGTGATACTATAGGCACCAAACAACTTTAACTTAATGGATTGATTTTGGTGTATAGAACATTCCACTCAACTATCTGCCATTTAGGTGTCAAATTTCTTATCTGTGTTTGATTACAGTTTAATTAAAGGGACACTATAGTGTCAGGAAAACCGCTTGGTTTTCCTGACACTATAGTACCCTGAGGGGGCCCCCTCCCTCAGGGTCCCCTTTCCGCGGTGCTGAAGGGGTAAAAGCCCCTTCAGCTACTCACCCTGTTCCCTCGCTGGGCTCCCTTACCTCTCCTCCCCCACTGACATCAGCATCCTTGTCTGACATTACCGCGCATTCAAAGTGTCCGTAGGAAAATCATTTTTCAATGCTTTCCTATGGACGCTCTGCGTGATTGAGGACTAATATGCCTCAATTATTGCCGATGCGCCTCTAGTGGCTGTCCAGAAGACAGCCACTAGAGGCTGGCTTAACCCCAGATGTAAACATAGCAATTTCTCAGAAACTGCTATGTTTACATCAGGCAGGGTTAACCCTAGAGGGACCTGACACCCAGACCACTTCATTGAGCTGAAGTGGTCTGGGTGACAATAGTGTCCCTTTAATATTAAATAAAAACATCTAAAGTAAACACACTGGCTATCATGTCTGCTTAAAAATGTAACATTTTTCATGTAGACATGTGATTCACTGTCAGGTGTATCTAAACAGAAACAAAAGGGATTTAACTCCTAAATGGCAGGGAACTGAACAGTAAGACTGTAGGGTCATGATCTATGCACTAAAATTGCTTTATTAAGCTAAAGTTGTTTTAGTGCCTAAAATATCCATTTAAGTACTAAAGCTGGTATCTCAAATGCATGGGGAGATTTGCTGTTATGTCGATCAGAATGTAGAATCATTTGAAATGTTTATCTAAAAATATTTAATCAGGGCCAATTTATGATTTATGAATTTTTGAAATGACTATTTTTACTATATATGAAAAAAGCAAATATCTCACAGCTTACCACTTTGGTGAAATGTCTTCTTTTTGCATAATACTATATGCATAATTCAATTTGAAAGTATGTGATTGCAAGAAATAAGGAACTCTCCAGCATCAATATTATCTCAATAATAGAAATCATTTCATTCTTAAAGTGGTGAGATGCTTGTATTGGTATTCCCTATGGACGTTATGAGACCTTTGGATAAGAGAATCAGTACTTGGGTTTGGACAAGAGGACAACACAGATTTGGCACAAGAGCAAGTTAAAGAAGACCATGTATGTTCTCTGGATATTTTCATATTAGGACTTGTATCTTTTTTTTCCATTTATTTATATGTAGATGTATGTTACTTTAAGTCTTTTTCATTTAGCAATATTTATTCATTATATAGATAAATTAATTGTTAGTAACATCTTAATTTTTACTATAAGTACCTTACATATAATGAAGTTTTTTTTAAAAATATATTACCAGTTGGTACTCGTTTGACCTGTACTATTATTGGTGCATGTTATCTCTTTTTACTTTCATGTATACTCCTACATTTTAAGAATTTTATCCTGTGTATAAGTATTTTAGGCAGCACACCTCACTTTCTTTTTGGTAGTTCTTGTCATTTGGAAAGCTTATTCAAAATTATAAAATAAAGTTACTAGCACACTATTCCAAATCTCTATGCACATTTAAATAACTGGAGGTGTTTTAGTATTACTTAAATGCCCATTAAAATGTGAGCACATTTGCCATGTCAAGGGAAACCTCTTTAGGTGACCCTACACCAACAATTAGCCCACTGCTTTCAGCTAAAAGTAAAAATCTCTAATGAGACACAGAGGTGTATTTTTTAAACCCCTACACACTTATTAACTTTTAATAAAGAACACATGGAGTGATCAGCATCACTGTAAATTGGCTCTGTAATAAAAAAAGCAAATACAAACATACAAAATTAAGAGCTCATACTTCTACTGCTCCTGAGTGGCAGCAATGATTATAGTACACATCAGCCCCAATACATGCAATAAAAAACATAGAAAAATGTTAAGTGCACACTATCCCAAATTCCTATGCACATTTAAATAACTGGAGGTTTTTTAGTATCACTCCAATGGCCAAGTGTAAGTTCACCTTCCATGTCAAGGCAAACCTCTTAGTGAGTCAGTACTACAATAACAATTCACAATTGCCCCGTTGCCCCCCTGGATCCGCCACTGTTTCCAGCCCAAATACTCACCCTTCTTGCTGGTCCTGTGATTAGGAGGGTACTTCCTGACAACCCACCAAAAACAATAATCTCTGCACTCACACACAGCACCCCCAGACACACACAGCGCACCCAGACACACACAGCACCCCCAGACACACACATCATCAAGACACACACAGCACCCTCAGACAGAGAGCACCCGCGCTCACACACACACACACACACACACACACATATATATATATATATATAATATATAAAATAACCCTCAGTGAGTTAACAGACAAAGAAAATTAAAAACCTAGAATGTGACGGCAGATAAAAACACCCTCATACACAGCACCCCTCTTACATACACACACACTGCGCCCCTCACACATACAATACGTCCAAATATATGCAGTCTTAATCCTCTACAATCTCCTATTCACACTCTGGGTCCTTTACACACTAGATTTCCTACACACACACTACATCCCTTGTCAGCAAACACATACAACATTCTCTAAACACAGCCTCTCTACAACCCCTACACACACTACGTCACCTATACACACACACTACAGCCTGTAAGCACACACTCGCTACATCCCCTATAACACTATGCCCCCTATACACACACTCTCTACAGCCCCTAGCCACACATATTACCACAAACACAAATGAAATTGGCCTATTTACACAATACCACACCACACTCTACATACACGCAATCCCACAAGCAGGCTCCAAACACATGCACCATACATTTTCCTAGCCCTTTTGTCCTCTGGTATCCCACTTGTGGAGACACCAGAGACAATTTAAAAGCAAACACATTGCAAGTATGTTATTAATTTGCTCGCTCTGTGCAGAACAAATTCAGGGCCTTTTTCTAATGCCAGAGCTCTTCAGCGGGGCTCTGCGCATTGAACCAACATGCTCACTTTGAGAGGGGGCATGCTTGTCATTAGTGATGACAAAACACACCCTCTCTGGCCGCCCCCTTCTTAGGGGGCCGCTCTGATTAAAAAATGCCCGGGCCTAATTTTTTTCCCAGTCCGGCCCTGGATGACACTGTGATCACATGATTTAAATCTTCTTGACTGACAGATTGACCTAATCCAGATAAAAATAACGGGGGCTTAGTTACGGTATATGATTATGTAGTACAAAAACCTGACACAAAGCCAAGGTACCTATTTAACCTTGCCCTGCAGAGAACCCAGAAGGAAGCTTTTTCCAAAGTAAGTGGATTCATCTCATAAGAGTAGGCATTAGGTTGCTAGGATAGAACCTGCCAAGAATAGGGTACATTGACGTTGTAGCAGGGTTATGCAATATATGATCATATGCTGTAACTACACCCCCATAATTTTCACTGGGTTAGGTGTTTTTATAGAAGACGATTGCATCATGTGAGATTTGAAATAGCTATTTAGTGAATGAGTGAGTGAGCTGGATGTTGTATGAATTGGCCCCAGCAACACCTTTATAATGTATGCATGTTTAGGTGAGTGCAGCATGTTTGGTTTCATATATATTTGGGAGTCAAGGCCAACTCTCCTGAGTGAGCTAAAAAATAAGTTAGTAAAACTTCTAAAATAAATTAGTAAAATATCTGATTGAAAATAAAACCATTTATTTAATGCAGGCTGTGTGAATCACAGCCAGGGGAGATAGGTTTGCATAAACAGAAAAGTTATTTAACCTCTAAATGGCAGAGAATTGTACAGTGAGACTGAAGAGGCATGAAATATACATACAATCTGCTTCATTAAGCTAAAGTTGATTTAGTCATTATAGAGTCCCTTGAAGTCAGGGCTCAACTTATAGACTTATGTCCAGTTTTTGGTTGTTTTTTTTTAGTAGTCACTTAGTCACAAACCCTGGACAAAATAAAAGTTCATATTTGTTTTTTTGCATAATCCACACAGTATCTCCAATGTATAGATTTTCTGGAGTTTTGGAAAGTTACAGTGTCAAATACAGGGCTTGACAATTTTATTTGAATTTCAGCAGGGGACTGTCTATGTTGTCCGGCATTCCCCTCGATCCAGATCGTTGTATCCAGTCTCGTTGGAGGGCATGATTGTTAGTGCGTGCTTTGTCACCCTAAAGGTGTTAACATAGCATGTCATAATGGCGTTAATGTGTTAAACGTACCTGAGTGCTGTCAGTAGCTGAGCTGTATACATGGGTTGGAGTAAGGGCTTGTGGCTAAGGAAGCATGCTTATTGTGTTTGTCAGTACCAGGTGCAGGGAAACAATACAGTCTAGTTACACCCATAGTGTCTTAAATAATATTTTAACGGGTAGTAAAATTGATTATAATTCATCCTGAAAAGTTGACTAACAGACAGGTGTTAGTAAGGTTAAACTTTAGCATTCACAAAACCTCATAAAATATATGTCATGTTTGCTTTGCATTAAATTGGAATCTAAACTGCAACACAAATGAGTTCTACAACAATTGCTACTTATGTTATATCTTTTATTATAAGTGCTATTAGTACAGACTTGTGTTTTCCATTCCCATAGTCGGAAACTTTTTTTATTTGCAGAGTCAAAACCTAGATATATTTGTTATGGCTGATTCCATACTTTAATTCACTAACTTAAAGCCACATTCCTAGTCAAGTCTCCAAGCCAACCAGTCACATTGCTCTATACTAGCATTTGAAGAAAAGAAAGAGGATCCTTTTTGTAAAAGCTTTCCTTCCCTTGAATCCTCAGTTTACATGGATGCTCGATGGGCTCCTATGGATAATTTTTTTTTTACAGCTGGATTTTTTTTCTGAATATCAAATGGCATCTCAGTTTCCATAGTTTCCTATAGAACACTCACATGCTGGTCAAATCCCTTTGCCAATTGGTATCGCAAATAAGCTATTCCAGTTAATGAATATGGGTTTTGACTTAACTTTGATGCGACTCAAAAATAATAAGCCCTACTGCATTAGTGAATTCATGTCATGCGTTTAGATATCTCCTATCACAGACATTTCCAGCAATTTAAGAGTAAAACAGGCTTTTTTTTTTTATCATTGAAGACTATTATCGTGTAACAGTTAAAAAAAACCTTCCTAAGACTGCTTGTTTCCCATATTTCTACAACCTAATATCTGTTTCCTTTATATATATTCTTCCATTGAACTATGACAATATACTGTATTTACTCGAATCTAATTCACCCTCAAATTATTTTGGATACTAGTTTTTGCCAATAAAGCTGCACATTAGATTAGAGTAAGTACAGTATTTTTCATAAACCACCCAGTAACCAACATGGGGTAAAGCTGCATCAAAGCATCAAATCCCAAGGAGCCTGCTTCTATGCAGCCCCAGCCACTCCTGTTTATTGTGCTGTAGTGTGAGGACTTGTGCTATATTGTAAGGAAGCAGTGATATATGTCGTTTCTTGTCTCCTCACTAGCTAATCTGTGGTAATTAATGTAAATCAAGAATATTTTGTTTCACTTATATCTTACGAACAAGGGAGTGTTGAGAGGTAAAATGCATGTGGGGTTTGTACAAAATTGTACTTTATTAAACTGTCCAATAAAATAGGAGGATAATGTAAGGGAAAGTTATGCCAAGGTGTATCATAACATTTGTGAACTACAATTCCTTTGAGTCTGCAGAAAGTGCGGGATTAGTAAAGAGAAGAGGTATGAATGTATATATGTAAGTGTGGAGAGGGTAGTGATATAAGGAAAGCAAGTGAAAAAAAACCAAGGATGAACATTTCCTAATAGGAAAATCAATATTGAAGGGTGAGAAATGAGAAGAAAGAATTAAAGCCTAGACCTGTAAGGGAGATAATGGTAAAAGGTGAATTGTAAGAGACAAAATTAATGTGGCATTAAAATGTTTATATGGTTGCTAGTATGTATGTACTTATATTTTTATATATTCTACTGGATTGAGATATAGTAATTTCAAGGGCTAATGGAAAAAGTGGAACTCATTGTCATGGAACCAGTATCATATCTAAAGTATTTGGATCTGGATTTTAGCTCTTTAGACACATATGACCAGACCGAAAAGCAAAATATGCAAAACTAGAAAAATGGTCAAAATTGTGGCAACTGACATTTAATGTGGATAAGTGCAAGATAATGCATCTTGGACGTAAAAACCCAAGGGCAGAGTACAGAATATTTGATAGAGTCCTAACCTCAACATATGAGGAAAGGGATTTAGGGGTGATTATTGCTGATGACTTAAAGGTAGGCAGGCAATGTAATAGAGCAGCAGGAAATGCTAGCAGAATACTTGGTTGTATAGGGAGAGGTATTAGCAGTAGAAAGAGGAAAGTGTTCATGCCATTGTACAGAACACTGGTGAGACCTCACTTGGAGTATTGTACACAGTACTGGAGACCGTATCTTCAGAAGGATATTGATACCTTAGAGAGGGTTCAGAGAAGGGCTACTAAACTGGTTCATGGATTGCGGGATAAAACTTACCAGGAAAGGTTAAAGGATCTTAACATGTATAGCTTGGAGGAAAGACGAGACAGGGGGGATATGATAGAAACATTTAAATATATAAAGGGAATCAACACAGTAAAGGAGGAGACTATATTTAAAGAAGAAAAACTACCACAACAAGAGGACATAGTCTTAAATTAGAGGGACAAAGGTTTAAAAATAATATCAGGAAGTATTACTTTACTGAGAGGGTAGTGGATGCATGGAATAGCCTTCCAGCTGAAGTGGTAGAGGTTAACACAGTAAAGGAGTTTAAGCATGCGTGGGATAGGCATAAGGCTATCCTAACTATAAGATAAGACTAGGGACTAATGAAAGTATTTAGAAAATTGGGCAGACTAGATGGGCCGAATGGTTCTTATCTGCCGTCACATTCTATGTTTCTATGTTTCTATGTTTCAATTCTATATTGCAAAATTCCAAAAATGTCAAAAGCATTAAGATGTAAACATTAATTAAACCCAGATGTAAACACCTTTCGGGTATTTGCATGTGGGTGCATTTATTTACTCTTTCAGCTTATGAAATTGCTACACTATTGGATTTCTTCTTTCACTATTTGTGTTTTATTTTCTGTACATTTTGCGTTCAATGACTGCTTAAAATTGCAAAATACCATATTTTGAAAAATGTCAGCTTTGAAACAATGATGTACTATTTCAATATTTCATTTTACTAGAAAAATGTAAGTGAATGCATTATCATAGGTGCCAAAAGTATTGAAGACCGTACCACATTTTGAAATCTGACCTGCAGTTCCAACTGCCAGGCAGATTTCAGCATGTTCCTTTGCCTGCCCAGCTTTGTCCCAGATTATGGGCATTATGCTATGCATATGTGATATTCCCCAAATCAGGTAAAGTGTTGTATCTGCTTTTTGAGATGTGTCTTTAGTTGCACCATTTATGTTGCCATATGCAAACTGAAAAACAGGAATTAAATTATTTTTGCACTCTTCTATATTTTTTCCATAGTAAATGGTGAATCAAGTATAAATGAATAGTAACATAAGACAGTTGTATTTGTTATCTAAAAACAATATATAGGTTTGTTTAGGTACATTATAAACAGATTTTATGGTGTAAAATCCATCATGGTCATCAAAGTCCACAAAATTGTCTTGACATTCAGTTAGAGAAACAGAAAAAGAACTGCCCTGGCATGCGATGAGTTAAACTTATTATTCAATTAAAAACACACAAAATTAAGCCAAGTGCTTAAAACTTCCACACCTCCTGGGAAGCAGCAACAGTATTCATCAGCCAAACTACAAAGAACAAAAACAAGGGGGAACAAAGCCCTAAACCCTGTAATGTAAATGTGCATATGGATTTGGGATAGTGCACAGGTAACACCTTATAAAATCAGGACAAATAGTACTTAACGCTACAACCGCATACATAGTGAATGAATAACTAACTCCACTAACTACCCAGGTAAAAAAAAACAAAAAACATCCAAATCCACTCAAGCAGAAACTGTAAAAACATGGACACGAATAGTTAAAAGCACAATAAAAGATAACGTCTCCTTAAGACAGCTACTTACTGTATTTTCTGGCATATAAGATGACTTTTTAACCCTGGAAAATCTTCTCCAAAGTCGGGGGTCGTCTTATACGCCGGGTATAGGGTCTATATGGCTGCCGAGGCACCCTGTGCCCCCATCGCCGGCCCTTCTAATGCTGCAGCCGCCTGAGAGCTCTATAGAGAGCGCTCATACGGCTGCCGCACTGCCTCTCTTTTCACCTCCCCTTCCCTGTGCAGAGTGGGTGGCCGAGCTCCTCTTCGTCCTGTCAGTCCGAGTGCTCACTGAGTGCTCACTTCCTTTCAGTCCGGCCGGGAACAGGTAACTGAATCTCCGGCGGGACTGACAGGACAAAGAGGAGCTCGGCCACCCACTCTTCAGAGGGAAGGGGAGGTGAGAAGAATGTAGGGAGGATTGGGGGGGGGGAGTAAAAAGAATATATCGCAATTAGCCTCCTGTGTGCTAGACCAGCAGGCATGGATTATATGCCCAAACAGCCTGGCACATACCTGGGCTTTAAATGCTATTTCAGATTATCATTATTTAATGTCTTGCTGTGTAGCTCTGTCTGCTCACTGTACATCATGGCTAATTTTTATTTGGTGTGCATTGGAAGAGGGGTAGTCTTATACAGCGAGTATATCCCAAACTCTATATTTTAACTGGAAAAGTTGGGGGTCGTCTTATACGCCCAGTCGACTTATATGCCAGAAAATACGGTAATTACATTTTTTTTCCACCAACAATGTTTCTTTCTTAAACATAAGACATGATATTAAAATGACAAAAAGTAAGAATGAGCCATAGATATTCCGGGGTGTCTGTAGTCAATATTCAAAAATAAAAACAAGAAAAAAAAACTTCAAGACAATTAACCTCTTAGGAATGGAACTAAAGCAAAACCTAGAATTTGAGGTTCTCTAAGTGCCCCTATACATATCATATATAGTTTGCTTAAAAAGAGAAATGGTTTTCTTTCAATAGCACAACATTAATTGTGAGTAAACTGTTTAAAATGGGAAAACAAGGAGGAAAAATGCATCCAGTGCAACTAATGAAAAAGTATTTATAATAAATTCCTGTATTGATCCTGATTGTTAGATGCCTCATATGTTTTAAGTAATTTTTGATCACCTAAAGCCATACCAACCACCTTTAACTATAGGTTTACACTAATGCTAACTGTACTTATCCTAAAATTACCCCTAAACTTAACCCTACCCTATGCCTAACTATGAAACAGCATTAAAGGACCATTCCATACACATAAAGCACCTCAGATTGTACATGGAGTATGCCATTTAAATGCCTGCTCATAAAAGTGCCAAGGCTGGTGAGGTTCACTTACCCCTTCTGTTAGCTATGTGGAGCTAACGGAAGTAGAGTGCACCTGCTTCCCACCGCAATGAATTGTGGTTCTTGTTGCCCCTCCAGGGTATGCACATCATAAGGGGGGGATAGAGGGAGATTGCAAAGAACAGCAGATTTTGCAAGCTCTTTTAAGATATACTCATGTTTTTCATGCATGTATACTGTTTTTCATGCATGTATTCATTTGGGGTATACCTACTAAATAGTAATTTTTGGAGTTGACCATTAACCCTAATCCAGCATTAACCCTTACCTTCAGTTATCTTAACACTAACCCTACAACGAACCCTACTAATACTAATGAAACCCTCTGCTAATATCAGTGCTGATATCACCATATATGTTTTTAAAACAGCAGAGAGTAATCTTTAACTGGCTGTTGTCAGTTTTACAAGGATATTTTCCTGTAATACTGAATTAAGCATGCTTCCCCAGCCCATCACACTGTAATCAGTGCTGGACATCTGGCAAAGCCTAGCACTAGTCACTATTGACATTTGGGTATTCAAGGAGACCCTGGGGGTCTCCTTTCAGCAGCACAAACCTGAGAATAACCACTGCTGAGCGAGAGTACACAGCAGCAGTGCTTTCAATGAATTAAAAAAACTGTATACAGTGCTTAATTTCAGCACTGCATGCATCTCATTGTGGGGCCACTAAATGTGGCCCCAACTGACAGAGGGGAGCCCCTTCCCTCACCGCAATTACTGAGAGTTATAAACCCCAGTAACTTAACTTGTAATATTATTATCATCTATATTATGCAGTTTTGGTATAAGCAGTAGCAAGTAATTGAGAGACAAATAATGTGGCTATATAACATGGACCTTTCTCAAGCAAGATTACAATCTAGAAATATAAATAAGTCCTTTGCTTCACTACTTCCTTTTGAGAACAGTTGTCTGAAGTTCATACATTTTGAAATAAGTATCTTTTTTAATGGAGCTACATTTCTTCTTTGTCGTCTCGGAGTTTAACTGTGTCAGTTTAAGGTGCATCTCAATTGTGCCGCAGAATAGAGCTTTTCCATAAAATACTGATATCCATACATTTCTTCTGATGACTATGATAATCAAATTCATCAAGTCTGTATCAATCTGAGCATACAGACTAGGAACATTCAGTGTAGGTAGGATGTAACCCCACTCTATGAAATATTAACTTAGGGGGCAAATAATTATGCAACCAACAGATGACTTTTTAATTAACATTTGTGCTACAAAATAGACAGCAGCAAAAGAAACCAGAAATAAAAATACTTCTGCATCTTCAATGCTTTTGCAATTTTGTATTAAACAAATAGGAACAAATCTCAATAAAAATTCATTTTATTTTCAAGTTATAATACTACAAAATGTGCAAATGTCCAAAGGGAGAAAATACTGTTGTAAGGTACAAAATTTTTGTTTGCCCTCATTGTTAGTGTCCCTAAAGTATTAATGGTTGGTCCTCTACTATTCTACATCTACAGATCTTCTCAGGGCACACATTTAACATATTTTTTATTTATTTATTTGTTTCTCTGGATATTTGCCAGAGGTACGCAAATTTGGCCAACTGTTCTACTCTGTTTTACATCTCACATAACGGATCTCCTGTCTGCCATATACTAGTTGACATCCTATCACTACATAAGAAGTTTCACTCCTTATGGTTCTTCCCTATTCCTTCCTGTTGTTCAAACTCTCCCTTGCTAATGAAGGCATTATAGTATTACAAACACAGCAACCACACCCAGGTCAGCGACCACACCTGCAGCCATCCATGGCATAGAGTGCACTGTGTGTGTAGCAAAGAAAAAGAAAAACAGGTTGCGCCCAATGACAAAATAGTCTCTATAATTAGCAAAATGGAACAAAGAAAACAATACAATAGTATAAATAAGGTACAGTCCTAGTCAAAGAACAGTGCTATAAAAAAAAAAAAAAAAAGGTACAGTCCTAGGTATACTTTTCTTTCTTTTGGGAGAAGATCAAGCCTTTTATAGTTGCTCGAAGTGTGTCCATGAGTACATATGAGAAAAAAAACTGAAGACAGGAAGGTTCCAAGAGTATGTCTCTGTCACATCTTGCCTTGTTCTGCGGATCAGTCTGGTGATGCTTCTGGTATCCAGTACTCTTTTTACAATTCTTGTTTAATTTTTCTGGTTTTCTATGCTATGTCTGGTTTTCTTTATGCTGGCTTTCTGGGTTCATTTTTATATTCCGTCCCTGGATTTCCCATTCTCTTGTTTTCATTTAAATGTTTGTTTTATGTTGCCACACCCGTTTGTTTTCCATCATTCCTTTTGTTTCAGCCTGGACCTACAGCAGTGTTTCAAGTCTCTGCCCTTTCTTGCAGGTTAGTGCTATTGTGGTTTAGTATGGTTCTTTTAGCGAACATTAGGCAGTGTAGGACCTGCCGAATATGGGGTACATTGGCGTTGTGGCAGGCTTATGCAATGTATGATCATATAATGTAACTAAATTCCCATACTTTTCATACATAGTGCTTAGATATGTCTCCTCTTGTTTTGCCTATTATATCTTGTTTTGTTTTATTTTGTAATCCCAGTCCATGTACAGTCCTGTCCTGTCCTGCCCCCGTTTAGTTAATGTTCCCTTATATATTGTGTATATGTTCTGGGTTTAGCTTCCTATCCTTCTCTGGTTCTGGGTTCTACTAGTTCTGTCTTGTTTTCATGCTTGGTGACTATCCTAGTCTTGCCTTGTTTCTAGTACTGGATACATCTCAGCATATGTCTGCTCTGGCTTCCACTAAGCTGCTACAGGGTCTTGGTTTGTGGCCGCACAAACGCTGGTGCTCAACACCAGGGGGCGTGCGGTTACCCTGCACCAGACCCTGCTAATCCATTTCCACGCTGAGACTCCATTCAACATCAGGCACTCAGGGGTCCCGGTCTCCGTACCGCCACCCGTGACAGTCTCAACAAGTGGCACACACACACAATACACAGATTCCAACTCATATGAAATGGAGCTTAAAACCAGCTCCAATGTATACGTATATGTTTAAATCCCCACTTATGGATACACAGATGTCTTGGTGTGACTTTCAGCAGCAAAATAAGGACCATAAAAAGCAAAAGAAAACAATATAGTGCTCTCTGTGAATAGGTAAGTAATAACCTATTTGTATAGCGTGTGTGGTATAAACCAACTTTGGATTCTTTGTCCACAATGCAGAATTGTAAAAAAGGATCAGTGCTAAGGACGACCAAAGAAAATACAACGTATTATAAAAAAAGGCAGCACACCTACAAGCATAGTCTCTGGATACCAGGTAAAATAATACTATTAAAATAACAAAACAAATGCAAAATAGAATAAAATATATGGCAACACCAGAGAGTAAGAGCCAAATAATGTTATTGCTATAAAGTCAATAAAAACAGTCACAGTTACAGTCTTTACAAAAAATCATTGTCAAGTGATATAATAATAGAACCTGGCACATCATGACTTAAGAAATTAACCAAATAGATATTACATGTGATTAGAATTAGTAAGGTTAAAATGTAGAACAGCAAGACAGGGTGAATAAATAAGTATAAAAGAGCAGGACAAACCAAATCACGTGACTTGCCAAATGTCACGTGTTGTTAATAGGACTCGAAACGGTCTATGAGGAATGTAGACTCATGTAAACAAAGTATTGACTGAACTGAAGCAATGAATGGGAAAGGAGAAAACAGAAACAGGATCTTTTAAATAACCTTGGGGGAGAAAAAAAAGCACAAAAAAATTATAAAAAGTACTAATATGAAGGGAAATTGTAAAAAAAGTATACAAAGCAATACAAATGTATATAAGAAAAGTAAGAAACTAGAGAGGTATATATTTATTCTGCAAAAAACATCTGAAAGATTAAAAAAAAACATGAACACACACAAACATAAAATATAAATGGACAGTCGTCCAACCCAGTAAAAATTAGGAATGGCATGAGACAGGGGTGCCCCCTCTCACTTCTCCTATTCATCTTAATTCTAGAACCTTTTCTGAAGGGTATGAGAGACCATTCTGACATACACAGTTTCCAAGCACAGTTAAACATTTTCCACTTTTGCAGATGACCTGTTCTTCACTAAAACAGACCCAACAACGTGCCTGCCCCTTGTCTTGGAGGAAATCTCTACCTATAGTAGCATCTCTAACTTTCAAGTAAATATCACAAACAGTGAATGGACTGCGAGGCCCACTATTAAACAATGGGCAGTCCTATAGGGAGCCATGTTCAAAGCCACATTACACATCATACCATGGGACTGCTCTGGACCCACTTATTGTGGTCTTGATGTGGTCTTACAGTGATTTATAAAGAGTCAAAATGATATTCTCATTCATAGAATTAATGCCCTGTTTTATGCATGACAATACCTTACTGTCACGATTTGTAGGGAACCTAACACACAGACAGGATACTACAGACAGAATTGCAATACCAGTCCTTAGAATGGCAGGGCTATGCAAAAGAATAGTCAAAGCAAGCCAAGGTCAAAGGGAAAATAGAGAGATGGAATACGAAGAGACAAGCCAAGGTCAGGGAGCAGAGAAAACAGAGTAAACGTAAGACAAGCCAAAGTTCAGTAACCAATTAATCAGACAGAGTATAACGTGCTATTGGGCTAAACAAAGACCACAACAGGGCACTGAGGCAAGGGGAAGGTTAGCTTATATACACACAGTCTGATTGGCTAACCTCCAATTAGTGTTAACCACAACACGTGGGAGGGTCACATGACTGGCACACATATAAGGATGCTGCTCTGGAGCGTGCAGCATCAGAAACACATTCTGGAGGACGGCAGCAGGGACAGCCACACACCGCAGACAGGGACCAGATGACACCACTCGCGGTGATGAGGTTAACAAGGCCGTACTCCCTTCAATAGACGAGGTAATGCAAAGGGACTCTGCGAAAGCTGAAGTCGATACTCAGAGATAAAGTCGGAACCTCATACTCCTTACCAGAATCAGCACGGACAGGACCGGGACGTCTAACAGGCCGCGTGTACCAGTTGCACAGGAGGGGTTTCAGAAGGGACTTGTGGAATGTATTGGGGATGTGCAGTGATGAAGGCATTCTCTGGTTCCTGACTTCGGCTTGTTTATTCTTATTTCTGGCTCCCTGACCTTGGCTCTGTCTATTTCATTTTCCCGTATCTCTGTATCCCTGACCTTGGCGTGCTTGACTATTCTTATCTCTCATTCCTACGTTAAGTCCAGCCACTTTAAGGTCCGGTAATACGTCTATCTGTGTTCGCCTTTATTGTTCTCTGGTTTGTGTGTTGGGGAGTATAACCTTGACAGGCAAGTCCAAGAAGTAAGAGACTGGATTGACCCTGCGCAGCCCCCTACACGGACCGATGAACTTGGGTGCCAGCTTCATAACAGGGACACGAAGGCACATGTTCCTATTAGACAGCCAAACCCTATCACCAGGTACATAGCTGGGTGCTGCAGCCTTCGGCGATCAGCGAACCTCTTCTGGGACTTGTCTGCACAAGAGAGAGCTACATGGACCTGATCCCACATTTCCCGTAGATCGGCAAGGTGGATGTCCAAAGTGGGTATTCCTTGTCGGAGAACACACCAGTTAGGACGTTGGGTTGCACACTGTTATGCTAATTGATAGATCTGAAGTGGAACACAACTGCAGAAAGACATAAGCAAAGTATTTCCTCAGATGAAGGAACGGAAATATATATAAGGATATAATTAGAACAAGTCCTCTTGCTTTAAGGCAATCCAGTTAGAGAATTAATAGCTGAAAGTGATTAAAGCAGAAGAGTAATTCCAGCAGTTTTGAAGTAGTGAAGACAAGAACATTCCAATTTATATTAGTAAACTCCAAATAGGAAGATAGTTACTTAAAGAGTAGCAGAAATGTAGCAACAATGTATCTGAATTACAGAGAAGGTTGACACACTCCAAATAATCACTGCTGATAGAGTAGTAATTTAATACTTAGGATCTGCTGGGGAATGATTTCCAATTCCGTTTGCAGATCTCTATGATGTGGAATCTCCGTGGATATAAATCCTATTTGTGGTTAAGAAGCTGTAGAAGAACTTTAAACAATCCGAAGTCAGGGAGAGGAGAATGAAGATCAGCGGTAAAAAGTCAAGGGGTTCGGTACATGTAGAGAGTATTCAGCGAGAAATTTAGTAGCCGGTCAGAATATCTTGAGGAAGCCTCAACAATATCCAACCATTTTGAAACTGGCGCGGTTTCCCTATAAGCGTGAGGGAGCCGCGTCAGAGAAAGGGGCATAGTGTTACTCTGTCTACCCAGACAGAATCGGAGTTGCGGAGAAGCCAACAGGTAAGTCCTGATATATCATATGCCACCTGGAAAGGACTTAAGCCAGTAGAGGCATGAGAGACCGTGTTTCTGGCAAACTCAGCCCATGGGAGAAGGTGGGACCAATTTCCCTGGTGCTCGTTATCAAAGCAGCGCAGGTAGCATTCCAGAGACTGGTTCACCCTTTCAGCAGCACCGTTTGACTGTGGGTGATAGGACAAAGATATACCCATTTCTGTACAGAATCCCCTCCAAAACCTCAATGTGAATTGGGGGTCCTGTCAGAGACTATGTCTTCTGGTATACCATGTAGCCTGAACACTTCCTTTGCATAGACCTCAGCCAGTTGCACAGAAGAAGGGAGCTTCTTCAGTGGAATGAAGTGAGCCATTTTGGAGAATCTGTCGGTCACCATTAAAATGACTGTATGGCCTTCAGAGGGGGGAAGGTCCACTATAAAATCTATGGAGAGGTGTGTCCAAGGAGTCTTGGGTACAGAAAGGGGCATAAGAAGATTGGGTGGCTTGCTTGTAGGGGACTTAGATTGAGTACAGACTCGGCAAGCCTTAACATACTCCTTAACATCCTGTCTAGCAGAAGGCCACCAAAACTGTCTTGTTATGATTTCTTATCTTTTGCTGATACCTGGGTGACCCGCTGTCTTTGTCCTGTGATATAATGCCATAACGTTTCTCCTGTCTCTTACCTGTACGAACAATAAACCAGTGGGTGTTTCGGGTATTGCTTAGTTTTGGTAACCTTTTATCTTATTGAGGAAGAGGGAGGAGATTACGAGGTGGGTAGCGGCAACAATGTTTGCTGGAGGGACTATGGGTTCAGGGGGAGTAGGATCAGCTTCTAATGGCTCATGTTGCCTGGATATGGCATCCGCCTTGGTGTTGCGATACCCAGGTCTATACGTTATGGTGTGTTGAAAACGTGATAGGAACAAGGACCACCTAGATTGGAAAGAGGATAGCCGCCTGGTTTCTGCTTTATAAGAGAGGTTTTTATAGTTTATAATAACCAAGATGGGGTATCTGGACCCCTCCAGGAGGTGTCTCGACTCCTTGAAAGCCAGAACTATGGCTAACATTTTCCTGTTTCCTACATCATAGTTTCTCTCTGCATCTGATAATTTCTTGGAGAAATAACAAAACGGGTGGAGAGGATCATTATGTGTCTTCCTTTGAGAGAGAATTGCACAAACCCCTGACTCAGACACATCCACTTTAACTATGAAAGGCAGTGTTGAGTCAGGACGCTTCCGTTATCGTTTCGAAGGTCGCAAGAGCCTCGGGACCCCACTCACCTGGGTTGGTACCCTTTTTGGTCAACTTGGTAATAGGGTCAATTATGGAAGAGAAGTTCTTTAAAAACTTTCTGTAATAGTTCGCAAAACCTACAAATCTTTGTATGACCTTAAGCTCTTGCAGAAGTGGCCAGGACTTCATAGCCTCCAGATTACTGGGATCAATACTAAACCCATCCTCAGATATGATGTAACCCAAAAACTGCACAGAGGTCTGGTTGAAGAGACACTTCTCAGGCTTGCAATAAAGACCATTGTCCAGCACTTTCTTCAATACTGATCTGATATGTTTATGGTGGGTTTCAAGGTCTGGGGAATAAACAAGCATATCGTCTCGATACGCCACTGCACATACATGCAGGAGATCCTGGAGGACGTCATAAAGTACTGGAAGACTGCTGGAGGCCAGGAGTGTTACATAGGCCAAAAAGGCATTACCAGGTATTCATAATGGCCACTACAGGTATTGAAAGCAGTCTTCCACTCATCCTTTTCCCTTATCCTGACCAAGTTGTAAGCCCCCCTAAGGTCCAATTTATTATAATATTTAAAGCCTCTTCCATGGCCCCCAGAGCGAAGGCATTGACCGATCCCTCTTGCATTCTCTTGAACCCGTCTGGTCCTACATATATGATTTGATCAAAACCCACTTCTATGGTGGATACAACTACGTACAGTTCTCCATAACCGGGGCACTATTATTCACACTCAAATCCTATCAAATCTTTAAGAAAAATAAAAAATGTGTCTTTGTGTACTAGCCAGTACCTGTAACTGTTGAGCCTATAGATTAGACAACTGGCTATCGCCAAAACACTTGAGAACCAATGTATTGATACATCCATGGTGTAACAGAGCTCCCTGTACCCTAGCTGGGTACCTCCACCAAAGGACCGCTTCCTAGCTGGAACAAGCTGGAACAGTGATAAGCACTTTTCTCTCACAGTAATCAGATGACACATAATCCTCGGAGTACAACTGGAGTGTTTTAATCTGGCCAGATGGCCTGTTTATATATAAAATCTGAGTACAGTGAACACACCCAAGACACACCCAAAAACACACCCACAACATGCCCAAGAAATACAGTGTTACTGTGACAGCATAAAACATACAATATGAAAAACACTGTTACAGAGATCCCCTCTGTCTGCTACATACGGATACTTTTGTTTCTATTTGGATACCTTGTTCTTATGTGAACACCCTTTGTAGGCCATTCATATGCACAAATGACCGACCACCTGGCCTTTGGCATGTGCCGCTAGTTAACCCCGTTCATCTTTAAAACACTGAATAAACCGACGAACAGCGGACCACCCTACCTGAGAAGTGTGTCGACAATTAACCACCCCAGAGCTGCAGTTTGTGGTTAACCACAGACTAATTGGCTGGCATCAGCGTGGTCACTGTTTGTACATAAAGGACGGAACGGGGTGACGAACAAAATACCAAAATAACTACCGACCGACGACCACCTAGACACTGGCGTCTTTTTTTCACTTAACCACCTTAAAGCTGCAGTTTCTGTGGTTAACCGCAACATAATCACTTATCACTAGGAATGTACCGAACGGTTCGCCAGCGAACGGTTCCTGGCGAACATAGCATGTTCGCGTTCGCCATGGCGGGCGAACATATGCGCGGTTCGACCCGCCCCCTATTCGTCATCATTGAGTAAACTTTGACCCTGTACCTCACAGTCAGCAGACACATTCCAGCCAATTAGCAGCACACCCTCCCTAGCAGACCCTCCCACCTCCTGGAAGGCATCCATTTTAGATTCATTCTCAAGCTGCATGCTTAGTAAGAGGAGGGAAAGTGTAGCTGCTGTTCATAAGATAGGGAAAAGCATAGCTAGGTTAGGGATTAGGGTATGCTTTTTTTTTATTTATTTTTCTATGTAATGTAATTGCACTTAGTTGTCTGCCACTGCTGCCAGCTTCTGTGTCAGGCTCACAGTGCATACTGTGCCCATTTCCCCAGTCAGTGCCACCAAATACATCTGGTGTCACAATAGCTTGGATTTAAAAAAAAAAACTTTTTTCACTGTTATAAATTGAATAGCAGTCAGTTGTCTGCCACTGCTGCCAGCTTCTGTGTCAGGCTCACAGTGCATACTGTGCCCATTTCCCCAGTCAGTGCCACCAATTACATCTGGTGTCACAATAGCTTGGATTTAAAAACAAAAAACTTTTTCACTGTTATAGATTGAATAGCAGTCAGTTGTCTGCCACTGCTGCCAGCTTCTGTCAGGCTCACAGTGCATACTGTGCCCATTTCCCCAGTCAGTGCCACCAATTACATCTGGTGTCACAATAGCTTGGATTTAAAAACAAAAAACTTTTTTCACTGTTATAGATTGAATAGCAGTCAGTTGTCTGCCACTGCTGCCAACTTCTGTGTCAGGCTCACAGTGCATACTGTGCCAATTTCCCCAGTCAGTGCCACCAATTACATCTGGTGTCACAATAGCTTGGATTTAAAAACAAAAAACTTTTTTCACTGTTATAGATTGAATAGCAGTCGGTTGTCTGCCACTGCTGCCAGCTTCTGTGTCAGGCTCACAGTGCATACTGTGCCCATTTCCCCAGTCAGTGCCACCAATTACATCTGGTGTCACAATAGCTTGGATTTAAAAACAAAAAACTTTTTTCACTGTTATAGATTGAATAGCAGTCAGTTGTCTGCCACTGCTGCCAGCTTCTGTGTCAGGCTCACAGTACATACTGTGCCCATTTCCCCAGTCAGTGCCACCAATTACATCTGGTGTCACAATAGCTTGGATTTAAAAACAAAAAACACTTTTTTCACTGTTATAGATTGAATAGCAGTCAGTGTCCTTAAAGCGGGTGTGTTAAGCTAACAGTGGATACGGTGACCATTGCCACTACTTAGATCTGGTGACACAAAGCTTGTATTTAAAAAAAA
>OW240917.1:202064737-202175091 GCA_933207985.1 Pelobates cultripes | reverse complement strand
ATTTATCCTTGGATCAAGCAGTTACTACCCTACATTGAAGATTATATCCTTGAATATTCTGCTTTTGCAAGTATGCATCTAGTAGCTGTTTGAACATCTGTATGGACTCTGATAAAACCACTTCTTCAGGCAGAGAATTCCACATCCTGATTGTTCTTACAGTAAAAAAACCTTTCCTTTGCCTTAGACAAAATCTTATTTTTTCCAGTCTAAACGCATGGCCTCGTGTCCTATGTAAAGTCCGGTTTGTGAATAGATTTCCACACAATGGTTTGTATTGGCCCCAAATATATTTGTATAATGTTATCATATCCCCTCTCAGGCGACGCTTTTCTAAACTAAATAGGTTTAAATTTGTTAACCTTTCTTCATAGCCGATATGTTCCATTCCTTTTATTAATTTTGTAGCCCGCCTCTGCACTTTTTCTAGTGCCATAATATCCTTCTTTAGAACAGGTGCGCAAAATTGCACAGCATATTCAATATGGGGTCTTACCAGTGATTTATAGAGAGGCAAAATTATATTCTTGTCCCGAGAATGAATGCCCTTTTTCATGCATGACAATACCTTACTGGCCTTGGCCACTGCTGATTGACATTCCTTTTCATGTGTTGTTATCCCTACCTGCCCATTAAGGGTATGTATGCCAAGCTTGTGTATTCTTTACCGGCGCATAACTTTTGCATTTTTCAACATTAAATTTCATCTGCCATTGAGTGCCCAGCCCCCAGCTCCGCCTAAATCCTCTGCAGCAAAAGTAATATCTTGCTCACATTGTATTGTTTTACAAAGTTTGGTGTCATCTGCAAACACTGAAACATGACTTTCAATGCGGTCTTCAAGATCATTTATAAACATGTTAAATAGAAGGGGTCCCAGAACAGACCCCTGAGGGACACCACTTGCCACCTCTGTCCAGCTTGAAAATTTACCATTAATGACAACTCTTTGTACTCTGTTTTTAAGCCAATGTTCTACCCAAGAACAAGCATTTTCATCTAGACCGATTTCCTTGAGTTTGAACACTAATCTATTGTGTGGAACTGTATCAAATGCCTTGGCAAAATCCAAATAGATCACATCCACGGCAACACCCTGATCTATACTTCTACTTACTTCTTCGTAGAACGCAATCAAGTTAGTTTGACATGACCTGTGCTTCATAAAACCATGCTGATTTTTGCTGATAACCATGTTCTTCTCAAGGAATTCTTGAATATTATCCCTTAATAACCTTTCAAATATTTTACCAGCCACAGAAGTTAAGCTCACAGGTCTATAATTTCCAGGCAAGGATTTTGAACCCTTTTTGAATATAGGAACCACATCTGCCTTCCTCCAATCCTCCGGAACACTTCCTGAAAGAAAATAATCTTGAAAGATTAAAAACAGAGGTTCACTTATTTCTGCACTTAGTTCCTTAAGTACACGTGGATGGATACCGTCAGGCCCTGGAGCTTTGTTTATATTAACTTTCTTTAGTTGCTGAAGCACCTTGTCTTGAGTTAACCAATTACAATTATTCTGCAAGTTTTTAGTAGCTATCATTTGCACATCTATTGCCATGGGTTCTTCCTTAATATATACGGAGGAGAAATAGTTATTTAAAATTCCTGCCTTTTCCTGGTCTTCATTAATTAACACCCCCGTTTCAGTTTTTAGTGTACCTACACTTTCATTTTGTTTTTTTTTAGAATTTATGTACTTAAAAAATGCTTTGGAGTTGGTTTTGCTCTCTTCAGCTATCATTATTTCATTTTGAAGTTTAGCAAGTCTAATTGCCTTTTTGCACGCATTATTTGCATCCTTATATCTTTTATAAGATGTATCTGATTTGTCTGATTGTCTCTTAGTTGTAATCTCTTGTTTTACTTCTCTACTAAGCCACATTGGGTTTAATTTGTTTCTTTTATATTTATTTCCCAACGGTACATACTTAGAAATGTACCTTTGTAATATTTGTTGGAAGATGATCCATTTATCCTCAGTGTTCTTTTCACTAAAGAGTTTATGCCAGTCAATATATTGTAAAGCTTCCCTTAACTTATTGAAATTGGCCTTTTTAAAATTATATGTTTTAGTATTCCCCATGTGCTTTTGTTTTTTTGAGTTTATTTCAAAGGACACTATATTGTGATCACTATTTCCCAAGTGCTCACCTACTTGAATGTTGGTCAAAAGATCAACGTTGTTTGTTAAAACCAGGTCCAGACAAGCATCCATTATAGTTGGTGCTTGTACAAGTTGTGACATGAAGGTGTCATTTAACAAGTTTAAAAACCTAATTCCCTTTGCTGAGGCACTAGTCCCTCTGTCCCAATTTATATCCGGGTAATTAAAATCTCCAATAATTAAAGTGTTACCCAGATTTGCAGCTTTCTCAATTTGCTCAAACAGCTGTTGTTCCTCGTCAATATTAACATTAGGTGGTTTATAACATATCCCAACCAATAGTTGGTTTCCCTTCTTTTCCCCCAAGCAGATATTTACCCATAAAGCTTCTACATTATCCTCCTCGCATTCCAAAAGTTCTGAGGACATAGTTGACTGGCTAACACAAGACACCCAATCTTCTACAGCTTCCGCTCGGAACCTTGATGCAACATCCTCCTCCAGCTTAGCTTCGGGCACCTCTCAAGATACCACTCACCCGCCTGCCGCCACCACCAACACTAGCACCACAGCCGCTTCACTTGGTATGTCAGAGGAGTTATTTACACATCTGTTTGAAGAAATGAGTGATGCGCAACCATTATTGACAGAGGAAGGAGATAACAGGGATATGTCTCAGTCAGGCAGCATTACACATGTACGGTGTGATGATGATGATGTTGTACCCGCTGCTGCTTCCTTTGCTGAGTTGTCAGATACAAGTGAAGCGGTTGATGATGACGATGCGTCCATGGATGTCATGTGGGTGCCCGCTCGGCAAGAAGAAGAACAGGGTGAAAGTTCAGATAGGGAGACAGAGAGGAGGAGGAAATGAGTTGGAAGCAGGGGGAGGTCGTCGCAAGGAGCTAGTGGCACAGTCAGACAGCATGCATCGGCACCCGGGGTCAGCCCAACAGCACGCCAATCAACGCATGCTGTGTCCACCACCAGAATGCCGTCATTGCAGAGCTCAGCAGTGTGGCATTTTTTTGTGTGTCTGCCTCTGACAACAGCGATGCCATTTGCAACCTGTGCCAAAAGAAACTGAGTCGTGGGAAGTCCAACACCCACCTAGGTACAACTGCTTTGCGTAGGCACATGATCGCACATCACAAACGCCTATGGGATCAACACATGAGTACAAGCAGCACACAAACTCAAAGCTGCCATCCTCCTCCTGGTCCAGCATCTTCAGCCACGTCAACCACTGCTGTCCTCCTTGCCCCCTCTCAACCATCCGCCACTCCATCTCTCGCCTTGAGCAGTTCCTGCTCATCTGCCAACAGTCAGGTGTCTGTCAAGGACATGTTTAAGAGTAAGAAGCCAATGTCAGAAAGTCACCCCCTTGCCCGGCGTCTGACAGCTGGCTTGTCTGTACTATTAGCCCGCCAGCTTTTACCATACAAGCTGGTGGAGTCTGAGGCGTTCAAAAAATTTGTAGCTATTGGAACACTGCAGTGGAAGGTACCCGGACGAAATTTATTTTCACAAAAGGCAATCCCCAACCTGTACTCGATTGTGCAAAAGGAAGTAATGGCATGTCTGGCACACAGTGTTGGGGCAAGGGTCCATCTGACCACTGATACCTGGTCTGCAAAGCATGGTCAGGGCAGGTATATCACCTACACTGTGCATTGGGTAAACCTGCTGACGCTGCCAAGCATGGAATGCGTGGCTCTGCAGAGGAGTTGGTGACACCGCCACGACTTGCAGGCAGGCCTGCTGCCACCTCCTCTACTCCTCCTACTCCATCCTCTTCCATAACCTCCTCGGCTGAGTCCTCTTCTGCTGCTGCGTCTTGCTCCACATCAACGGCACACCCCCAGCTCCCCAGGTACTATTCCACATCCCGGATACGGCAGTGTCACGCCGTCTTGGGTTTGACTTGCTTGAAAGCAGAGAGTCACACCAGACAAGCACTCCTGTCCGCCATGAACGCACAGGTGGAAAAGTGGCTGACTCCGCAGCGACTGGATATCGGCAAAGTGGTTTGTGACAACGGAACAAATTTGTTAGCGGCATTGAAGTTGGGCAAGTTGACACATGTGCCGTGCATGGCACATGTGTGTAATCTGATCGTACAACGCTTTGTGCATAAGTACACAGGCTTACAGGACGTCCTGAAGCAAGCCAGGAAGGTGTGTGGCCATTTCAGGCGTTCCTACACGGCCATGGCTCACTTTGCCGATATCCAGCGGCGAAACAACATGCCAGTGAGGCGCTTGATTTGCAACAGCCCGACACGTTGGAATTCAACACTCCTAATGTTCGACCGCCTGCTCCAACAAGAAAAAGCCGTTAGTGAATATTTGTATGACCGGGGTGCTAGGACAGCCTCTGGGGAGCTGGGAATTTTTTTGCCACGTTACTGGACGCTCATGCGCAATGCCTGTAGGCTCATGCGTCCTTTTGAGGAGGTGACAAATTTAGTCAGTCGCACCGAAGGCACCATCAGCGACATCATACCATTTGTTTTCTTCCTGGAGCGTGCCCTGTGAAGAGTGCTGGATCAGGCCGTAGATGAGCGTGAAGAGGAAGAGGAAGAGTTGTGGTCACCATCACCACCAGAACCAGCCTTATCAGCATCGCTTGCTGGACCTGCGGCAACGCTGGAAGAGGATTGTGAGGAAGAGGAGTCAGAGGAGGAATGTGGCTTTGAGGAGGAGGAGGAAGACCAACCACAACAGGCATCCCAGGGTGCTCGTTGTCACCTATCTGGTACCCGTGGTGTTGTACGTGGCTGGGGGGAAGAACATACCTTCAATGAGATCACTGAGGAGGAGGAACGGGAAATGAGTAGCTCGGCATCCAACCTTGTGCAAATGGGGTCTTTCATGCTGTCGTGCCTGTTGAGGGACCCTCGTATAAAAAGGCTGAAGGAGAACGACCTGTACTGGGTGTCCACGCTACTAGACCCCCAGTATAAGCAGAAAGTGGCTGAAATGTTACCAAATTACAACAAGTTGGAAAGGATGCAGCATTTGCAAAATAAATTAAAAAGTATGCTTTACACAGCGTATAAGGGTGATGTCACAGCACAACGGGAATCTAACAGGGGAAGAGGTGAAAGTAATCCTCCTCCTCCCACGACCATGCCGGCAAGGACAGGATGCTTTACAGACGTGTTGTTGATGGAGGACATGCGGAGCTTTTTAAGTCCTACGCATCGCCACAGCCCTTCGGGATCCACCCTCAGAGAACGACTCAACTGACAGTTAGCAGACTACCTCGCCTTAACTGCAGATATCGACACTCTGAGGAGCGATGAACCCCTTCACTACTGGGTGTGCAGGCTTGAAGGCCTGAGCTATCCCAATTTGCGATAGAACTTCTGGCCTGCCCCGCTTCAAGTGTCCTGTCAGAAAGGACCTTCAGTGCAGCAGGAGGTATTGTCACTGAGAAGTGAAGTCACCTACGTCAAAAAAGTCTAGATTACCTCACCTTTATTAAGATGAATGAGGGATGGATCCCGACGGGACTGACAGTGGGCGATACATTCGACTAAAAAAGGCCTGATGAGATGAGCTGCCTTGGGCTAAAAATGGTCCACACGCTGCTGTATTTTAGCTCTGAATGCCAGTTGACTTGCGTGACTTATCCGCCACCAACTAGGGTTCAAGCCGCAATGTTTTAGGGCAGTGCTCCCCAACCTTTTTATCGCCGCGGACCGGTAAACGTTTGATAATTTTTCCGTGGCCCGCTTGTTTTGATTTAATAATTTTAATTTAATTGTATTTAAACATGCCTTCAAAATAAAATACAGCTACACCAAAAAATGAATATAAAGTGATTTATTTTATTTAACTCACTAGAATGCCAAATCAATGAGAACCCTGAGCTTGTTTCTTCGCAACGAGACGGTTCCATCTGGGGGTAATAGGAGACAATGACACCCAAAGTGTGTTGCTTATGTCCAGTTTATTCCGCTGTTTTGTTTTGGTTGCTGTCACTGCAGAAAACCCCGCTTCACACAGATAGGTTGTCGGAAATGGCAATAGGGATTTAAGTGCTGTGGTGGCAATCTCAGGGTATTCCGCCATGACTTTAATCCAGAACACCGACAGAGTTGTTGTCTCGAACATAGTTTTAAGGCCATCGTCATTTGCAATCTCCAGCAGTTGTTCTTCTTCTTGCATAGACATGCTAGATTCGCCTGATTTATTGGCAAATGGGTCGCGGATCCATTCCTTACCAGTTTGTGGGTCTTTTGTGGTTGGGAAGTAGCACTCAAACTCTTTTAAAAGCAAAGACAGATGATCGTGCACCAACTGGCAGAATGAATGTTCAAGCTCAGTCTCGCCTAAAATCCCCGCTAATGTCTGAAACATGTCCAAAATGCCTCTGTTCACGCGCCGTCCCCACAACTCCAGTTTGGCTTTAAATGCAGCTACTTTGTCTGACAACTTGAAAACAGTTGTCATTTTCCCCTGAAGGCCCAGATTGAGTTCGGCCAATGGCGTGGGGTTTGCCTTACGGCCAATCAGGAAGCGGGAGGACCCAGGAGGAGGATCAGTGTAACAATAGGGAATTTTCATTCGCTATTGTCACACAATGGGCGGGCTCGGGAGGGCGCAATGCTCTGCTTCTCGGCCGCCCCATTGAAATTAAAGTTCCTCGGGTGGCCCGGTACCATTCGATCCACGTACCGGTCCGCGGCCCGGGGGTTGGGCAACACTGTTTCAGGGCACTTTCTGCCTGGGAAACAAACATCAATTCTTCTGGCCGCTGCTACAGCAGCGGCTGCAACAATACCTAATTTTTCAGGCATGTGTACATGCCTAATTTTTCGGGCCTCTGGTGCTGCACTGTGGTTTCAAAAACCAAACCAAAAAAAAGGCACATAACAGGAATTAAACTGATAAGAATAATACTACTTAACACACCTTATAATAACGCAGAGAGAGGCAACGCAGAGAGAGGAGTCTGAAGAAGAGGAGTCAGAGGAGGAAGGTGACTTTGAGGAGGTGGAAGACCAAACACAACAGGAGTCCCAGGGGGCTTGTTGTCACCTTTCGGGGACCCTTGGTGTTGTACGTGGCTGGGTGGAGGAAGAGACTTTCAATGACATCAGTGAGGACAAGGAACGGGACATGGCTAGCTTGGTATCCAACCTTGTGCAAATGGGGAGTTTGTGGTGTGCTAAACGGGGAGTTTGGTCTGTCACTGTGAAGCGGGCGTAACCCTTACACTACCTGATCGATACAACATCATACAGTAGGTCCCCCCCCTCATTATTTTTATGACCCCACCCACCGCTCACGGGTGGGGGCGGGCGGGAGGACAGTAGGTCCCCCCATTGAGATTTATGGCCCCCACCCACCGTGCAGGGGTGGGGACCGGGGGGGAGGACAGTAGGTCCCCCCTTATCCTTATTTACTGAATATTCCCCTGTATAACAATGTTTGGCATTTAGTGAATATTCCCTATTCTGCTCTGTGTCAGTGTGTATCAGGGATCCTTAGTATAGGTGTCAATCCATATCTGCCAAGTGACCCTATGTAGGGGGAACAGTCCCTATTCTGCTCTGTGTCAGTGTGTATCAGGAATCCTTAGGATAGGTGTCAATCCATATCTGCCAAGTGACCCTATGTAGGGGGAACAGTCCCTATTCTGCTCTGTGTCAGTGTTTATCAGGGATCCTTAGGATAGGTGTCAATCCATATCTGCCAAGTCACCCTATGTAGGGGGAACAGTCAAGGTGTCAATATGTCATATGTCAGGTGTCAATCCATATCCATTGTGATTTAGGAATGTTAGGTGATTTATGCCCTTTATGGATTATGACCAGACTCTGCATCAACTGTGTAATTTTCCATGGGAGTTTTGCCATGGATCCCCCTTCGGCATGCCACAGTCCAGGTGTTAGTCCCCTTGAAACAACGTTACCATCACTATTGTGGCCAGAAAGAGTTCCTGTGTGTTTTAAAATTCGCCTGCCCATTGAAGTCTATGGCGGTTCGCCCGGTTCGCCGGTTCGCGAACATTTGCGGAAGTTCGCATTCGCCGTTCGCGAACCGAAAATTTCGTATTCGCGACATCACTAGTGCTAAGTGATAAGTCTGTAAGTTGGGGCATCTTCCACAACAGATGGGTATCATTGGTATATGCATGAAATATTGCTGTGGAGCTAGTTGGAATTCGGTTTATGTGTGCAAAGTACCTGCTACTAGACCCATTAAATAATATGTCTGCCAGAAAGGTAAAGAAAAGAAAAAAAAAAAGGGAATTTTTTTAAATTTTTGTTTAATATGTAAGTTTGGGGTCCAGACCAGATTCCTTTTGGGTTGAGCACCCCGCCTCCAGCTTCAGATGAAAGTGTAAATTTGAGGAGCTTTAGGATAGTAATGTCTCTTCAATTATAAGAGAAAAATAATTACAGCAGTATCTTTCATGTATAAGCCAATGTAAATAAAGTGATCACAAAAAAACTAATAACATAAATCAACCTGTTATACAAATACACTCTACATAGTATCATACATGAAATAAAATACATTGCAGCAGTGATGAATATAGCTGTAAACAATTATGGATAAAGCATAAAATAGTTTTAGTACAGCAGCATTCCAGTGGGGATAAAATAAATCCACAATTCCGCAGTTCAGGTCCTCAAGCAGCATAAAACTCAAGGTTCAGTATATGTAAAGAAATTATATATATATATATATATATATATATATATATATATATATATACATACACATATGTTTCCACATCCTTATAGGTGTTTATTTCCTTATAGTTTTGCCTTTCTGGATGTATTCACATACTAGTAACTGTATCTCAGGTGGTATACAGCTGGATTAATAATTAATGGATCTATTTAACTATATTCTTTCCTTCTTGTCTATCTAGCCCATCCAGCTTTAGTTATTAATACTTTTTAATATGGGTACTTTTTAAAAGTGTTGCAGGAATCATTCCCTTTTCTGCACAGGTTGTTGCCATATGAAACATAGCTTGCATGGTGTTTAGATACACAGAACGGACTTTGCGTCCGGTTTCCATGGAGATGACCATGATGACGTCATGACACCGGGCGCAATGTGATGACATAATCTGGGTCAATTAATCATCCATTCTGGCTCCAAGTTTTTCTCAGACAGTATCCCTTCACTTATTAAGTGTATATTGGTGGTGGGTATATATGATTGTCTTTTAAGATGTGATTTTATCCTGATGAAAGTTTGGGTGACAAATTGAAACATGGATCTCTAAATTGAAGCAAATAAAAGTTAGGTTTTACTTTTAATACCTTTGGAGTCTTTGGAGTGCTATCTCTATGCTACTTGGTTCTATATATATGCATATTAATTATAAAACATATACAATAGAATATATGTTTTAAGGCAGTTTGGCCTGTAGTTGTGGGAGGGGACTTATGATTATACACTTACCTATTAAGGAAAACCCCTTACCTGGCTCCATACCGTTCGAGGTCAGCGTTTGAATGAGATCCACTTCCGGTTCATTCAAACGCCATTTTGGGAACACGAGGTCTCTTTTACAAGGTCTCTGAGCTGTGTCCAGGAATCCAGCCTCAAGCTTTTCTGTTCGACCAGCTTGTTTCTTCAGTCCATCATCGTGGATAGCGCTCAGTGGCTCACAAAACCATAAGTCAACCTACCCGTCGTGCCAGGCATCAGTCCCATGGCATCATTCTTGGGTCGGGTCCTCACTTTACGGTTTTGTTCGCTTATTTCAGTTCCTAATACTTACTGTTGCCATTTTCGTGCACACCGTTCATTTAAATTTACATGGTTATACGTATTACTTGCTCCTTTCGTGCATTTCCAAACTCCCGAACGGGAACATTGTTTTGTTTCATTACTGTCATACCAGGCTATTACGTTTGTGCATTTAATCTCCTGAACTGGAACACTATTTGTTTTACATTTACCTGTCGGACAAGGCTTACATTCGTGCATTTAAATCTCCCAAACGGGAACACTGTTTTGTGTTACATTGCCTGTTATACCAGGCTATTATGTTCGTGCATTTAATCTCCTGAACGGGCACTGCTTTCGTTAGTTCCGGTCATTAAACAAAACTATTACGTTCGTGCATTTATCTCACAAAAAGCAGTTCACCATGCCTACACTGACCCCTACAGGTCACTCCTAATATCTCAGGCTAACTTAGAAACATGGAAACATAGAAACATAGAATGTGACAGCAGCTAAGAACAATTCGGCTCATATAGTCTGCCCAATTTTCAAAATACTTTCATTAGTCCCTAGCCTTATCTTATAGTTAGGATAGCCTTATTCCTATCCCACACATGTTTAAACTCCTTTACTGTGTTCATTCACTACCCACTCAGTAAAGTAATACTTCCTGATATTATTTTTAAACCTTTGCCCCTCTTATTTAAGACTATGTCCTCTTGTTGTAATAGTTTTTCTTCTTTTAAATATGGTCTCCTCCTTTACTGTGTTGATTCCCTTTATGTATTTAAATGTTTCTATCATATACCCCCGTCTCGTCTTTCCTCCAAGCTATACATGTTAAGATCCTTTAACCTTTCCTGGTAAGTTTTATCCTGCAATCCATGAACCAGTTTAGTAGCCCTTCTCTGAACTCTCTCTAAAGTATCAATATCCTTCTGAAGATACGGTCTCCAGTACTGCGTACAATACTCCAAGTGAGGTCTCACCAGTGTTCTGTACAATGGCATGAGCATTTCCCTCTTTCTACTGCTAATACCTCTTACATTACTTACATTACTTACTTTATGATTCATGGGATTTTTCTACCAAACACTCATGATTACTAACCCATACCTGTCAATAACCAAACGGCTATTTCACATATCAACATAAGGAATTTTCCACCAGCTTGTGTAAAATTACACATATATTGTTTTAACAGTAGACAGTCACATTTTTACTAATATATATATACTTTACTTAATTAATTCTATGAATACATATGCAGGGAGCACTCAACTTACAATACAGTCTCCCTAGAAGGGGGACATACAGCATGCAAGAATTTTGACAGAGCACTTTACTCTACCACTTTTACATGCTGCACATAATAGGTTAAGATTGGTACATGTTCATAACCATTATTGCATACAGTGTTTAAGTAGTTTTACAGGTTGCTCTTATCTTGTACATACTGCACATATTAGAATAAGCTTGGTATATGCCATATCCATTATTTCATACGTTGTTTTATCCATTCAGTTTACAGATAATACTAGAACCGATATGGATTGTCAGTTTCAAAACCATACTACCAGGTACGTACACCTGCTCACGTGGTATATTCATATCCTATTTTTCCCTGGAATAGTTAATAGCGTACTGGCAGGGTACTGTTAGGGTCCAATAGGTATTGTCCTTTTCTCTGC
Source organism: Pelobates cultripes (assembly GCA_933207985.1). Classification (NCBI taxonomy): domain Eukaryota; kingdom Metazoa; phylum Chordata; class Amphibia; order Anura; family Pelobatidae; genus Pelobates; species Pelobates cultripes. The sequence continues at coordinate 202,163,581 of OW240917.1, read as the reverse complement.
ATTATGCTTTTCGGTTAGTGGTCCCGTCAGGCCAACACCCTGCCTCACACATTTGGAGGCATACACCCATCGAGCCACTCGTGAGCTAGTCACCTTGCATATTAACATAGAGACGGCCTCACCTGTCACTCTCTTTCCTATTTTTCTGTTTACAGTGACTGAGAGGCCGACATCCCGCCACTACGTTTGGTGGCCACAAAACTCCCCTCCCACCAACGCATAGATAGAGCCTCTCAAGCCACTTGGCAACTAGCAGGGCCTCACCAGTCACTAAAACCAAGCTTTAATTGTTTCGCCTTACGGCTTAGTTAGCAAGCCAGTACAAGACCCCTGTTGTTCAAATAATAATGGCTATCTTCATTGTTATTTAAGTATGTCTCAAGAAGGTGGAGAGGAATTATCTCTTCCTAGCATTCCGGCTAGATTCGACACGCCTTAACGTAGAGGATATGTTGCTAGTCCAGCATCAATCAGATCCTGGACAATCCCACGCATTACCACCGAGCTAAGGAGGCAACAAATCCCCTACCCAGCCACAGCAAGGAAAGCAGAACTATTTAAGCTGCTCCGTACATCAACGGATAACATAGATTCGGGTAAAGTCACCAGCAACACCAATTCGGGTGACATACATGCTATGCTAGCATCACTCATGAATTCCATGAACAAAGTAAATGACAGAATGGAAAATCTCGAGTCGGTCACCACAGCCCTCACAAAGGCTGGGCCTTCTGCTATAGTACAACCAGCATCAACTGACACTCAGCTAGCTGGTTCAATCAATTCTTCCGACACTCAGGACGTTAACCTGTCATGTCCTGATCCCAGCACACATTAAGAAAGATATCCTGTAAGGTAAAGATGTCAACTTAGCGTCGCTTGCCTCCCAGGATATTGTCTGTGGTGGTCAGATCCAGGGAATCTAGGTTGAACAGGAAACTGACCATCCCTGAGTTTGTTTTGGCTTTTGGTTTATATGGAGATATGATTTGTGCAGTGTACCCTAACAGAAGGGAAGAATTTGACCAGTATATGCACAATCTGGTAGACCTAGGAAACAAATATGGTGGTACAGCATTTTATGACTACCATAGGTCTTTTTCAGTAACAGAACAAACTGGAGCAAGCTGGGAGATTTTCTGCAGACATTTTGTGGGTCTTAAGATACTAGCTTGTGCATCCTGCTCTTCCACTACCCACACAACAATTTTTTGTTCAAACAGCACTAGCACCTCTGGTAGTAAGGAGAGAACTACCAGAGACAAATTGGGTCGTCCCATCACAGATTTGCAACAACTTTAATGTGGGCATGTGTAGTTACAGTGCATGCAGACTGTTGCATATATGTTCTAAATGTTTCAGGGCACATGCTAAAACCATGTGTCCCAATAAAATGTACCCCAAACCGTACTTAACGTCTGTTAACATTAATGTTTTTTCAGCACTACTGACTCATCACCCTTCCAGACATTTAGTAGATTTCCTAATCTCTGGATTTGCAGAGGGTTTCCATACAGGTATCGTACATATGCCTTCAGGGAATCTAAAGTGCCCTAACTTGCAGTCAGCACAGCAGAACCCTATGGCTGTAGACACACTCATAGCCCAAGAACTGGCAGAGGGGTTTCTATTTGGGCATTTCATATCACCATTTGTCAGGGAAATCTTCCCTCAAACAAAGAGACTTATCGGCACCACACACCTCTGCTACCCCAAGTCTCAACTCTCTCATCACCTTCGAGCCATTTTCCCTACAATACACCCCCATTGATCATGCCATAACAGTTATCACTCAAGCAGGGGTGGAGCTTGGTTAAGTAAGACTGATATAATCAATGCTTTTAATCCACCCTACACTATGGCACTTACATGGCATTAAATGGGCAGACAAGTACTATTTCTTCTCCTGCTTAACTTTTGGGTCAAAGAGTAGCCCCAAAATCTTTTACATATTCACTGAAACTCTTTGCTGGCTGTTACTAAACATATCCATATGCCCCACAGTCATACATTATCTAGATGACTTCTTGTTGGTTGAAGAGAACACTTTTCCCTCCAGAAGCCTCAAGGAAGCAATTAGTCTGTTCGACCACTTGGGCGTCTCAGTATCACCTAAGAAAACGGAAGGCCCAGACACTATCATCACATTCCTGGGCATACAACTTGACTCGGCATCCATGCAAGCAAGTTTGCCACAAGACAAAATAAAGAACATTCTCAACAGCATAAATCACTACCTCATGCTTGGTACTTGCAACCACAAAGAACTACAATCTCTTCTAGGTTCCTTAAATTTTGCCATGCACATCATACCACAAAGTCAGGCTTTTATATCCAGACTTCTTTGCCTTTTTCCACACTTCCAACATGACGATCATAGGCTGTCCCTAGATATCCAAGCCACGGCAGACCTGCACATGGGAAAGAATTTCTTTACCACATGGAATGGTAAAAGCTTGTTCCTCCCAGGATTGTCTGACACTTCACCAACCATATGGTCAGACGCAGCGTCTACCATGGGTTTCGCAGCAATCTTTGGGAACGAATAGCTTTGGGGTAGTTGGCCTGTAGAAGTCCAGAATTTGGAAGGTTTCTCCACTACCTCAGCTCTTTTTAAAATCTACCCTATTGTGACAGCTGCCGTGGCATGGGGTCATTTATGGTCAGGGACATCAGTCCGTTGCTACTCAGACAACCAAGCCACATGGCATATCATCAACAAGGGCCGCTAATCATCTCTAATGATCATGAGATTTCTCAGGAAACTCACTTGGTTGGCCACATGTCACAATTTAATTTTGGTTTGCTTTCATGTACCAGGCATTTGTAACATAGCTGCTGACAATTTGTCTTGATTTAAATTTCAGGCATTTCATCAAGCACTTCCTACAGATGCTCAAGCAGCCACAGCCACTCCTTCCTTCCATCATGTAATCATGGATTAGATATACTCATGCAGCATAGCAGGGAACTATCCCAGTTAGCATTGTCATCCAATACTCATAGGACGAACAACAGAGCCTTCACTTTGTTTAAAAGATTCCTATTGGAACATGACATACCCCAACCTTTTGTTATGACATCCATCCTGTGTTTTGCTTCATTTTGCCATCTTAATCTGCAACTATCTTACAACACCATTAAATTATATTTGACAGGCATTCAACACCACATTGTAACCCTATGGCCAAATAACCATAGCTTTATGTCATCATATCATATAGAGAACATACTCAGAGGCATTCAGAAATCAGTTCCCCCACGTACCTCTCAGAGATTACCTATTGACAACAAACTTTTCCAATCCCTATGAGACCTATTAGATTTACACCCATTTAATTCTACCACCAACTCCTTAATTAAAGCGGCCATGTATATATCCTTCTACGGTTTACTACGATCACAACCACTCAGACAGATAGATGTCTTCAACGATACCACTTATGCAAATACATGGATCACTACATATTGGCTCTACCACAGTCCAAAACGAGCCAACACGCACCACCAGTAGAAATCACATATTATCCTACCCACGATAAATGGTGCCCAGTTGCGATCCTAGATTCATACCTTGAAAACCCTACCTCACATCCATCACTACCATTATTTGCATTACAAGGCTTGGTGCTTACTACCGCTACATTTATGAGATATGTCAGATCTCTGTTAACTCAGCTAGGTCACAACCCTTCTTCCTACTTGGATCACTCCTTCCGTATAGGGGCGGCCTCCACAGCCTCCAGCGCCAACATACCAGTGTACATTATTGAAATCTTCTGCTTACACACGGTACATACCTAAACCAGTACAAGAGATACGAAATGCATTTAAGGAAATGTCTGGTTAATTTGTATGTATTTTGTTGACTGAATTAAATCTTTGATTATTCACTTTTTTGCCCTCTTTATTTACAGGCCTACCGTATCGTCGGTCCAGGCACACCACAACCGACTTGCTCTTTATACTATCCTAAGCTTATACTGGAACTTACTCCTTATACGGCTATGTGCACCTAAAACAAGTATTAAGGCAGTTTTGGCCTGAAATTGTGTGAGGGGCTTATGATTATACACTTACCTATATAAGGAACACCCCTTACCTGGCTCCATACCGTTCGAGGTTAGCATTTGAATGACCATCCCACCACTCCACATTCTCAACACTTTTTTCCTTTTCTTTTCCTACTCCTTGGTGGGCCCTCTTTATTTACGAGTCTACCGTATCATCGGTCCAGGCTCACCACAACCGACTTGCTCTTTATACTATCCTAAGCTTATACTGGAACTTACTCCGTATACGGCTATGTGCCCCTAACACAAATATATATATATATATATATATAGTGAGCGAAAAAGTGGAATAGTGGTTGATTGTAGATATATCAGGCCTGATTTGCTAAACAGCAGCCACAGAATTTTCAGTTAACCCCTTAACGCCGTTACGGCGTTCTATGTGGTCCCGCTTGCAGCCCTGGAGTGCCCGGGATACTTACCTACCTGGCGCTCCGCTTCGGGAGGACTGCCTCACAGCCCAGGCAGCTCTCCCCCGGCAAAAGAAGCCCCCGGGGGCCATGTGATCGCTCTCAAAGAGCGATCAGATGGCCCCCTATAGCTGGCTGTGGATCTGCCAGCAGGGGGACTGTCTGAAGGGAAATGAAAAAATAAATAAATAAACATGTTATAAAATAAATATATTTATAAATATATAATATATGTATATATATTATATATATAATATATATACATTATATATATGTATTGTGGCAAACCTAGCCACTCGGACTATAACTGGACACTATGCCTTTAAGGGTTGCCTATAGGTCTGAAGAGATATGCGTTTTAACCTGTATGTATCGGCTTCATGTATTCCCTGCATTGCCTGTACCTATCTGTTCCGCCGAATGCAAATGGCGGTTTGTATGGGGATTCTCGTTCGTTTCACGAACGGCACTTTGGAGGGCCGTTCGTGAAGCGAATGCGATACCCCCTAATAGCCCACACACTTAGAGGCGTGTGGCGCTAGTTAACCGATTGCAACATTGTTGCAATCGGTTATTAGAGGTTCTCCTGGATGGCCGTCGTTCGACTACCGACCATGCGGCGGTCGGCCATCTTGGATCCTTTGTTCCCTCAGCGGGGTTATGTCGTCGAGCGCCTGGTACTAAAAATGGCTACTCGACGGCATGAGCCCCGCTGAGCCTCCAGGACGTTCGGGAGTTTCGGGGCGTTCGGGATTTTGTTCCCTAATAGCAATCGGTCCTTTTTGTATGTTTTATATGAATTGTGTTGTTCGTGCGGCGTTCGGTTATTTTAGCAGGGATCTGAGCGGTAATCTCACGAATGATACCCTCAGACCCCAGCTATCTACCGAACGTCCATTCGTGTAAATCCACTATATATTCACCAAGTTATTGATTTTTATGTGAATTATCGGTTCTGCTGCACGAGGGGGTAATCCACTTAACGGTGCATTCTGGGAGGATTATCCCTCTCGTGCATCGGTGCCTGATGGGAGAAAAAGGCTGTAATATCAGTCCCCCATGTAGTCCCCTCCTGTACAACCCCTGTAATGTCAGTAAGGAAACCCCTTGCATGGGGAACTGCATAAATACTGTGACCTGTGATTAAAACCTCAGTTGACTCCCAGCCTATGTGTCGTCTAGTTCTTGGGAAGGAAGGGTTACTGCAGTGCTGTTTGGATTACTATATGCTGATTCCCTGGATTATCCTTTGTTGTTCCTGTTACCCAGTGGAGATATCGTGGATTATACTGCCTCTCCGCTACATGTATCGTATTTACAATCCTAAGGTTTTTAATCAACAACCTATGTTCTAAGAACCTCAGTTGTCATGAGGTTGGTCTAACATACTGTAACTCACAGGGGCAGGTAAGAAGATAGACCACAAACAATATGCGTATGCAACAATTAAGCCATTGGGTCACAGTATGTCATTAACCCCTTAAGGACCAAACTTCTGGAATAAAAGGGAATCATGACATGTCACACATGTCATGTGTCCTTAAAGGATAGTATCAGGGCCAGATTAACATAGGGGCTGATGGAGCTGTAGTTTCAGGCCCATACCCATGGAATAGGCCTATTGAGTAAAAAAATTTTAAAAAATAGTTTTTTTACACACTACTTTTAGGGTTGCACCTGACCAGAATGTTACCTGCTGCCTGGTCAGTGCCTGTATAGCAGTATTACTCTGCAATACCAGCACCAGCCAGTAGAAGTCGATGTGTGTGGATAGAGGCAGGGATAAGAAGTTACAGCATATCCCTGCCTCTCTCTACTCACTGATCTGCAGGGAAGCAGCTACACAACACAATGAGTCCAGACAGCAGCTCCCACCCTGCAGAGACAGACTACAGCTCAGGTAAGTGAGGGATGGGGGAAAGGCTGCAGGGAGACATGGGGACACTGGGACGACATGGGGACACAGAGAGACATGGGATACTGTGTCCCTAGTGTATCAGTGCCCCAAGTGTCTTACTGTCACCAAGTCTCCAAAACTACTTACAGTTTGATTCTGCCATATAGATTGCTCCCAGTGTCTCCCTGTCTCCCAGTATCTTAGTTGCCGAGTGTTCTCAGGTCTCAGTGTCCCCTATGTATCAGTGTCTCAGTGCCCCATGTCTCTTAGTGTCCCCTTGTGTCTCCATGTCACCCAGTGTCCCCATGTCTCAGTGTCCCCTAGTGTCTGTGTCCTCATGTCTCCCAGTGTCCCCATGTCACTAGAACACTATGGGACACTGAGGCACTAAGGGAGACTGGGACACAGGGAGACATGGGGACAGTGAGACACTGGGAAACATGGGGACACTGAGTGTCCCTAGCTCTACCAGTGCCCCCATGTCTCACAATGGGGAACACTGGGAGACATGAGGACACAGACACTAGGGGACACTGAGACATGGGGACACTGGGTGACATGGAGACACAAGGGGACACTAAGAGACATGGGGCACTGAGACACTGATTCATAGGGGACACTGAGACCTGGGAACACTCGGCAACTGAGATACTGGGAGACACTGGGAGCAATCTATAAGGCAGAATCAAACTGTAAGTAGTTTTGGGGGAATTTTGCTGAATTTTCTCTTATGTCACGCATACATAATTAATTATGCAAATTAGTGAGGCTGGTATTTTTTTCCCAAGAAAGGCAACCATAACTACTCTTCACATACTCTTGCTTAAGTATGGAAACTTAAGAGGGATGTATGAGAAAAAAACTTGTGTCGACAGGCTAACAATTAAATTAGTTAAGGTAATGCTGACTTTGGTCTCTCTAACACTGTGGCATCCCATTTATTCTACACTCACTACATACAACTTTTCCCTGTCCCAGACTATTTACTAGGGGCTTCTGCCCGCTAGTAAGAAGGTAAGGAGACAAATGGGCATGTGAGTGCTAGGGGACAGTCCTTAGAAAGCGTGGAGCGAGCATTTATACCAAGCACAGGGGTCTGTCTGCATAGTATGTCCTTAGATGGCCAGCCTGCATGATTGGCAGTCAGCCTGACATGCATTCATGCCAGACAGGCCTTACGATTCTTTGGACAGACATGCCTCCTTGTTAGGCATGTTCGCCCCTTTCGACAGTTCTTGTTGCGTGATTTGCCTCAGTGGCACACCAGCCCCCCCCATTGACTTCTTGCTTCACAGGACACTGCTGTTAGGGGTATGGATTTACTTGAAAGATGAAAGCGAGAGATTAGCATTGGGTATCTGTTTTCTAATAGTTGCAACCTATGAGTTTCCCTCCAGTACCATCTCCATCAGATACATGACGCTTTGGAGGTCGATAAGATTATGTAAATAGGCCTATTGTAATTGTTAGCTCCAGGCCCACTGGGCTCTTAATCTGGCCCTGCCTACCAGTAGGGGATCAACACCACTTAATGCAAACTACACCAGAGCTTGTATTAGCTCTATAAAATGTGAATAAGACCATAAAGATCTGCACATCACGCATTACTCGCTTGTGGTTAACTACACCATTGTGAATTCTTTTTTTTGTTCTTCTCTATGCGGATAGGGATCCATAGTCATATTTGACTCCCCTATCCCTACAAGCAAAGGATTTCCAAAAGATCTCAGTCATTGTACCAGCTGCACCTCAAAATTTGGACCTTACCTTTGTTTTATAAAGTAATTTTTTTTTAGTCTTGGACTTCTTTTTGCTTTTTATTATTTTGGACTTTTAATTGATTTTTACTGCTTTGTACATCACTTAATATCATTGTTTTATATATTAAGGATTTTAGGTGCAACCTAATCCAGTTTATGCTTGCTTATTGCCTATTTTGGGGTCTGTGAGGGACCCCCATCAACTTTAGGTGTGCCACCTTACCTACTATAACTTATACCAGTTTGGTTACTTAGTTCTGGTCCTTCTGTTGTTTTTGTATAGGTGTGAGGTGCCTGTGGGACCCATGGGAATTGTCACTGTGGCATCCCATTTCTTCTACACTCACTACATACAACTTTTCCCTGTCCCAGACTATTTACTAGGAGCTTCTGCCTGCTAGTAAGAAGGTAAGAAGACAAGTGGTCATGTGAGTCAAATTTCCAAAACAGTGAGGTATGTGAAGACGGTGACTATGTGATGTGTATGAGTGTGATAACTGTAAGTGTGATAGGTGTGTGTAATGCGTCTGTATGTTGTGGCTATATGTATGATGTATGTGGCAGTCCATGTGTGATGTGGATAGTAGTGAGTGATTTGTATGGCAGTGCATGCTATGTATGCAATGTGTGGGAGTGAATGCTATGTGGGTAGTGTATTGTGTGTGTAATGTGTATTGGTAGCTGTGACTAATGTCTAAGGCAGTGTCTGGTGATCTGTAGGTAACTGAGAGATGTGTGTTGCTGTGAGTAGGTAGCTAAGTGTGTTGTGTGTTGCTGATGAACATTATAATTGATAAAATAATGCATTATTTTGCATCATCTATAATCTTGATTCCCTGGAAATCATAGCCCTGCTCCGTGGTGGCCATAGCCCCACTCCCTGGAGATACAGTGTGGCTGTGATCATGGCTGTACTGACCGCTGCACACAAACTCACAGACAGTGCCCATACAAATTACACACTCACTGACACACACAGTGGCCCATATACACTCACAGACACATACAGTGACCCATACACACTCACTGATGCACATAGTGACCTCTGCAGACTCCCTAGCACACACAGTGACCCCTACAAACTCACTGACATATACACAGTGACCCATACACACTCACACACAGTGACTCAAGCACACTCAGTATGGGTATATATTTGGTGCTTTTAAATAAATTTTCTGCGATTATGGAAAATAAATCCTTTTCAAACTCACAAGGTATTTTCACCAGTGATACAGTACAATTCCCAACATGTTTTGTATTTTTATGATGATCATTTATCAAGCACTAATACATATTGCAGCACTAGGTGTATTAAAATATGAGTTATGTTCAGCTGAATATCAACTTTCAAAATGGAAGCCAGAAGAATGATTTGGAAAATCTTTGAGCGAATTAACAAAAATAGCATTCATCAAGAGGTGGGAAATTGTTTAATATTCTGGCTATTAGCCCAACCTAAGGAACTCATGAGAGAGTGTTTGCAGAAGATATATGCCTTGTATTTGAAATACAGGGAATGCTAATGTTTGGAAGAAAACCATCTAACCATCCTGTATTAGAACCTGAACAAATTAGCATAGCAGCTTTTGAGTACAAATAGATATGGTCCATGTATATTTCACATAACCATGTCATATGTACAATGTAGATTTTGATGAGTGGACCTTATGTGGGTTACCGGTTTCCATTTCTGGCGTATAAGGGTTATTGTCATGTGCAGGGCCGGATTAACATAGGGGCTGATTGAGCTGCTGCTCCAGGCCCATAGATTTAAAAAAAAAAATTACACTACTTTTTACATGCTCTTGCTTAAGCATGGAAACGTAAGAGGGATGTAGAGGAACAAAACTGGTGTGGACTGTCTGACAATGAAATAAGTAAAGGTAAAGCTGACTTTGCACACTATGCAAATGCTCTTGCTGCCTCAGTGTACATTCATTACATACACATTTTCTCTGTCCCTTCAGTGGCGGATCCGGAGGGGGGCAACTGGGCAATTGCCCCCCCGCCCCCCGATAAATCCGACGGTCTCCCTCTCCCCTGCCAGCACATGTAGGTGCTAGCTCTGCAATGTGCCTGCGGACCGGAGGGGAGATCAGAGCTCTCCCTCCCCGGTCCGCAGGCACAGTGCTGACAGCCGGCAGGGGAGGGAGAGGGAGGAGAGAGAGGACCCGGGAGCTCAGGCTGCAGCTCCTCCGGGTCCTCCTTTCGCGAGATTTGGAGCGTTGCCGCGGTTACCACGGCAACTCTCAAATCTCGCGAGAGTGAACTCTAGCCCTGGAGCGGGTTAGAGTTCACTCCTACCATTGGGACCACCAATGAATCCCCCACCGGACCACCCGGGACTAAGAAGTGTCCCCCCTCCCCCCAGTAAGGTAAGAAGGGAGGGGGGACATAGAATATTTATATTAAATTAAATAAAAAATATATATTATTAAAAAAGCCCCCCTACCCTTATCTCACACACACACATACTGCCCCGATACACACACATTGCCCCCATATGCCCCCATACATACACACTGCCTCCCATACACACACACTGCCCCATACAGACATACTGCCACCCATACACACATACTGCCCCATACACAAACACTGCCCCCATACACACATACTGCCCCATACACACACACACTGCCCCCCATACACACACACAGCCCCCCATACACACACACTGTCCCCATACACATACACTGCCCCCATACACACACACACTGCCCCCCCATACACACACCGCCCCCATACACACATACCTTTAATCACAGACACACACCCCCATACACACATACTGCCCCCATACACACACACACACCGCCACCCATTACACACACACGCCCCCATACACACACACACACACTGCCCCCCATACACACTTACTGCCCCGCATACACACACGCTGCCCTGCCCCCATACACACACACTCTACACACATACACTACCCCATACACACACACTGCCCCCATACACTGCCGCCCCATACACACACGTTGCCCACACTCACACACACACACACACTGCAACTGTTACACACACATACTGTCCCACACATACACTGCATCCCTGACATACACTGCCGCCCTCACACACACTACAACCTTCACACACACACACTGCTCACACACTGTCTCCCTCACACACACACACACACTGCACCCCTTACACATTGCACCACTCACACACACCACTGCTCCTATGCCCTACTACTGCCCCATTTCCCAGCAGACCTTAGGTAAGTTGCCAAACTGTTCTTAAATGGTTTGACTACTTACTCTGGGAGGGGGTCCCGGCACCATTGACACCATAACCACTACACTGAGCTGTAGTGGTTACTGTAAAACACCTCCCAAATACGTGATAATAAAAGAACAAATACAAATAACCTGAAATGTAGGTCGTGGTTTATAAACGAAATCTGTATAGAAAATAAAAAACTGACATAGTATAGTACAGTACTAAACAAGTGAGTGATATATTGGTGGAGATAAATGCACTCACAAACAAAATTGAAATCAGGCTTCTCACCCTCCCAGGGGTAGCAATCTTATGGAAAGACGATCCTCCGTGGGATATATAAAAGAGTAAAAAGAACAAATATGGTGAAGTATGTAATAAAATTACAAAATGAAATTTATTGGTCTCACTTACAAGTGAAGAGAAATAACAGGCATATCTCCATATGACATGGAACTCCCAGGAACAATATGGAAGATAATCCAGTGGAAAATCCAATGGCAGGCAAAATAAAATGAAGTAAAAAACAAACTACATACAAAATATAAAATAATATAGCAGCATATGTAAAACTAAAAGTTCTGATCCAACGCGTTTCGTCCAAGAAAAGGGGACTTCCTCAGGGATATAAATGTATTGATACTTCCAGGTATATATAGGGCAACATCCGCAATCATCATCAATTCGAAAAAGCCGGGTATCCGGCATCCGGCTTTGGCGTGCGTTTCATCCATGGCACGCATGAGACCGGATGTAGTCCTTGCGTTCCGGAAGTATTCTCATTTCCGGTAGTGTGAGACGCATATGCGTAATTCACCCACACGCGCATAATAAGTGCGAGTGTGTGTCATAGACGCACATGCGCGGCTGGTACTATCGGAACCTGTAGAGGACAAAAAGTAGGAAAAAACGGACGGATAATCCGCCCGAAATACTCAGAAAAAAAGGACCAAGGATATTATACAGACAACTACTAAAAAATGATAATAATAGATAATCAATAATAAAGACTACATAATAGCATAGAAAATATATATATGAATATATATATATATATATATATAAAGCCCAAATACTAATATACTATATAATCAATGAATAGATAAGAGACATTTACCAAAAACACACAAAACCTCAAGAATTTTGAAATGAGAGGAAATACATATTACCGTATTTTTCGCTCCATAAGACGCACTTTTTTTCCCCTCAAAAGTGAGGGGAAATGTCTGTGCGTCTTATGGAGCGAATGTAAAGCTTTACTTACCTGTCTTGGAGCGTGGGCCGGCTTCACAGCGCGCTCCGCGGCCAGGAACTTCTATTTCAGGTTCCGGTTTCCGGCGGGACTGAAAGGAAGTGCACACTCAGTGTGCACACTTCCTTTCAGTCCCGCCGGAAACCGGAACCTGAAATAGAAGTTCCTGGACCGCGGAGCGCGCTGTGAAGCCGGCCCACGCTCCAAGACAGGTAAGTAATTATGGGACAAGGGGAGGGGGAGACACTATGGGACAAGGGGAGGGGAGGAGACACTATGGGACAAGGGAGGGGAGACACTATGGGACAAGGGGAGGGGAGGAGACACTATGGGACAAGGGGAGGGGAGGAGACACTATGGGACAAGGGGAGGGGGACACTATGGGAGAAAGGGAGGGGAGACACTATGGGACAAGGGGAGGGGAGGACACTATGGGAGAAGGGGAGGGAGACACTATGGGAGAAAGGGAGGGGAGACACTATGGGACAAGGGGAGGGGGGGACACTATGGGACAAGGGGAGGGGGGACACTATGGGACAAGGGGAGGGGGAGACACTATGGGACAAGGGCAGGGGGGGACACTATGGGAGGGAAAGTGCACTATGGGACAATGGGAGGGGGGGACACTATGGGATCAGAACACTAATGGACAAGGGGAGGAGGGGTTAAAGAAAACTATGGGACAGGGTAGGAGGGGTTAAAGAACACTATGGGACAGGGGAGGAGGGGTTAACAATCACTATGGGACAGAGGAAAGGGGGGTTAAAGATCATTATGGGACAGGGGAGAAAAAAAAATTATTCTGAACAAACTGTCCCATAGTAAGAAACACTTTTTTCTGGGTTTCCTCCTCTAAAAACTAGGTGCGTCTTATGGTGAGGTGCGTCTTATGGAGCGAAAAATACGGTACTCCATCTAAAGATATATCGATTAAAATAATCTGAATCAAATTAAACCTTGTAGATCAATTTCCTGGTTAAGACCTTGATGTAAGGTTTTTAAATTAAAAATCCAGAACGCCTCTTTTTTAATTAACTCTTGTAATTTATCTCCTCCCCTCCAACCCAAATAGATGGAGTCTATACCAAATGCTTGAAAGGTGTTCCATTTGAATAACGGACATGTATTGCAATGTCTAGGGACACTATGATCAACTTTCCCTTTCTTTATATTATTAAAGTGCTCCAAAATTCTAATATGTAATTTTCTGGAAGTCCGGCCCACGTATTGAGCTCCACAACCACATTGTAGTAAATAGACCACAAAAGAAGAAGAACAGTGAATATGTTTCTTAATACTATAAGTTTTTTCAGTGTATGTACTTGTAAAATTAACGATTTTCTTTTTTTGGTATTTACAGGTGGAGCAATGTCCACAACTGAAAAAACCTAATATTGGAGTTTTTAATACATTATTGTAAGAAGGAGTAGATGGTAGCAAACTAGGTGCCAATTTATTTTTTAAATTGGCTGATTTTTTATAAATTACTATAGGAAATTCAGGTAACAAATGTTTTAAAACATCATCTCTTTTCAAAATGTACCAATGTTTTTTAAGTATCTGTTCTATCTTTTTGGCCTGAGAATTATATTGCGTCAAAAAGGCAAATTCAAATTTATTGTTGGGATTATGTCTATTATTTTTTTTTGTATTGAATCGAACCAATTCACCGTTCCCTTCAATTTGTTCTCTATCACCAAGTAAGAGGGTTCTGTCAGAGGAAAGAATCTCTATTTCCGCTTTTTCAATTTTATTAAGACTGTAACCCTTATCTATATATCTTTGTTTTATAATTGCTGATTGTTCTAGAAATACCTCCTTATCGGAGCAATTTCTTCTAAGACAGGTTAACTGGCTTTTTGGAATATTTGAAAGCCAGGGAGGATAGTGAGCACTAGAACATTCAATAGCTGTATTGCAATCTGTGGGTTTGAAGTATGTTTTGGTCTTTAATTGATTAGATTCTATATATATTGTCAAATCCAAAAAATTAACAGAGATAGTGCTTGATGTAAAAGTAAATCGCAAATTGTAATCATTATTATTAATGTACTCAATAAAAGAGTTAAAGCTTTCCACAGTGCCATCCCAGATGATCAATACATCATCTATGTAGCGTCGCCATAGGACCAAAGTACCCCCAGTATACTCGCCCAATCTGACGCACTGCTGTTCCCAATGAGATACGTACAGATTGGCGAAACTGGGGGCAAATTTAGTACCCATGGAGACACCACATAGCTGCAGAAAATACTGGTTATTGAACCAGAAAAAGTTCTTTGTTAGAACGAACTGAATACAATTAGTCAAAAATTCGATTTGGATATCAAGTAAAGATTGTTGGGATTTTAGCATTTCTTTAATACACATAATACCTTTAATATGAGGAATATTAGAATAAAGAGCAGTAATATCTGCAGTAGCCAAAATATATGAGGGTTTCCAACATATAGACTGTAAATCCTGTAAAATGTGCTTTGTATCTTTAATAAAAGTGTGGTTTAAAGGAACATATGTATAAATACGTACAGTAGGTGGATCGCACTTTAAAATCTCTAAAAGAAAAAAAACACAATAGTGTAATACAGTAAACAAATGGATATTCAAAGTAAAATGTGGATATCAGGTACTCACAAACCGAGAGCCAAGCAAGAACATGTGGCTCTCATGGGAATAGCGCTGGGACTGTTTATAGGATGTCCCCTTCCTTCTGTGAATCTTCCAATGACCAAAAGGACAGGCTGGAAACACTTACTTGCAGCAGTAAAGTGTTTATTGATCCAAATCAGGACAAAAGTAAAAGTAGGAGGATGTCTCCAATTTAACTTAAAATAATCAAATATAAGAAAGTCCAAAAGAAGTCCAATATAAAAAAAGAGTCCAATGTAGGAGTCTTACTATTGCCGAAACGCGTTTCGCCCTATAATCAGGGCTTCCTCAGTCTTCTAGAATCTATTTAAAGTGTTTTTTTTAATTTTTTTTAATATTTTTTATAAATAAATTTCAAAAAAAGTGACGTTTCAAAATCCGAGTTCAAGCCGTGTGGGATAAGTAAACCGCAAGTGCATTTCAAGATATATATTACGCCTTTAGAGAAGCAGGTTAATTTGTCTTTAATGACAAAATCTTTGCCTATAAGCTCTCGAAGATCACTCAAATGTCGTTTTGAGTGATCTTCGAGAGCTTATAGGCAAAGATTTTGTCATTAAAGACAAATTAACCTGCTTCTCTAAAGGCGTAATATATATCTTGAAATGCACTTGCGGTTTACTATATGTCGGGAGAACTATCAGATGTTTTCACATCAGAATCTCCGAACATATAAGGAATATAAGAAAGGGTTTAGAGACCCACAGTGTCTCCAAACATTTTAAAACTCATCATAATCAAAATCCCGACCTATTGTTTTTTTGCCCCCTCAAAATAGTGACACAAGACTGGAGAGGAGGGGACTATATTAAGAAAATAGGGTTAGAAGAGATGAAGTTCATTTTTAATTTTAATACCCTTATCCCACACGGCTTGAACTCGGATTTTGAAACATGTCACTTTTTTTGAAATTTATTTATAAAAAAAAACACTTTAAATAGATTCTAGAAGAAATAATGAATTTATCTTAATGCACTTTATAATTACCCACTTGAAATAAAATTCCACTCTAAATAAGAAAATGAATTATCTCCCTTTTAACATAAAAAAGAAATACTACATAGATAGTAATATGTTTCACAATATTAATTACACTATAAACATTTTACTAATGTATATATATAAAGCACTTTAGTTTGTCACTATTTCACTTTACCGATACTGGCTTGGGTTAATAAGTATTGATACTTTAGATATTATGTTGCAATGTATTGTACTTTTTGTGCTGTGTATGTATTTCAAAATGGAACACACACATTACAATAGTGTGCGTTCCAGGTGACTATTACTATAGAAACAAGATGGCATTCTGCTCGGGATCGAGCCGACGTCTGCAGCGCGATGACGTCAGAACCCGGAAGTGACGCACGGCGAAAACCGGAAATGCGTTCCACCGCGGAATCTATGCATTCCAGGGCCTAAATACCGGCAAACCATCGATATATAAAGGAGAACACAGCAGCAACACAGCACTACCGACTGAGGAAGCCCTGATTATAGGGCGAAACGCGTTTCGGCAATAGTAAGACTCCTACATTGGACTCTTTTTTTATATTGGACTTCTTTTGGACTTTCTTATATTTGATTATTTTAAGTTAAATTGGAGACATCCTCCTACTTTTACTTTTGTCCTGATTTGGATCAATAAACACTTTACTGCTGCAAGTAAGTGTTTCCAGCCTGTCCTTTTGGTCATTGGAAGATTCACAGAAGGAAGGGGACATCCTATAAACAGTCCCAGCGCTATTCCCATGAGAGCCACATGTTCTTGCTTGGCTCTCGGTTTGTGAGTACCTGATATCCACATTTTACTTTGAATATCCATTTGTTTACTGTATTACACTATTGTGTTTTTATTATTTTTTCTTTTAGAGATTTTAAAGTGCGATCCACCTACTGTACGTATTTATATTTGTGTTCTATTTGAGTGGTATAAGGGGTTTCCCACTCAGGTGTTTAGACCGCACTCATATTGTCTTTTACTGTATATATTGCATCCTTTTTAACATTTTAAAGGAACATATGGTTGTAAAAATAAATCCACATATTCGGACAAATTGCAAGACAGTGAATTGATTCCACTAATAATAGGACGGCCTGGAAGTGTTTTTATGTTCTTGTGTATCTTTGGCAGGAAATAAAAAACTGCTACTTTGCAATTGGGATTGTAGATGTAATTAAATTCGTCCTGGTTAATTGTTTTTTGTTCTAAACCTAAAGTTAATAAGCTATTTAGTTCCACCAAAAACTCAGATGTCGGATTTTTATCTAAAATTCTATACGTATTTGAATCATTAAGGATATGGTAAGCCTCTTGTAAATAATAGGATTTATTCATGATGACAATTCCACCTCCTTTATCCGCCTCCTTAATGACTAAATTAGGATTTTCCATCAAAGATTTTAAAGCTGAACATTCTTTTTTAGTAAGATTAGGTTTAAAACTACTGTCTACGATTTTGTTTAGATCTTCTTGCACTAAATCATTGAATACCTCTAGGAATTTGCTTTTTGCTGTCCACGGAAAAAAATTGGATTTAGGTTTCAAAGTCGTGTGTATAATTCTAGATTCTGTGGATACCTCTAATATTGTTTCCTCACTAGTAATAGTATGTGGGGGATCACCTAAGTGTTGCTCATGCTCAGCATCTTTTTTATTTAATTCCTTATTCCCAAAAAATCTTTTTAAAGTTAATTTTCTTAAGAATTTCTGATTATCCAAATATAAATTAAAAGAATTGCAGTTTGAAGCAGGGGCAAACTTTAAACCCTTTTTTAACAAAGATAATTCTTGTGACGAGAGGGGGGTATTAGATAAATTAAAAATACCCTCTGTAGAATCTAACCTAACCAGCCTCAACTCAGGAGGGACCTTAATTCTCTGGATCTCCAACAGTTGTCAGCTGACATTGATTCACAACTGCTGTCCATCCCTTCCCTATCCTGTCCTTCACTGGCCATCTCCATATATAACTCTACTCTTACATCGGCCTTGAACACTGCAGCGCCACTCCAAACAAGCACCTCAAGGAGGACCCGCCCCCAACCGTGGCATACTAAATCAACGCGCTACCTGCAAAGATGCTCCCGGTATGCTGAACGCTCCTGGAGGAAGTCTCGCACCCAGTCAGACTTTCTCCATTATAGATTCATACTGTGTTCATACAGTGCAGCCCTTGCCCTTGCCAAACAGTCCTATTTTTCCTCTCTCATTAGTTCATGTTCCCGCAACCCCTGGCGTCTCTTTGACACCTTGAATTCTCTTCTTCGCCCCGCTGTGGCCACCCCCCAAACCAACCTTACTGCTGATAACTTTGCATGTTACTTCACTGACAAAATTGAACAGCTAAGGAAAGAATTCTCCCCTCCTTGCCTTTCTGTTTCTCAACCACACATTGATCATGCCCTTCCTACCCTTCAGACATTCTCCCCAGCCACTGACCAAGAGGTGGCTGCTCTTCTTTGCTCCTCTCGCCCCACCACATGCCCGCTCGATCCTGTCCCGTCTCACCTTATCAGATCTCTCTCCGCTTGTCTCGTGCCTTCTCTAACACACATCTTCAACTGCTCGCTCTCTTCTGGCATCGTCCCTGCTGACCTTAAACATGCCACTGTAGTACCTATACTAAAAAAAACATCCCTTGACCCGTCCACCCCCTCTAACTACCGTCCCATATCCCTGCTCCCTTTTTCCTCAAAGCTTCTGGAAAGACTCGTCTTTACCCATGTGTCTCATTTCCTCAATTCCAACTCTCTCCTTGACCCCCTTCAATCTGGCTTCCGCCCTCTCCACTCTACAGAGACTGCCCTTATCAAAGTTACTAACGACCTAATCGCAGCTAAATCCAAAGGCCACTACTCCATACTAATTCTTCTTGACCTCTCGGCGGCCTTTGACACCGTTGATCATGCTCTCCTTCTTCAAACTCTGCAATCTCTTGGTCTCTGTGACTCTGTCCTCTCGTGGTTTTCCTCTTATCTCTCCCAACGCTCATTCAGTGTCTCTTTTTCTAATGATACCTCCTCCCCTCGCCCTGTCTCGGTTGGAGTCCCCCAAGGCTCCGTCCTTGGTCCCCTTCTATTTTCTCTTTATACTGCCTCTCTTGGCAAACTTATTACCTCATTTGGTTTCCACTACCACCTGTACGCTGATGACACCCAGCTATATCTCTCCTCCCCGGACCTCTCCCCTGCTGTCCTGCAACGTGTCACTGCTTGCCTTTCTTCCATCTCTGACTGGATGTCCTCCCGCTTTCTGAAACTCAATCTCTCAAAAACTGAGCTCCTTGTCTTTCCTCCTCCTAATACTGATCCTCCTCTTTCGCTCTCCCTTCAAGTTGTGGTACCAACATCAGCCCATCCTTGCAAGCGCGCTGTCTTGGCGTCATACTTGACTCTGGTCTCACCTTTGAGCCTCACATCCAGCATGTTGCCAAATCCTGTAGATTCCATCTTAAAAACATAGCCCGCATCCGCCCCTTTCTTGCACCAGATACTACCAAGGAGCTTGTCCATGCTCTAATAATTTCACGCATGGATTATTGTAACCCTCTCCTGCTTGGTCTTCCCAAAAGCCGTACTGCACCCCTACAGTCTGTAATGAATGCTGCTGCTAGACTGATTTTCCTCTCTAGTCGGTTCTCTCACACCTCACCCCTCTGCCAGTCCTTACATTGGCTTCCTGTGTGCTATAGGAGTCAATTCAAGGCACTAACTCACACCTATAAAGCACTGAACAACTCTAGCCCCTCTTATATCTCCTCACAGATCCACAGGTATGTCCCTCCTCGGTCTCTCCGCTCTGCCCGTGACCAGCTCCTGTCCGTTGTCCGCACCCGTACGGCCAACTCGCGCTTGCAGGACTTCTCGCGGGCGGCTCCCTTCCTATGGAATAGCCTGCCTACCGCCATCCGACTCTCCCCTAGTCTTGCATCTTTTAAGAAGTGCCTTAAAACCCATCTCTTTAGGAAAGCTTATGGCCTCCAAGACTAACCCCTACCTCACATACCCATCTCTTGCCCTCTCCTAAAGGGCAGCCCACCTTATTTGATTGTACATTCCTGTCCTAATGTGTCTTACACCCCACCTCCTATAGAATGTAAGCTCGATTGAGCAGGGTCCTCTTCAACCTATTGTTCCTGTAAGTTTATTTGTAATTGTCCTATTTATAGTTAAATCCCCTTTCATAACATTGTAAAGCACTACGGAATCTGTTGGCGCTATATAAATGGCAATAATAAATAAATAAAAATAAATAAATCTAATTTTGTCTGTACGAGAGGTGCAGTGGAACATCTTCCTCCTCCACCTCTAAATGCGGTCGTTTTTTTATGGGTGATTTTTGTGCTTGAGACCTGTGCTGAGTATATGTTTGATAATGGAAACGATCCTGCTTTTGGTCTCGCTCCTTGTCTAAAAAAACCTCCTGGTTACTTTTTGAATATCGTGATGGTTTGGGTGATTTTTTAGAAACTGGAGAGTGTACATTAGAGTGATGTATAGTATTTGGCATATTCCTAGAAAATAGGTTGGAAGAACTTGAATTAAACTTTAAATTAGAATTAGGTTTGGAATCAGAGAAACGTCGTCCAGATACCTTGTTATGAGATGAATTAGAATTCATATTTCTTGAAAACCTGTTATTACTTGCAGAATAATTAACTATCCGTCTTGACATATTTCTGGATCTGGACCAGTTTCTCTGATTCCCCTTCTGATAATCATCCTGGTCTCTCTTAAACTTAGTTGATTTAATATTTTTATATATAATAGACATAATCCCAACAATAAATTTGAATTTGCCTTTTTGACGCAATATAATTCTCAGGCCAAAAAGATAGAACAGATACTTAAAAAACATTGGTACATTTTGAAAAGAGATGATGTTTTAAAACATTTGTTACCTGAATTTCCTATAGTAATTTATAAAAAATCAGCCAATTTAAAAAATAAATTGGCATCTAGTTTGCTACCATCTACTCCTTCTTACAATAATGTATTAAAAACTCCAATATTAGGTTTTTTCAGTTGTGGACATTGCTCCACCTGTAAATACCAAAAAAAGAAAATCGTTAATTTTACAAGTACATACACTGAAAAAACTTATAGTATTAAGAAACATATTCACTGTTCTTCTTCTTTTGTGGTCTATTTACTACAATGTGGTTGTGGAGCTCAATACGTGGGCCGGACTTCCAGAAAATTACATATTAGAATTTTGGAGCACTTTAATAATATAAAGAAAGGGAAAGTTGATCATAGTGTCCCTAGACATTGCAATACATGTCCGTTATTCAAATGGAACACCTTTCAAGCATTTGGTATAGACTCCATCTATTTGGGTTGGAGGGGAGGAGATAAATTACAAGAGTTAATTAAAAAAGAGGCGTTCTGGATTTTTAATTTAAAAACCTTACATCAAGGTCTTAACCAGGAAATTGATCTACAAGGTTTAATTTGATTCAGACTATTTTAATCGATATATCTTTAGATGGAGTAATATGTATTTCCTCTCATTTCAAAATTCTAGAGGTTTTGTGTGTTTTTGGTAAATGTCTCTTATCTATTCATTGATTATATAGTATATTAGTATTTGGGCTTTATATATATATATATATATATATATATTCATATATATATATATATTTTCTATGCTATTATGTAGTCTTTATTATTGATTATCTATTATTATCATTTTTTAGTAGTTGTCTGTATAATATCCTTGGTCCTTTTTTTCTGAGTATTTCGGGCGGATTATCCGTCCGTTTTTTCCTACTTTTTGTCCTCTACAGGTTCCGATAGTACCAGCCGCGCATGTGCGTCTATGACACACACTCGCACTTATTATGCGCGTGTGGGTGAATTACGCATATGCGTCTCACACTACCGGAAATGAGAATACTTCCGGAACGCAAGGACTACATCCGGTCTCATGCGTGCCATGGATGAAACGCACGCCAAAGCCGGATGCCGGATACCCGGCTTTTTCGAATTGACGATGATTGCGGATGTTGCCCTATATATACCTGGAAGTATCAATACATTTATATCCCTGAGGAAGTCCCCTTTTCTTGGACGAAACGCGTTGGATCAGAACTTTTAGTTTTACATATGCTGCTATATTATTTTATATTTTGTATGTAGTTTGTTTTTTACTTCATTTTATTTTGCCTGCCATTGGATTTTCCACTGGATTATCTTCCATATTGTTCCTGGGAGTTCCATGTCATATGGAGATATGCCTGTTATTTCTCTTCACTTGTAAGTGAGACCAATAAATTTCATTTTGTAATTTTATTACATACTTCACCATATTTGTTCTTTTTACTCTTTTATATATCCCACGGAGGATCGTCTTTCCATAAGATTGCTACCCCTGGGAGGGTGAGAAGCCTGATTTCAATTTTGTTTGTGAGTGCATTTATCTCCACCAATATATCACTCACTTGTTTAGTACTGTACTATACTATGTCAGTTTTTTATTTTCTATACAGATTTCGTTTATAAACCACGACCTACATTTCAGGTTATTTGTATTTGTTCTTTTATTATCACGTATTTGGGAGGTGTTTTCCACTTGGTTTTTTAATTATATGTGTATTAGGTGTCAGTGAGGTACACCTGGGAGCTCTCCCTAATATTTGATTTTCACATCTTGTATAGTGTGTATACTTTATTGCTTTGTTTGTAGTGGTTATTGTGTCTGGATTATTTCTTTAAATAATCTACAAGTGCCCCTCCCGAGATCAGGCTCTGGATCCGCCACTGCGTCCCATACTGTATAACAGGAGCTTCTTCCTTCTAGTAAGAACAGGGCCAGATTAACAGCCCAGTGGGCCTGGTGCTGACAATTATCATGGGCCTAATTACATAATCTTATCGACCAAAAACACTAAAACACTCCCAAGCGTCATGTATCTGATGAAGATGGTGCTGAAGAGAAAGAAAACAGCAGCTATAAGAAAACACATAAACTATGCTAATCTCTCTCTAATTTATGTTTTCATCTTTCAAATAAATCCATAACCCCTAACAACAGTGTCCAGTCAAGCAGGAAGTCAATGGGCACAGTAAGAGGGTGTGCCACTGACACAAATCACGTAACATGCCAAAAGGGGCGAACATGCCCAAAAAGAGGACATGTCTGTCCAAAGAATTGGGAGGTCAACCTGGCATGAATGCATGTCAGGCTGCCTGTCAATCATGCAGCTGGCCAACTAAGGGCAAACTATGCAGATCGCACCCTGAGCTTGGCATAAATGCATCTAATGATGCGCTCACTCAACTGAAAGCGAGAGATTACCATAAGGTATGTATTTTCTGATAGCTATATCCTGTGAGTTTTTCTCCACTTCTACCAGATACATGACGCTTAGGAGGTATGACTGTTTTAGTGTTTTCTATAAGATTCTGTAATTAGGCCCGTCATAATTGTCAGCACCGGGCCCAATGGGCTCTTAATCCGGCCCTGGGTAGTATTGCATATACAATAGTCAACACAGGATTACAGATATTGGCATTAGCTACAGTGAGCAACTTTTGATTATCTGAGCTCTGAGTTCCTCCTGCCTCTTTATTTTCCCTGAATCAATGCATCTCCATGGGGGAAGTTAAGTGTATCCATCTTGAGGGTGAAGACACTGAATGTCAATGCTGCACACTGTTCAGCAATGCCCCATGAAGCACCTCTAGTAGCCATATGAGGAGTGGCCACTGAATGTGTCCCTCGACTGTAATGTAAACACTACATTTTCTCGGAAAACCCAGCAGCTGATTTTAAGGACTTCTTCATACTCCACCAGACTGTCAGGAAACACATCAAACCCCCAGCCTTCAGTTCACACATACTGGACTAGCCCATTACTCGTCATAGCAAGTCACAAGCTACCCAATCAGCAAGCACACAAAGAACACACAACAGAGCTCTGACTATTTTCAAGAGATTCGTATCTGAATTTTAGATTACAGAATCGTATTCCATCAAGACTAGTGTGGTGTTTGTTTCCTTTTGCCATCTTAAGCTAAACTATCACATAATACTATAAACTTTACCTGACAGGCATTCAACATAATTTACTTAATAATTTCCAAATCACCAACATTGTGCCTACTTACCCTAGAAAACATTCTCAAGGGCATATAACAACTAGATCATACTTAATGCTTGTACAGCATCCTATTGACAAAAATACAGTGGGCTTTCAGATTTTAAACATTTGAAACTCACACTAATTCTGCAATTAAGGCAGCCATATGCATGGCTTTTATGGTTTTTCACGCCATTAAATTTTTCATAGAACATAGAATTTACATACAATGTTATCAGATTCATTCAGTCATCCATCTATGAACTTATTAAAATTGGAGTTTATTAAGAACTTATATTAAAACACATTAAAGGACCACTCTAGGCACCCAGACCACTTCAGCTTAATGAAGTGGTCTGGGTGCCAGGTCCAGCTAGGGTTAACCCATTTTTTCATAAACATAGCAGTTTCAGAGAAACTGCTATGTTTATGAATGGTTAAGCCTTCCCCCTAATCCTCTAGTGGCTGTCTCATTGACAGCCACTAGAGGCGCTTGCGTGCTTCTCACTGTGATTTTCACAGTGAAAGCACGCAAGCGTCCATAGGAAAGCATTGTAAATGCTTTCCTATGCGACGGGCTGAATGCGCGCGCAGCTCTTGCCGCGCGTGTGCATTCAGCCCAGGAGGAGGAGAAGAGGAGGATCGGAGGAGGAGAGCTCTCCGCCCAGCGCTGGAAAAAGGTAAGTTTTTAACCCTTTCCTCTTTCCAGAGCAGGGCGGGAGGGGGACCCTGAGGGTGGGGGCACCCTCAGGGCACTATAGTGCCAGGAAAACGAGTATGTTTTCCTGGCACTATAGTGGTCCTTTAAAATACAAATCAAACGGGCCCTTAGGTAGAATCCCACTTTTATCCCATCAAATATGGGGCCCAATATAACACTAAACCCCTACTGCTGCACAGCTTGTCCAGGGAATACACCTTCTGCTTATGCACAATATACTACTTAGCTAAGCACTTCATGAGACTCTGCCTCAACCCTTCCACATTTACAACAAAGTATTTCAGTATCAGTGAAACATCAACTACTTTCAACATGGATATTCCAGTAAATATACAGTAAATTAAAGACTAGGTTGGGGAAATAAATACATAACACAACACAAGAAAAGTTAAGGAAGCGTTCAAGAGTTGGCTTGTGAGTTTTATATGTAACAGTGTGCATTTTGGTATCCTTTTGCTCTCTTTATTTACAGGCCCACCTGAATGACAGTTTTGGCATGTTACAACCGACTTTGCATCACAACCGTTTTTTCATTATTATGGCTTCTCTCCCCAACCACAAATATAAAGGCTGGGGCCTGGAATTGTGAGAGGGGTTACCAGGCTGGACTATAGCCACTCGCTTCATCCCATCCACCACTCCCCTCTTTCTCATATCACTACCTTGGTGAACCCTCTTTATTTACAGGCCTGCCCTAATGTCGGTTTCGGCACACCACAACCAACATTGCATCACAACCGACATTGCATTATTACGGCTTTTATCCCAACTACAAATATATATATATATATATATATATCACACTATTTTGGATTATTAGGCAAATCTATATCAGAATACACAAAATCACTGTGTGTTATAGGGAATGTGTGGAACTCAAACGCCTGTGTGGGATACCCTTAACCCACACCAACAAACTGAAAAATAAAGTATACGTACAATAGGTGGAGTATCTCACATCAAACATGTAAGCAATGCATAGATATGATACACAAAGAAAGATGGTCTACAACAGAAATGGAGAGAAACTTAATACTAGTGCAATATTGTCTGTATTGAATATCAGAGTATATCAGTATATAGATATTCACTCACAATGTAGGAGCCAGTAATACCTAGGCTCAATGTGTAAACTTGATAGGATATTTTTAGGGATCCTATTCCCTCTTCTGTATCTTGTGATAGTGGCTTCCCCTCCAGCTCCAGCAACACCCGATCACAGTTACAACTATACTTTATTTGTAAAAGGTAGATAAAATAAAAGCAAGTGGTAAAATAGAAAAAAGTCCTTACAGTCCCATTTGTAGCAAAACATGTTTCGTCTCTCCTGGAGGCTTCTTCAGTTTCTGTATAGATGTCCGTAACTGCTTGCTCATTTTAAATGGTTTGTTATTTCCGCCACCGTTTGCTTCCTGGAACATCTGCATCCCTGGGATTCACATATGCGTAATGTCCTTCCGACGTAATACATCCATATCGGAATGCATCGTTGCCTCAATAGCAAGTCAATAACCAACCTCATGCCGATGAGTTGCATTAACAACGAAACAGTTGTCCATGAGTGATTCACTGGCTTAGCATTTATTCCTGAGTTGGGTTTCAAAGCTGTTGTATACAGTGTGACGGACCGCTGGTACTCCGACCGAGTACCTCCACCAATCGATGTTCCTAGTCCTTGCCGAGGACTCCAAGCACTCCACCAGACACCATAAGCACTGCAGACCCCAGCGATGCAGCTGCGCCGGGGTCTCGCCATCCTCCACCCACCCTGGACCTAAGAACAGGATCCAGATTCCAGTGGGTAGACCTCTCCTAATCCAAAGAGCGTAGCAGGAACAAGCTCTTACAAGAGCTTATTACTCAGGGGAGTATTGTGATTATAGCAATCCCCAAGAGTGTAGTTATCCCATCCCCCAAACATGAGCCAAGGCTTCAAGAAGGGGTCAAGCAGGTCCCTCCAAAACCTAATGGCAAACTCCCTTAAAAAGGGGAGTTTGTCACATACAACAAACACAAACTCCAAGAAATCCATGCTTGAAATGGAATGAGTCAAAAATGTGATTCTTGATTGAACTAATTTGCATATGCCCACCCAGAATCCTTTGCAGTAGTAACATCACTGCAAATTTGTGATTTCTGTGGGAAAAGCAAATCTTGTGGCTTGACTGGTGTGCAGATCTTTGTTAAACATTGTATTGACTATATACTGACTTCAGGAGGAAGGTTTGGTTTTTATTTTTCCCAACCATAACTTTTTTGGGTTTGTGCTATACATACGTACGTACATGTTTTAATTTGTATTTTTTTTATTTTTTTATTTAAGTTTCAGAAAGATAAATTGGGAGAGGAATAAATGTAAATATGTTGTGAAATATAACATAGTTATATTCAGTGACATACATACTGTACATCATTTTTTGAAAAGTAGCATAGAGGTATATATAGTAATGGTAAATCATCACATGGCACTGTGTTAATGAGTTTATCTAGGTCAGTTGTTTAGATTTTAAAGGTATAGCAACTTTTGCTTATTTAAGATGTTCTTGGAACAGAGATGTCTAGGTGTCACCTAGACCTTTAGAAAAGACTTAATTTAAAGGGTTACTATAATCCTTTTGAGAGGGGGGACCTAATAGATGTAATATGACCTGTAATAAAAAGTTTTACTTACCTGAAATCCAGCACCGGATGATGCTCTAGCATTGCATTACTGCACCTCCTCCTGATGTCACTGGGGCCGCACTGATTGGACCAATTCACTGGCTCAGAACTCAAGAGTGTGCATCGGGCTGGTGAGGGGAGGGTTTATTTAAAAAAAAAAAAAAAAAACAATGAAGGAAGGCAGGTGGGAGGGAAAGATTTTCACATATTTTGTCAAACAGACGTCTTTTATGAACAGAATTGACATTAGGCAGCCCGGAACACAGCTCTGGGTTGCTAATGTCATGTCTGCTAGGATTGCTACCCCCAGCACACAATTAAGAATATCTTGGTATGTGCAGTGTTTCAAATTGAAACACTATACCAGTGGTGGCTCTAGACTTTGCGTTGCCTTAGGAGAAACTCAAACATGAGGCCCCCACTAACACCATTAGTAAAAAAAATAGATGTTACCTTGTGTAGATATATAAGCTGTAGATATATTGAAGGGTGTGCTTGCAGCGTTGGATACAGAGAGCTAGTCTCTGTATTCATCATTCAGAGACTTGCATTGTCGCATCTCTCTCGGCTCTCTGACTGTAGTTATGGCATAATTTGCAATAAACAAATTTGATTTGCAATTATGCTAATTGTTCATACATGATTGTAGGGTATGGTATGCATTCCTGTATATATAAATGCCAGTGTGAACGGCAGAGGCGGACTGAGAACCCTCAGGGCCCCCGGGCAAAATAAATCAAGGGCCCCCTTACAGGCCCCACCCATACTCTGCAGCAAGCGCCACCCTTGTCCCGCCTCCAGCCACACCGTACACAATCTTTAGACACAAGGAACAAAAGGGCAATAAGCCCTTCGAGGCCCCAGTAGAGACTACAATTGAGGGCTAATGGGCCATGGAGGGGGGTCTTTCTAGCGGAGGCTATCTCAGTGTCCTTTAGAGGGTGTGTTAGAAAGAATCCCCTCCAAGCCCCATTAGAGACTACAATGGAGTCTAAAAGGCTTGGAAGGGGGTCTTTCTAACAGAGGCCATCTCAGCGTCCATTAGATATCCCCTGCTGGAAACAGTCGCCTCCAGGCCCCAGTAGAAACTACAATTGAGGGCTAATGGGCCATGGAGGGGATTTCTAGCAGAGGCTAGAGTCTAATGGGGTCTGGAGGGTGGTCTCTCCAACACTCTGGTTCCTATTCACAATATAGCAACACAACATAGCTCGCTGATACCTAAGCCAAGTTGGCTCCTCTTACCTTAATTACTGTTGCTGGCTGGCAGTCTGTGGGCTTGCTGGCTGCGGCTGGCAGGTTGTGGGCTTGCTGGCTACTGCCGGCAGGCTGTGGGCTTGCTGACTGCGGCTGGCAGGCTATGGCTTGCTGGCTGTAAGCCTGTGGCTTGCTGTAGGCCTGTGGGCTGGCTACTGGCCAGCCTGTGGGTTGGCTGGCTGGCTACTGGGGCACTTGTAGATTATTTAAAGAAATAATCCATGCACAATAACCACTACTGCTCCAGAGTAAGTAGTCAAACCGCTTAAGAACAGTTTGACAACTTACCTGGGGTCTGCTGGGATATGAGGCTGTAGTAGGGAATAGGAGCAGTGGTGCAATGTGTGTGAAAGGTTCAGTGTGTGTGTGGGGGTGTAGTGTGTGAATGTGTAGAGTGTGTGGGCAGTGTATGTGTGTGGCAATTTTAGTATGGGGGCTGTGTATGGGGGTCTGTGTGTATATGGGTGTGCAGTGTATGTGTGTGTGTGTGTAAGGCAATGTGTGTAAATGTGTATGGTGTGTATGGGGGCAGTGTGTGAATGTGTATGGTGTGTGTGTGGGGGCAGTGTGTTTATGGGGCTAGAGTTCACTCTCACCACTGCGACCACCAGGAATCCATGGGGGTTACAGTGTTGAGAGTGAACTCTAGCCCGTAGCTCCAGGGCTAGAGTTGACTCTCGCAAGAGCAGTAACGTTGCCATGGCAACGCTCTGTGCTCGCGCAAGAAGGACCCAGAGGAGCTGCAGGGTGAGCTCCCAGGTCCTCTCTTCCTCCCCTGCCCGCACGGTGCCTGCGGACAGGGGAGGGGGGGCATTCTTCCCTCTCTTTCTCCCCCCTCCCCATCTCTCTATTCCCCCTCTTTCTCCCCGTGTCTCATTCTTTCCTCTCTGTCTCCCCATCTCTCTATTCCCCGTGTCTCATTCTTCCCTCTCTGTCTCTTTCTCCCCCTCCCCATCTCTCTATTCCCCCTCTTTCTCCCTGTGTCTCATTCTTCCCTCTCTGTCTCCCCCCTCCCCATCTCTCTATTCCCCCTGTGTCTCATTCTTCCCTCTCTGTCTCTTTCTCCCCTCCCCATCTCTCTATTCCCCCTCTTTCTCCCCGTGTCTCATTCTTCCTCTCTGTCTCTGTCTCCCTGTGTCTCATTCTTCCCTCTCTTTCTCCCCATCTCTTTTTATTGCCCCCCCTTTCTCCCTCCCCATCTCTCTGTTCCCCTCTTTCTCCCCTTTCCATCTCTATGTCCCCCTCTCTCCCCCCTCCCCATCTCTCCTCTTTCTCCCCCCTCCCTCTCTTTCTCCCCTTCCCTCTCTCTCCCCCCCTCCCCATCTCCCTCTCTTTCTCCCCCCTCCCCATCTCTCCTCTCTTTCTCCCCCCCTCCCCATCTCTCCTCTCTTTCTCCCCCATCTCTCCCCTCTCTTTCTCCCCCTTCCCATCTCTCCCCTCCCATCTCTCCCCATCTCTCCTCTCTTTCCCCCTCCCCATCTCTCCTCTCTTTCTCCCCCCTCCCCATCTCTCCCCTCTCTTTCTCCCCATCTCTCCCCCCTCTTACTAGTCAGAGGGGGCCGGCCGTTTCATTTTAGAGCCGCCGGACCGGGTGGCAGCCTCGCCGGTCCGGCGGCATTCCTCTCACTAACACTGAAGAAGAAGGAGGAGGAGGAGCATGTGTCTGTCATGCTCCTTTGCGGTTCCCACATCCTGTGCTGGGAATTGTGGGAACCGCAGGGAGCATGACACACATGCTCCTCCTCCTCCTTCCTCTTCAGTGTTAGTGAGAGGAAGGCTGCCACCCGGTCCGGCGGCTCTAACATGAAACGGCCGCCCCCCCCTCACAGTGTGCCACCGGACCGGCCACCCGGTGGCACCTGCAGTCCCCCCCCAATCCAGCCCTGCCGCCGGGCCCCCTGAAGGCGGCCCTGGCGGCGGGCCCCCCTCCCGGCCGGGCCCTCGGACCTTGTCCGAAGTGCCCGACCGGTCAGTCCGCCCCTGGTGAACGGGTAATTTGAAAAAAGAAAATTATCATTTTGGTTAGACTTTTAAAAAAATCCTTTACCAGATAATAAAGTTACAGATAAGAAAACAGTATCATAGACAGTTTCCCCATATATTCTATAATCCTTTACATATATATTATCATATATGTGTTAAAATGTCTGTATGTACATAATATTCATGTTGCTTGCCACTTTACTTTTGCATTGCCCATACAATACTACTCTCACATTGCAAACATAGACACACACACACTAATACATGCACACATATGCACACTAATACACAAACATATATACACACTGATACATACACAAACACACACACACACACACAAATGCACTGATGCACAGAGAGACAAATATTGACTAAAACAGACATACATTCACCATGTTTATTTATCTGACTGTGTATTTCAGAGTGTGCCTTGCATTGTCTACCCTTGTCTGACAGTGAGTATCCTTGTATGTGAATGCATGTTTCTGTGAGCAGGTGTATGTGTCTGGAACTATATGTGTGTGGGGTAGCTGCTTGCTGTAATTTGTGTATATAGGGGGATGTCTATGGCCTTTGTGCACTGTGTTTAAGTTATGTTTTATGACTGTGTGTGTATGATGATTGTCTTCAGTGAGTGACTGTGACACGGGGAGAAAAAGTGTTAACTGTATCAGGGTGAGTGTGACATTCTGAGGGGTGAAAGAGACAGGGTTTGGGGTGAATGTAACAGAATGAGGGAGCGTGGTGTGACATGTTTGGAGGGATGAGTATTCCAGGGTAATGGGAGGTAAGTAATTAGGAGAGTGGTTGATCTGGGACTTGTTTACTGCTGAAGTTCCGGTGCTCCGATAACACTCACTGTGCGTGCCTGAACTTCAGTGGTTACTTTTCAACACAGAAATTGGCGGCTGGGCAGAGTGGAGTTCGACTGTCTCCCAGGTCTGAGTGCACAATCTACTCTCAGTGTCTGGCTCTATGTGCCGTGGCCACCTACAGCGCAGCACAAGTTTTATTACACAGACCCCATGGAGTAGGGGGCAGCCAGGAACAGACCTGAGCTGGCAGCAGTGGTACTGAGGTGAATGGCGGAGCTACTAGGAGTCAGTCCAGAGGCCACAACACCGCGATTACAACAAAGGTAAGTGTATTTATTGGCTGCAGTGCACATACAGTGTGCTGCAATACAGTGTGCACACACACACACACTGCATCCCCAGCACACACACACACAGACACACACAATAAACACACAATGAATCCTCAGCACACATACAGACACACACACACACTGCATCCCCAGCATACACATAGGCACAAACAGACAGACGCGCACTGCATCCCCAGCACACACATAGACATACACTGCATCCCCAGCACACACAGACACGCACTGTAGCCCCTGAACACAATGAATCCTCCAAACACACATATACACTACACTCAAGCCTCAAATGCAGGCACTGCTTCTCCAGCAAAAACACACATGAAAACTACATCCCTAGCACACACGCTGCATCCAAAAGCACTGACACCAACACTGCATCACCAGCACATACACACAATACATTCCATTCACGCACACTACATCCATTATCTCATTATACATCCCCAACACACACTACTTCATCAGCACACACAGTATATTCATTACATACACACTGTATCCCCAGCAAAAACACACTACCTCCTCTACACACACAGTACCTCCCATATAAATACAACATCCTTTATGCACATAGTGATTAAATCTTTTCCGCACAAACACTAAGACTACAGTAACACAAACCTATCATCAATAAGCCTACACATTCCAAATGGCAAAACATAAATGCTGGTCATCCAAAAACAACATCCAGTGTTAGTGAAATTCCCAGAGGAAAGCATTGAGACAGGGTGAGTGTGGCAGGGTTGTAGGTGAGTGAGGCACGGTTGGAGTGTGACAGGACATTGGGAGTTGAACATGATCACAATTGGGGGTTATTTGACAGGGTGAGTGTGACAGGGAGGTGAATTTTACAGTGTGAGAAAAGATGAGTGTGACAGGATTAGGGGGTATAATGTGATAGGGTCAGTAAGGCAGAGCGAGGAGAGGTGAGTGTAGCATGGTTGGAGGGGGGTGAGTGTGGCAGGATCAGGAGGGGTAATGTGAGTGTAGCAGGTAGAAGTTGGTAACAGTGTGTGGGTGTGATGACTGTGTCTAGAGGAGGGCTGACAGTGTGTGTGGGGAGTGGCAGAGTTTGTGGGAGTGACAGAGTGTGTAGGGGTGACAGTGCATGGGGGGATTGACAGAGTGTGGAGGGGTGACAAAGTGTGAAGTGGGTGACAGTGTGTGTGTTAGAGTGAAAGTGTGTGTAAGAGTGACAGAGTGTGGAGGGATATGGCCGTGTTTGTAGAGGAGGTGACAATGTGTGTTGGTGGTTGAAAGAGTGTGGAGGAGGTGACAGTGTGTGTGTAGGGGTGACAGAGTGTGAAGGGGGTAGCAGTGTGTGTGGAGACGGGTGACAGTGTGGGGAGGTGACAGTGTGGATGGGTGACAAAGTGTGTGGGGGTAACAGTGGTGTGGAGGGAGTGACAGTGTGGAGGTGGTGACAGTGTGTGTGAAAGAGGTGACAGGGTGAAATGAAAGAGTATTGAGGGGTTGACAAAGTGTGTGGGGGTGACAGTGTATGTGAGGAGGTGACAGTGTGTGGGAGTGACAGTGTGCTGGATGACTGTGTGGGGGGTTGACAGAGTGTAGAGAGGGTGACAGTATGTGTGGAGACGGTGACAGCATATGTGGGGGGAAGTGACCGTGTGTGTGTGGGGTGACAGAGTGTGTGTGGGGGGGAGTGGGTGCCAGAGTGTGGAGGGGTCATAAATACCTTTTTTTATCTAGTAAATTCCCTCGTGGTCCAGTGGGCTCTGCTGGGTGCAGAGCTACAGATGATGTGACTTGTTGGTTGGAGATCGCGAGACACTTCAACCTGTAGCTCTGCACCTGGCTTACTATCAGGCAGACTGTGTAGAGAGGCCGGCTAATAAAGCCACCAAGCCACCTGGCCCTCTCCTAGTTTGGTGATATAGGTAACCGCGAGGCCCTAGTCAGTGACCGCCCTTAGATGACCACCCAAATCACCTAATTAGATAGGCACTTCTGCACTGCACATACTGACTCCTACCATCATGACCACTTCAAATTCAAATTCAAGTCTTGAATGAGACAGTTGTTTCAATTGGTGCAGTTAAATATGAGCTAAATAATATATGATCTGTGAAACATCTGGGTCAATAAACACCTATTATACAATAATGTTTAATAATGTAAGTAAATTATATATTGTTATAAGCAAAAAACTCTTGCTCTTTAACTATCAAAGTAAAAAACTGCTTATAGGTATAGGTATATCAAAATTAGTGATGTTCCGAACGGTTCGCCGAACGGTTCGCCACGAACGCCGAACATAAACATAAACTTTGACCCTGTACCTCACAGTCAGCAGACACATTCCAGCCAATCAGCAGCAGACCCTCCCTCCCAGACCCTCCCACCTCCTGGATAGCTTCCATTTTACATCCATTGTGAAACTGCATTCTTAGTGAGCTGTCCAGGAAGTGGGAGGGTCTGGGAGGGAGGGTCTGCTGCTGATTGGCTGGAATGTGTCTGCTGACTGTGAGGTACAGGGTCAAAGTTTATGTTTATGTTCGCCATCCGCGGCGAACCGATCGGGACATCACTAATCACAATATATCACTTTACAATTTACATTGACCTCTTTACTAACAAATGTCTTTACATAAGCAGGAATGGAGTCACTCATGCCAAGACTTGCATATGTAAAGCTTTATACCTGTCATGTTACCTTCTCCTGTTTCACTAGCCAAGATAACTTGAGAATTCATTTTAAACAATGGAACATTAATTATGAAATAAGGCTGTGTCTCTACATGTGACATATCATAATTATTGTCTTGGAAAGTATCACTGAATTTCATAATGTTGATGGTATCGTCGTCATTTCCCTTGCTAAAAAAATTATGTATAAAATCACCTTTGCTCAGTTTCGCCTACTTTCCATTTAACTCAAACTTTTAAAAAATGTATGGGTGTTGTGGGGGCTTTGTACTTAATGTGCTCAACTTCACAGCTCAATTGTGCACCCTGCATTGTGCTTGCAGCTGACATTGATATCATCCTAGTATTGGATACAATACAAGTAAAAATAGATCCAGATAAAAGGTACTATAGGCTTTTATCACACTATAGGTGAAAAGCTGCCACTCAATAAGCACACCCCAAATAGCCTATAAAACCAAATAAGAAAGAAATAGATGGGTACAGACCCACCTAATGAGGGAGCTAAACACTACAAACAAGTGTATAGACGTAATATCAAAAATGTATTCCGCACACTTCGCAGTGAATAAAAATATATAAAAATATAAAACAATATACAAATGCCAAAAAGTATGTAAAGCAGTACAATTCTAAGACCAGGGAACAAAGCCCGACACCAACCACTCAGGTCACAAGTAAATGAATGTGGTACACAGCCCTTGGTCGCGACTCCTAGGGCTGAAGTATACTTGCAGCTCACGATGTAATAAAACCGTGGCGGTGAGATAGCGGTCTCTGGACTGCTAAACTTCCAAACTTGATGGCTCTGGCGCAACGCGTTTCGGCCCGCGTTATTCGGGACTTCCTCAGGAGCTGTAGACGCTGTGATGTTCCCTCCGCCATCGTCTCTTTTTATATCTTCCATTTTTCAATCTTCGCGCTCAAACCTGCCATAGCGCATGCGCACACCAACACTAACTTCCGTCCAGCTACGGGTACCCCCATGGACCAGTAGCCATTGGGAAGTATTCGCCGCGCATGCACGGCAAGATTGGTTCGCACAGAACTTTATAGGCACCTGATTTTGGACACAACGTGACACTAATACAGTTACGTGTGACCGAAAACTTATTACAATCTATGCCTAACAGTACAAAAAAATCCTTAGAATTTACCACAAAATAAAAATCATGTGGAGACAATACAAATGACCATATCAAACTTAAAAAATATGTTGAATAATATATATATATATATATAAAAAAAAATTTATATAAAAAAAGGATGTTGTGTGTACAATTCTTTTGTGGTAATCTTCACAATCTAAAATACAATCTTCTGTCAATCTCTCATGTAATCTACAGATAGTGCGGCCTATATATTGCATTTCGCATGAACATTCCAGCAAATATACCACATTCTTAATACTACACGTTATAAAATGTTTATCATAAACTTTTCGCCTGTGACAGTACTTTTAAAATTAGTGGTGGTTCTTTTTTGGAACTTTCCACATTTAAGAAAGCCATTAGGTTTCTTTCCCAAAAAGCCTCTTGTTTGTTTTCTGAAACCATTTACTGAAGAATACTAGGTGATAAGATTGTTTTTAGACTATTAGTCTTCTTATCAGGGCCGGTGCTTGGATTTTTAGGTACATAGGCGAAGATGCATTTTTCCGCCCCCCCCCCAAAATCTTCACCTATGTGCCTCTTAACCAGCCCCTCTCCCCTCCCCGACCATTAGTGGTCCCTTCCGTTCCCTGTCCCTTAGTGTTCTTCTCCCCTCCCCCCTCCCCCCTTTTTTCCCTGTCTCTTGGTGTTTCTCTCCCATTCCCTCCCTGTCCCTTGGTGCACCCCCCACCCCTTTAGTGGTCACACTTCCTGGTGTGTGCCTCCTACCTCTATTATTGCATTGCCGAGCGGAGCAGATCCCTTAAAGGAACTTCAGTTTTCTGTACCCAGACGGACTGACAGGGAGTGCTCTCTCTGTGAGCACCTCCTGTCAGTCTGGCCAGGTACAGGAAACAGAAGCTCCTGTACCGCGCTCTGCTCCACTACACTCTGTACACACTGACAGTCACACACTCAATGACAAACACACAGACGTCACTGACAGACACAGACTCATTGATCTAACACACACTCATTCATTGACACTGACAGACCCACACTGATTGACACTCATTGACAGACACACTGATAGTCACACACAGACTCAATGACAAACATACTCTCACTGATTTGACAGACACACACTCATACACTGACAAACACACTCATCATACACTGACAGACACACTCATACACTCACATGCACACTCATACAATCACTCACAGACACACAGACAGTCACTCACTCACAAACACACACAGTCACTCACAGACACACACCGAAGCACACACACACACTGTCACTCACAGACACACGCTCAGTCACTCAGACACACACACTCATACAATCACTCACTCACACACACACACTCACTCAGACACACATGCTGTCACTCACAGACACACACAGTCACTCACAGACACACGCTCAGTCACTTAGACACACACACTCATACAATCACTCACACATACACTGTCACTCACAGACACACGCTCAGTCACTCAGACACACACATGCACACACACTCATACAATCACACACTGTCACTCACAGACACACACGCTGTCACTCACAGACACACACAGTCATTCATGGACACACACACTGTCACTCACAGACACACACAGACACACGCTCAGTCACTCACAGACACACACTGCCACTCACAGACACACGCTCAGTCACTCACAGACACACACACACTGTCACTCACAGACACACACACAGACAAACACACTGTCACTCACAGACACACACACACAGACACACACACTGTCACTCACAGACACACACACAGACACAGACACACACACTGTCACTCACAGACACACACACTGTCACTCACAGACACACACACACAGACACACACTGTCACTCACAGACACACACACTCACTCACAGACACACACACAGACTGTCACTCACAGACACACACACAGACACACACACTGTCACTCACAGACACACACACACAGACACACACACTGTCACTCACAGACACACACACAGACAAACACACTGTCACTCACAGACACACACACACAGACACACACACACATCACATACATTCACTAATAATTTTATAAATAAACATTTTCCACCCAGCCTCCCTACCTGGAGAGCTGGTGTGGATGCTGGATCGGTCCCTGAGGGCTGGGGCTGCTGAGAGGCGCGCGGCAGTGCTGTGATCAGGCGCGCGGCAGTGCTGTGATCAGGCGCGCGAGGGAGCTCTAATCTCCATCCTCTGCTCCCTCGCGGGCTGCCTGATGACGTCATATTCCGGCTCCCGCGGCATCAGTAGGCAGCGCGCGAGGGAGCAGAGGGTGGAGATTAGAGCTCACTCGCGCGCCTGATCACAGCACTGCCGCGAGCTGCGCCGGGGGTCGAGATGGTGGCCTGGCAGGAGGGAGAGCTTCCCTCCTGCCGGTCACTGAAATATTGCGCCCCCAGAGCCCGTGCGCCCTAAGGCGGCCGCCTGTGCCGCCTTATGGACGCGCCGGCCCTGCTTCTTATATACAACTTTCGGCTTCTTAGGTAATATTTTATGCAGATAGGTGTCCTGCAATAGAATCGGCCAATGCTTTCTAAGGACTTTGTCCATTTTATTTGCTTTACTATCGTACTTCGTAATGAATGCCATATCAAATGTATTCCAGTTAGCTATTCTCTGTTTTACTTGTAGAAATTCTTCCCTTTTTCTATTTTCAACCTCTTTTTGACTTCTTTCAAGTAACTCTTTAGGATAATTCCTGTCCAGAAATCTTTTATTAAGAATCTGGACTTGATTAACAAAATCTGTCTGGTTTGTGCAATTTTTAAATCCTAGCATTGGCATCACTACAGGGAGAATACACACAGTAATCACTGGCCACCAGAGGAAAGATCCACTCCAGCCCTCCCAGAGAGAGGCTAGATGGGCATCATAATAAATAAAATATCATGTTTGTGTATGAATGTGCCTCTGATTGTGTGTGTATGCCTGTGTTTATATGTGTATGTATGTGTTTATGTGTATGTCTATGATTTTGTATGTCATTATGTGTGTATACACTGATCAGCCATAACATTAAAACTACTGACAGGTGAAGTGAACAACATTGATTATATTGTTGTACCTGTCAAGGGTTGATATATATTGCATTGGAAGCAGGAAAATTTCATGGGTGCCCAAAGCTCATTGATGCATATGGGGAGCAAAGGTTAGCCCATCTTGTCCAATCATATAGAAGAGCTACTGTATCTCAAATTAGTAAAAAAAAAATGTATGATAGAAAGGTGTCAGAACACACAGTATATAGCAGTTTGCTGCATATGTGACTGTGTAGCTGCAGTGAAAATGGCAATTTGTGTAGCTGCAGTGATCAGTGGCGTACATACCAGAGTCGCAGGGGTCGCAGCTGCGACCGGGCCCGGCCCACCAGGGGGCCGGCCGCCCCTGCAACCCGGCATGTACCCACAGGGAGCCGGCCACCTTCATCTTCAGCTCCCTCGCGCACCGCACTGATACCGGAGCCGGAAGATGACGTCATCTTCCGGCTCCGGAATCCCTAGGCGGCGCGCGAGGGAGCGGAAGAGGAAGCACTTAGGGGAAAGTGTTAGTGTAGGTGTGTCTGTTATTGGGTGTGTCTGTTATTGGGTGTGTCTGTTACTGAGTGTGTCTGATGTCTGTTAGTGAGTGTGTGTTTGTCAGTGAAAGTGTATGTTTTGTAAGTGAGTGTGTATGTATGTCTGTCGCTGAGTGTGTCTCTGTCAGTAAATGTGTGTGTCTGTTAGCTAGTCTGTATGCGTCTGTTAGTGAGAGTGTGTGTCTTCAGGATTTACCTTTCTCCAGCACCGGACTTCCTTGGCGCTGGGGATCCCTCCGCCTCTCAGCTCCGAAAGCACATGCGCGGCAAGAGGTGTGCAGCGCATTTAAACCGCCCATAGGAAAGCATTAGTCAATGCTTTCCTATGGACGTTCAGTGTCTTCTCACTGTGATTTTCACAGTGAGAATCGCGGAATCTCCTCTAGCGGCTGTCAATGAGACAGCCACCAGAGGCTGGATTAACCCTCAGTGAAAAACAGCTATGTTTTCAGCTGCAGGGTTAAAACTAGAGGGACCTGGCACCCAGACCACTTCATTGAGCTGATGTGATCTGGGTGTCTGTAGTGGTCCTTTAGGTGTGTGTGCAGCATACCGAGGTCGCGGGGTCGCAGCCCTGCGACCAGGTGCCCGCCGCCATGTGTTGCGGCCCCGACCTGCGCCGAGTAAGCGCGGGGGGGGGCCACGGATCAAATTTTGCACTGGGGCCCCATGGTTCATGTGTATGCCACTGGCAATGATGACCCCTGTCCACCACCGAAAGTACCTTCCATGGAGACATGAGCGTCCAAACTCAACCATGGAGCAATGGAAGAGGGTTGCCTGGTCTGATGAATCACATTTTCTTTTAAATCGGATGGCTGGCCAGATGCTGTGCATCATTATTCTAGGATAGAGATGGCAGCAAGATGCACTATAGGAAGAATGCAGGCTTGTGGAAGCAGTGTTATAATCTGGGCAATGTTCTGCATTAATGTGACTGTTACTTTGACACTTACCACCTACCTAGAGATTGTTACACCCCTTCATGGCAATGGTGTTCCGTGATAGCAGTGGCCTCTTTCAGTAGGATAATGCATCCTACCACACTGCAAAAATTGTTCAGCAATGGTTTGAGGAACATGACAAACAGTTTAAGGTGTTTCTATGGATCCACATTCCCCTGATTTCAATCCGATTGAGCATCATTAGGATATGCTGAAACAACAAATTTGATCCATGGAGGCCTCACTTTGCAGCTTGCAGGGCTAAAAGTCTTTGCTGCTAATGTCTTGGAGCCAGCTACCAAAGGACATATCCAGAGGTTTTGTGGCGTTCATGCATCAATGCATAAGAGCTGTTTAGGCAACAAGAGTGGGACTTAAATTATATTAGTCATATTATTGCAATGTTCTGGCTGATATGCAACTGTGGTCAGAGCTGGTGCAATGATATTTGGTTCTACAAGCAAAGATGCATTTTGATGTTTACAATTTTTATTGATTTTGTTGTTTTTCTTTGCAGTAACACATGAAATACAATGTAACATCAACAATCACATTGTGCAACATTGTACACAAACATGAATCGTAAATACACCACATCAGGTGTCTGGTTTCTATTGTTATATACTACTGTTTTTAGCTCTTAGCGCAGCCCTTAACCCCTTTACCACTTCTAGCTTGTCTTATTAAGGGTCTTGAGGGATTCCCTCTTTGGGTTGCTGCTTATTATTCTGTTATTTAGCACTGACTCTTCCCCCCTGCTCATAAGGCTATTCAGCAAGCAAAATGACCTACATCTATGAAAAAATTGATTTTAAAAGTTTCTTATGGAAGTAATGAGCTGCACTTTGTTGCAAAACTGTGCTTGTAATAATTTCTCATTGCAGGTCAAGTTGAAGCTGTATATGCCTTTTTAAAGGCACTGTTATCAAGAATAGTTCAAAAAGATGTCAAGGTCAACTGTCTATAGTTCTCCCAGCTGATGTTGCAGGTGAGAGGCTGAATCATGATTGGTTGTCTAGGAGACTTTTATAAACCCTACTCTGTTCTCTAGTTTTCGATGTCAATGCATTGCAAGTATACAGCTCCTAGTTTGGAGATATAATAGCAACATGCAAGAGTTGCATCATTTTCTTGCTTTTAGTTTAATCCCGCATCCTGGGAGACAGCAGGGGAGGTGGAGGAAGAGGAACTGAAGTAGCAGCAGTGGATGCAATATCCTGCTTACAGCTTTATTAATCATGCCCCATTTTACAATTCCTTGGCTTACACCAACATACCCATCAAGAACAACAATCTCAATGGCACACCACAGCTGCATCATCAACACAACTCGAATCACTAACATTCTCACGAAGTCATATCCTTTACAACTTCCGTAAACAAGAATACAGACAGTGGACTTCACCTATTCTCAAAGAAAAAGAAGAAGAAGAAGAAGAAAAAAAGAAAACAAACAAAATTACACATTACCATTTAGAACACACACAAAATAGGATACACAAACCAATACATCCTAAAACCACTCAGAAATACTGCCACGCATTCTTTTATCACGTATGTACTAAACATATCACCTAGCACGGCTCATGTGCTTCACCATATTAGTCTAATGCCTGCTCAATATTTACAAGCTAGCAGTCCAATAGCACATCCACCCAGAGGATTTGTTTTTTTTTATTGTATCAATTCCAACCAATACCGAAATGCTTACACCTACTATCTTTCCATATGGGTTTTCGTTTTCAAGGGCTCATCTAAGCACAATGAACACCCTTTCAAAACCTTATTTTGAAGCATACAATCAATTTCAAGAAAACAAAAAAAAACGTTTTGCACATGATTCTATTATCAAGGTGTCTTTCAATTGTTTTTCTTTTTTCTTTCTTAGGAAGCCAATCCCCAGCACACACACAGACACACACACCCTGCATCCCCAGCACACACACAGACACACACACAGCATCGCCAGCACACACACACACCCACTGCATCCTTATGACACACACAGACACACACACAAACACACACTGCATCCCCAGCGCACATACATACACACACACTGCATCCCCAGCACATAAACAGACACACTGCTTCCCCAGCACATGCACATACACACACAGTGCATCCCCAGTACACACACAGACACACAAACACACACTGCATCCCCAGCACACACGCAGACACATACACACTGCATCCCCAGCACACACACAGACCCACACATACTGCATCCCAAGCACACACACACACACACTGCATCCCCAGCACACACAAACACAGAAACACACACTGCATCCCCAGCACACACACAGACACACACATAAACACACAATGAATCCTCAGCACACATACAGACACACACACACTGCATCCCCAGCATACACACAGACATACACTGCATCCCCAGCACACACAGACACACACTGTAGCCCCTGCACACACTGAATTCCAACCAATACCGAAATGCTTACACCTACTATCTTTCCATATGGGTTTTCGTTTTCAAGGGCTCATCTAAGCACAATGAACACCCTTTCAAAACCTTACTGCATCCCAAGCACACACACACACACACACACACTGCATCCCCAGCACACACAAACACAGAAACACACACTGCATCCCCAGCACACACACAGACACACACATAAACACACAATGAATCCTCAGCACACATACAGACACACACACACTGTATCCCCAGCATACACACAGACATACACTGCATCCCCAGCACACACAGACACACACTGTAGCCCCTGCACACACTGAATCCTCCAAACACACATATACACTACACTCAAGCCTC
The DNA here is from genome assembly GCA_933207985.1 of Pelobates cultripes. NCBI lineage: Eukaryota > Metazoa > Chordata > Amphibia > Anura > Pelobatidae > Pelobates > Pelobates cultripes. Next base: position 202,120,292 of record OW240917.1, on the reverse strand, counting down.
AAATGCAGACACTGCATCTCCAGCAAAAAACTACATCCCTAGCTGCATCCAAAAGCACTGACACCAACACTGCATCACCAGCACATACACACAATACATTCCATTCACACACACTACATCCATTATCTCATTATACAAAAAAGCCGCCCCCAAATGACCAGGGCAAATGCCTTGTTAGCCTTGTTAGCACTTTCCCCTGAGCTCTCTGCTCAGCTCCCTCGCAAGCCGCCTGCAGAGTGATGCTGGGAGCCGGAATATGACATCATATTCCGGCTCCCATCCTCACTCTGCGGGCGGCGCGTGAGGGAGCTGAGCAGAGAGCTCAGGGGAAAGTGCTCCCTCACTAGCGCCACCCGACTAGCAGCCAAGCAGCCACAGGACCACCAGGGAATGGGAGAACCCCCACCCCCCAGCCTTCCCAAAGGTAAGGAGGCAGGGGGGTTAAATAAAAAAAATAAGTGAGTGTTAATGTGAGCTAGTGTATGTTAGTGTGTGTGTGTGACTGTGTGTTTCTGTTCGTGTGTCTGTGTGTGTCTGACTGTGTGTGTGTCTGTTAGTGTGTGTGTCTGACTGTGTGTGTGTGTGTGTCTGACTGTGTGTGTGTCTGTGTGTTTCTGTTAGTGTGTGTGTCTGACTGTGTGTTTCTCTTAGAGTGTGTCTGACTGTGTGTGTGTCTGTTAGTGTGTGTCTGACTGTGTGTGTGACTGTAAGTGGGTGTGTGACTGTGAGTGTGTGTGTGTCTGTTAGTGTATGCGTATCTGTCAGTGAATGTGTGTGTGTATTTAGAAGGCGGGGCAGGGGTGAAGGGTTGGGTGGGGATGGCGCGCGCAGTGGGTGTCTGAGTTTTGTCCTGCCTAGGGCAGCACAAAACCAAGATACACCACTGGGTTGGAGGGGGGGTGAGTGTGGCAGGATCAGGAGGGGTTAATGTGAGTGTAGTAGGTAGAAGTTGGTAACAGTGTGTGGGAGTGTGGCAGTTTGTGTGGGTGTGCTGACTGTGTATAGTGGGGAGGGGATGACAGTGTGTATGGGGAGTGGCAGAGTTTGTGGGAGAAACAGAGTGTGTAGGGGGTGACAGTGCATGGGGAATTGTGCACAGTGTGGAGGGGTGACAAAGTGTGAAGGGGTGACAGTGTGTGTGCTGGGATGAAAGTGTGTGTGAGAGTGACAGAGTGTGTGGAGGAGGTGACAATGTGTGTGGGTGGTTGAAAGAGTGTGGAGGAGGTGACAGTGTGTGGGGGTGACAGTGTGTGTGTAGGGGTGACAGAGTGTGAAGGGGTAGCAGTGTGTGTGGAGATGGGTGACAGTGTGGGGAGGCGACAGTCTGGAGGGGTGACAAAGTGTGTGGGGGTAACAGTGGTGTGGAGGGAGTGACAGTGTGTGTGAAAGAAGTGACAGGGTGAAATGAAAGAGTACGGAGGGGTTGACAAAGTGTGTGGGGGTGACAGTGTGTGGGAGTGACAGTGTGCTGGGTGACTGTGTGGGCGGTTGACAGAGTGTAGAGGGGGTGACAGTATGTGTGGAGACTGTGACAGTGTATGTGGGGGGAGTGGCATTGTGTGTGGGGGGTGACAGAGTGTGTGAGGGGTAAATTCCCTGGTGGATCAGTGGGCTCTGCCGGGTGCAGAGCTACAGACGACATGACTTGTTGGTTGGAGATTGCAAGGCACTTCTGTGTGGAGGGGCCTCACACCCGGCTGATTAAGCCACCAAGCCACCTGGCTCTCTCCTAGTTTGGTGATATAGGTAACCCCCACTTAGGTGACCACCCAAATCACCTAATTAGATAGTCACTTCTGCACTGCACATACTGACTCCAACCATCATGACCACTTCAAATTCAAATTCAAGTCTTGAATGAGACAGTTGTCTCAATTGGTGCAGTTAAATATGAGCTAAATATATATGAGCTGTGAAACATCTGGGTCAATAAACACTTATTATACAATAATGTTTAATAATGTAAGTAAATTATATATTGTTATAAGCAAAAAACTCTTGCTCTTTAACTATCAAAGTAAAAAAAAAAACAGCTTATAGGTATAGGTATAGGTATATCACAATATATCATGATTATGACAGATCCACAAGCTCAATGATAATTTCACTTTAAATTTTACATTGAACTCTTTACTAACAAATGTCTTTATATAAGCAGGAATGGAGTCACTCATGCCAAGACTTGCATATGTAAAGCTTTATACCTGTCATGTTACCTTCTCCTGTTTCATTAGCCAAGATAACTTGAGAATTCATTTTAAACAATGGAACATTAATTATGAAATAAGGCTGTGTCTCTACATGTGACATATCATAATTATTGTCTTGGAAAGTACCACTGAATTTCATAATGTTGATGGTATCATCGTCATTTCCCTTGCTAAAAAAAATTATGTATAAAATCACCTTTGCTCAGTTTCACCTACTTCCCATTTAACTCTAACATTTAGAGTACTTAATGTGCTCAACTTCACAGCTCAATTGTGCACGCTGCATTGTGCTTGCAGCTGACATCGACATCATCCTAGCATTGGCATCACTACAGGGAGAATACACACAGTAATCACTGGCCACCAGAGGAAAGATCCACTCCAGCCCTCCCAGAGAGAGGCTAGATAGGCATCATAATAAATAAAAAATCATGTTTGTGTATGAATGTGGCTATGATTGTGTGTGCATGCCTGTGTTTTTATGTGTATGTATGTGATTTTGTATGTCATTATGTGTGTATACACTGATCAGCCATAACATTAAAACCACTGACAGGTGAAGTGAACAACATTGATTATATTGTTGTGATGGTACCTGTCAAGGGTTGAGATATATTGCATTGGAAGCAGGAGAATTCCATGGGTGCCCAAAGCTCATTGATGCATATGGGGAGCAAAGGTTAGCCCATCTTGTCCAATCATATAGAAGATCTACTGTATCTCAAATCAGTAAAAAAAAAAAAGTATGATAGAAAGGTGTCAGAACACACCGTATATAGCAGTTTGCTGCATATGTGACTGCGTAGCTGCAGTGAAAATGGCAATGATGACCCCTGTCCACCACCGAAAGTACCTTCCATGGAAACTGGACCATGTGACAATGGAAGAAGGTTGCCTGGTCTTATGAATCACATTTTCTTTTAAATCGGATGGATGGCCAGATGCTTTGCATCATTAATCTAAGATAGAGATGGCAGCAAGATGCACTATGGGAAGAATGCAGGCTAGTGGAAGCAGTGTTATAATCTGGGCAATGTTCTGCTGGGAAACCTTTGGTCCTAGCATTCATGTGACTGTTACTTTGACACTTACCACATACCTAGAGATTGTTACATCCCTTCATGGCAATGGTGTTCCCTGATGGCAGTGGCCTCTTTCAGTAGGACAATGCATCCTACCACACTGCAACAATTGTTCAGTAATGGTTTGAGGAACATGACAAACAGTTCAATGTGTTTCTATGCCTCCAAATTCCCCTGATTTCAATCCGATTGAGCATCTGTAGGATATGCTGGAACAACAAATTTGATCTACGGAGGCCTCACTTTGCAGCTTGCAGGGCTAAAAGTCTTTGCTGCTAATGTCTTGGTGCCAGCTACCAAAGGACATATCCAGAGGTTTTGTGGAGTTCATGCATCAATGCATAAGAGCTGTTTAGGCAGCAAGAGTGGGACTTAAATGATATTAGGCATATTATTTTAATGTTCTGGCTGATCAGTGCAGCTGTGGTCAGAGCTGGTGCAAGGATATTTGGTTACACAAGCAAAGATGCATTTTCATGTTTACATTTTTTATTGATTTTGTTGTTTTTCTTTGCAGTAACACATAAAATACGTTGTATGTTGCATTTATGTTTAATTTTCTGTCTTTTCCATGCCAGTTAATTTTATATATTACATAGTTGAAAAGAGACTTGTGTCCATCAAGTTCAGCCTTCCTCACATTTGTTTTTTGCTGTTGATCCAAAAGAAGGCAAAAAAAAAAAAAAAACAGTTTGAAGCACAATTTTGCAACAAGCTAGGAAAAAAATTTCTTCTTGACCCCAGAATGGCAGTCAGATTTATCCTTGGATCAAGCAGTTATTACCCTACATTGAAAGATTATATCCTTGAATATTCTGTTTTTGCAAGTATGCATCTGGTAGCTGTTTGATCATCTGTATCACTTCTTCAGACAGAGAATTCCACATCCCTATTGTTCTTACAGTAAAAAAACCTTTCCTTTGCCTTAGACGAAATCTTCTTTCTTCCAGTCTAAACGCATGACCTCGTGTCCTATGTAAAGTCCAGTTTGTGAATAGATTTCCACACAATGGTTTGTATTGGCCCCGAATATATTTGTATAATGTTAACATATCCCCTCCCAGGTGACGTTTTTCTAAACTAAATAGGTTTACATTTGTTAACCTTTCTTCATAGCTGATATGTTCCATCCTTTTATTAATTTTGCAGCCCGCCTCTGCACTTTTTCTAGTGCCATAATATCCTTCTTTAGAACAGGTGCCCAAAATTGCACAGCAAATTCAATATGTGGTCTTACCAGTGATTTATAAAGAGGCACAATTATATTCTCATCTCGAGAATGAATGCCCTTTTTCATGCATGACAATACCTTACTGGCCTTGGCCACTGCTGATTGACATTGCACATTTTTGCATAGTTTGTTGTCTATAACAATTCCCAAGTCCTTTTCGTGTGTTATTATCCCTAGTTCGCTTCCATTAAGGGTATACGTTGCTTGTGTATTCTTTACGCCAAAGTGCATAACTTTTCATTTTTCAACATTAAATTTCATCTGCCATTTGAGTGCCCAGTCCCCCAGTCTATCTAAATCCCTCTGCAGCAAAGTAATATCTTGCTCACGTTGTATTATTTTACAGAGTTTTGTCATCTGCAAACACTGAAACATGACTTTCAATGCTTTCTTCAAGATTATTTATAAAAAATTTAAATAGAAGGGGTCCCAGAACAGACCCCTGAGGGACACCACTTGTCACCTCTGTCCAGCTTAAAAATTTACCATTAACATCAACTCTTTGTACTCTATTTTTAAGCCAATGTTCTACCCAAGAACAAGCATTTTCATCTAGACTGATTTCCTTAAATTTGAACACCAATCTATTGTGTGGAACTGTATCAAATGCCTTGGCAAAATCCAAATAGATCACATCCACTGCAACACCCTGATCTATACTTCTACTTACTTCTTCGTAGAACGCAATCAAGTTAGTTTGACATGACCTGTGCTTCATAAAACCATGCTGATTTTTGCTGATAACCATGTTCTTCTCAAGGAATTCTTGAATATTATCCCTTAATAACCTTTCAAATATTTTCCCAGGCACAGAAGTTAAGCTCACAGGTCTATAATTTCCAGGCAAGGATTTTTAACCCTTTTTAAATATAGGAACCACATCTGCCTTCCTCCAATCCTCGGGTACAGTTGAAAGAAAAGAATCTTAAAAGATTAAAAACAGAGGTTCACTTATTTCTACACTTAGTTCCTTAAGTACTCGTGGATGGATACCGTCAGGCCGTGGAGCTTTGTTTATATTAACCTTCTTTAGTTGCTGCAGCACCTTGTCTTGAGTTAACCAATTACAATTATTCTGCAAGTTTTTAGTAGCAATAATTTGCACATTTATTGCCATGGGTTCTTCCTTATATCTTTTATAAGATGCATCTGATTTGTCCGATTTAAATGCTTTAAATGCCCTTTTCTTATTTTTAATCTCTTGTTTTACTTCTCTACTAAGCCACATTGGTTTTAATTTGTTTCTTTTATATTTATTACCCAATGGTACATTGAAATGTACCTTTCTAATATTTGTTGGAAGATGTTCCATTTATCCTTAGTGTTCTTTTCACTACAGAATTTATGCCAGTCAATACATTGTAAAGCTGCCCTTACCTTATAGAAATTGACCTTTTTAAAATTATATGTTTTAGTATACCCTATGTGCTTTTGTTTTTTTTTTAGTTTATTTCAAAGGACACTATATTGTGATCACTATTTCCCAAGTGCTCACCTACTTGAATGTTGGTCAAAAGATCACCATTGTTTGTTAAAACCAGGTCCATACAAGCATCCTTTCTAGTTGGTGCTTGTACAAGTTGTGACATGAAGGTGTCATTTCACAAGTTTAAAAACCTAATTCCCTTTGCTGAGCTACTAGTCCCTCTGTCCCAATTTATTTCCGGGTAATTAAAATCTCCAATAATTAAAGTGTTACCCAGATTTGGAGCTTTCTCAATTTGCTCAAACAGCTGTGGTTCCTGGTCAATATTAACATTAGGTGGTTTATAAGATATCCCAACCAATAGTTGATTTCCATACTTTCTTTTGTTTAGTAAGTGTACCTGTGATACTGTGTGTCATAACGTCATACTACATGTATGTGGTATTCAGTGACTCTTGCAACAATAACAGGGCTGGTGGAGCCATGGATAGCAGCTGGTGAGTAGTGAATGTGCTGAGGTTAGAATCCTCTAGGGTTCAACTATAGGGGTCATTTTAGATTTAGTAGGGTAGATATCAGCTCTGTTAAATGTTCACATATAGGTTCTCTCAACACCCCCCCACCCCCATGTCATTTCCCAGCTTTGTGGTCATCCCAATTGTATGGAAGGACAAACCAGGTGGTTTGCACTTCCAAATATGTGCAGTTATAAGTTGTAATCTTTTCAGGTTAGAATCCAGGATGTGGATCGGTAGTGTGCAAAATAGATATAATATAAGTGGTAAGATCACCATTTTCACAGTGTTAATTTGACCCAGCCATACATCTCTACACCTGCCCACCTCTCCAGCATCTCCTGGGTTATGTTTTGGTGTAATTTGCCTTTGCTATGGTACTCAAGATTAATGTCCAAATAAGCCAGAGTTGTAGATCTCCATTAAAATTTGTATTGTTGCTGCAGGATTTGCAACCTGAGGGCAGGCAAGCCAAGAGGGAGTGCCTGTGTTTTCCCTGTGTTATATATATATATTTTTTATAAATTCTTTTTATTTGATTTTAATACAGCATAAACAAGTATATTACCGTGTACATGGGTGTAAAAAGATAAAGTACAAATATGGACTTACATAATAAAACAAGAGCAAGTAACAGAATACAGCTAAGAGATTACAAAGTACTGTCAGAGCAAGAGTCGGAGTGCGTACTAGAACCGGTTCTAGCTTGCTGGATTGTGGTACAAAAGTCATACACAGAAGATCACCTTAACTAACATAATTATAACATACACATGTAGTTATTAATAATAACAGAAAAGTGTAACCATGGTAATTTACCAATAATTAATGTCTGTATAGGCTTAATAGATCCGTCCTTGATCACTCCTCTAAGTTGGATATGGGTGTCTGTGCGGCTTGGGTCAAGAAGTCTGCCCTCTAATCCTGGATTAAAGTTGGGGTTGTGTGTGATGGGGTATAATGGAGACGGGAATTTAAATAATGCTTTAACCTCACGTATGTTTTGCCAGATCCTGTCATACCTATTGTGGGGTGTTGTTTAATGGGGAGAAATTGTAGAGCTGCTTTATGCCAGGGTACTGTATGTAGTGGCACCCCTAGGAAGGATTCTTCTATTGTATTCTTCCACTGGTATGTCATAGATGGCTTTGTCCATTCGTAAATTTGGGCCAGGTGTGTGGCTTAATGGTAAATCTCAAAGTCAGGTAAGCTCACCCCTCCCTCCTCTCGTGGTGCTGTCAGGAGAGTGTATGCGAGTCTAGGGTGTGTTTGCGACCAATGTTGTAATGACCTTGTATACAGTGTCTAGGAATGACTTCAGAACAGCTATGGGCAGAGTCTGCAGAGGATATAGAAGGCGTGGGAGCACGTTCATTTTAATAATATTTACTCTACAGAACCAGCCGAAGCCCGGTCTGTGCCACTTCAACAAGTCTGTGGATATAGCTTTTAAGATTGGGGGAAAATTTAGTGAACTCCTAGATATTTGATGGAGTTGCCTGCCCAGGTGAAAGTGAATGAGCCCTTCAAGTTTTCCTCCAGTCTCGAGCCATGAAATAAAAGAGGTTGAGAAGTGTCTCTTAGTATTTTCAGGATATCATCCTTAACTGAGAAGTAATGCAATCTGCATATAATATCTCTAGGGGCATCTTGTGTTGCGCCGAGTGGTCAGAGGGACCTGTGCGCCCTGTCCAGCAAAATTGGATTGGCTACCGGTTTGTCTAAAATCAAGTTAAATAATTCCGCGAGCGTTGCTGCTATGTCCTCCCCCTGAATTTCGGGTATGCCCCTCACTCTTAAGTTATTACGACGGCCCCGGTTATCTATGTCATTGACATACCTTTGGAAGCCCGCCAGAGCGCTTGATTGGGATTCTATCGTGTAGGAGAGGTTAGTAATTTGGGCCTGTAAGATGTCCCTTTCTTTTTGGGGTTCCCCATGTTAGGTATTTGTCTCCAATTAGTGTGGAATCGCTTTCAGGCACAGAGGAGCGGATTTAGTGCACAGCCATTCAGCTCTGTGGTTGGCCATGCCCCCTCCCTGTGTTATTTTTGTTATATGAGATTGGACCGTTCTGTGTCAGTAGATCCATTAAAATTGAAATAGATGATTCTGGGTGTGCTAAAAATAACAGGATGTGGATTGTTCTCCTATAGGTGTATGAGGCAAATTTAGTAGTCCCAGTGTCAGGATAAAGATAAGGGGAAACAAAGTACACCCCGGTACATGCCATTAGTTATAGGGAAAGTCTTTGACGCAAAGCCTGCTTTGGTAACTTTATCGGAGAGAGCTGTGAGTAAAGTGCCACTACTCCCCAAATAAATGTGCTGAGGAGCCCGAATCTGCTGATTGTGTCATGCATGTATGTTCACCTGAGATGGTCAAATGCTTATTCAGCGTCCAAGGTCAACAATATACCCTGTATGTTAGATTTGTGTGCTATTTAAATGTTATCCAGAACTCCTGTGACACCAAATGGGGTTGGAAGGGTTTTATCATATAAGCTAACAATTTAGCGTATGATTTTGTGTATATAATTAAAAAGGATATAGGCCTAAAACTAGCACTGGTGTTTGGCAGCTTCCATTGTTTGAGAAGTGTGATTATGTGTGCGTCAAGCATTTCATGAGGAACTTCACCTGTTGTTAGCATATGGTTGAATAATTTTGTTAGATGTGGGTTGAAACATGTTGCATACTTCATGTAATATAATGAGAGGAGCCATCAGGGTCTGGAGATTTATGATATGGCATTGAGAGTATAGATTTATCAACTTCCTCCTCAGTTTATGGGAAAACCAATGCTTCTTTTTGGTCCTCTCATAAAGAGGTAGGCTAATAGCATCTAGAAATGTGTGGTTGGCTCACAACGCTGTTATTGGGGGTGCCTTGGTTAAAACGGGAATACACAAGAAATGAGGAGTAGATCAGACCAGAGCTCAGCTCCTACAGGAGCTATAGAAACTAGAGGCAGATAATAAGATTCGCCCATCTCCTAGTAGCATACTAACATTTTTTCGATCCAACGGATAATACCCCCAGATGTATAGGTCCAGGTTATGCTGAGAACAGCATAAAAATCAGGATGCAAGAGAATACTGAGAATGGACAAGAGCTCAAATAGGTGCCTAGGTGTCTATACCTCACTGACGATGCCTAACAAAGTTGAAACGATTGTCTGGGTTTGCTGTATCTCTCGTGCAGAGAGAGCCGGCCTGCATTTTGGATCTGTTCTGCCGTTTTGGGTAGAATCAGTCTGATATGCAAATGGCCAGGTTCTTTTTGTAATAGCGCAAGATGAGCTAAAACCAGCTTGAGATCTGAGCAGGGACACACCAAAAGGCAGGCTATTTGAGCTGTTATCCATTCTCAGTATTCTCTTGCACCCTGTTTTTTGCTTTCCCCAAGTAGAGCATTCAACCTTAATAGTTAGACCATTATAACTGTGAAGATCGGTCCAGTCTCATCACCCCTAAAAAAAATATACTGAGAGAAACTGTTTCCTCTTTTCTCTCGCTCTTTCTATTTATGGGTGGTTCATGGTCGTTAATGCAAACTGATATATTCCATTGTTTTCCATAGCAGTTATTCCAAATTTAGTACTTTGACCCAGAGTCGTTGAGGTTTTGATTTAATATTTATATGACCACGGTGTGGAATTAAAAATATAATTCATCTGAATATACAAACAAAAATAGTATTAAAGTAATATTCCAGAAAACAGTCACCTGGTTAAATCTATATAAACATTATTGCACAGCACTTATTGCTTAAGAATGTTCTGTAATTAATGACTACATGGCTAAATATGCACTTGATAAGTACTCTGACTTTTGCTTCATCCAAACCTATTGAGGGAGTTTACTTCTGATCTAATATAGGCATATCTAAGCAGTGGCTGGTAAAGCAAATGTAGTGGGAATTCTTATGAAATTTTTTGGATAACTTCTAGAACAGGGGTAGGCAAACTTCAGCAGTTCAGATGCTGTGAACTAGATCTATCATAATGCTTTTTTAGACCTAATGCTGGCAAAGGATCAGGGGAGATGTAATTTACAACATCTGGACTGCCAAAAGCTGCCTACCCCTACCCTATAGAAAAAAGGAAGATTGCAATAAAACTAATACCCTTGGTATTTATTAACTTTTTAATGTGACAGTTGGCTAGAAAAGCACTAGTCATCTGCTGCATTGCTGAGCGGTTTTGAACTATTTGTTCTCTGGTTGCTAGTGGACATATACGGTAATACTTAAAATTATCATTCACTTGCAAAAAAGCAAATGAACACTAATTTGTGAATGTGTATGTTTCTGGATCCATTGACATGACCGCAAGTTTCATCACAATATAAAATTACTTAGTAATGACATACCTCCCTTAGTGAACACTATTAGTCTCATGGGTGTGATTTGCTAATTTCTAAATTTCTATGAACTTTGGATAAATTTAAAAAATAGGCATTTCGGTTGCAATTCATTTTTTATTTTTATTTTTTTTTTAAACCTCCAAAAATTCCTCACAGTCACACTTGTAGTATACTTACTTATATGACATGCAGTATCCCATATCAATAACTGTGCAAATATATCCCCAAGTTCTTGAGTCTAGAGATGGTCAGTAGTTTTGAAGGGGGGATCACAGCAATGAAGAGGCCTCACACTAATAATACACCTGTACCAGATAGTCTTCCCTTTCGGCAAGCATTTTGGAGACATCCTGTACCCACATATGCTCCAAGGAATAAATGCCCTGCTCTAGGGAAAAAGTTTTCCTGCAGATCCATTTTCTTTCTCAATGCAGACCTGAAACTATTTGCTAAAGTTCTACCTCACAGAGTGTGTCAGGTGGTTATTTTCCTGGTCCACTTGGATCAGTCAGCTTTGTGCCTGGGAGGGAGACGAAGGACAACACGGTTTTGATGTGATAAAGCCTTTGCAGAAGACTGGTTGAAGTCTCTTTCTCCTCTCTACGGACACAAAAAATGCATTGGACCAAATGGACTGGCACTACATGAAGATCACCTTGGAAAGGATGGTTCACAATTGAGAGAATTGTGAACCTCCTTGACAATCCTGATTTGGGTAAACAGAGATCTCTCACAACCTGTCTCTATCCAAAATGGTACAAGACAGGGCTGTCCCCCATCTCTTCTACTCTTCATTCTCACCTTAGAACCTTTCTTAAAAGTTATAATTCAGCACAGTGAAGAGTTTTACGGATGGGGACAGATGCATAAGGTGGCGGCTTATGCCAATGACCTATTGTTTTTTTATGAAACAACTTTCAATTCATCTTCTGCTATCACAGATGCATTCTCTGTGTTCAGAGAGATTGCTAATTTCAAATTAAATTTTGAGAAGTTGGACGTTTTTAATGTCTTTCTCTCTGAGAATCTAAATCCTACAGGACTCCCCTCTCAGACATATTTAGTACATTTTCTTCAGCTTCTTTTATAACATATGCATTAAAATGGCACAGAGGAAGTTGCAGTATACTTGATGGTTTCATGGTAATGTCCTTCCTAACATTCTATCTATTCTAAACAATACCCTTTTGGTACTGAGGGCTTTTTATCCCTATGAGCTCTTTGGGTTCAGTTACACTTAAATTTGATAATGTATGCCTTCCTAAAGTGTAAAACTGATATCATTAGCCTTCCTAGAATTCCCTTCCTGATATTAGCAGGCTACCCACTTTTTGATAGTGGCATATTGGCTCTGCCAACACTCCCATACTCATTGGTTGTGAATTGAGCTAGAAGTATCTAATGACTCTTTACAAGAGTTGGTTTGGCTTGATGTTAAGCACATGATCGTTCATCTCTAGACACACCATACCATTGAAATGATCTTGAAGATGTGGAACATTCTTCAATTTAAAGTGGACCTAGTCCTGCTGGTGCACAACACTGAGGTGTCAAAAGGTTTGTTATCTGGGCTATTGTCTTGCAGGGAGGTAGGTTAAGACACCTATGCTTTGAGAATGGCTTACTGACAATGTTTTCTCCCATAATTACAGAACACAGACCCTACTTGAATAATTCTCAAATTTTCAACTTAATTTCTATCTTTCCCTATCTTTGACACATAACTTAAAGAACACTTAAAGGTTTTGAACAAATGTGCAATTTTAGGGCAGAAACTTCTACTGGAAGTAGTCCAATATCCCCCACACCTACAGTTTACTCCTGCGTGAAGGTTTTGTAAATCTGTCCAGGTTAAGATGGCCAAGATTGTAGGAGATGCCCTTTCCCTTATGACTTGATGCATTCTGCTCCATCACTCACCCTAGCGAATTTCCAAATATAAAAAAAAAACACCAACACCCTTTTGTTTTCGCTTTTTATGTTTTGTTTATGTTTTGTTCTTTCAATAGGTTATTGTGAATTAATTTATTTTAAGAGAATTCTTAGCTATAGAAAGCTTTGGGCACTTATGTTACCATAACCATGTTATTACCTCTGTTTTGTTTTTACATACTGTGTCTAAATATTGTATTCTTCACAATCTGTGAAGAACTAAAGATTGTCAAAAAAAATAATATTGTGCTTTGAAGTGACCATTTGAAATAGATATTATGTGGTTACTGTTTTAATGATGAGATCTATACATTTGTGAATACAAAGTATCATCTGGATATTTTATTGTTATTCTCTAAGTATTTTTTTTTTATTATCCACGTGGGTTGGAGGGATCTTTTCTCATCATACTTGTATTTTATCCTTTTTATAGCAACACCCTCATCATACTTTCCACTTCGGTTTGGTATCTTTAGGGTCTCTTACATATTGGGAATCTTGGTTCTTGGGTATGTATGTTTTAGTCTTCATGGTTGTACTTATTTTTAATAGCACACCTGGGTCTAAAATTCATCCTCATTTTCATTCTGCCTCTAACTATGTATGATTTATTCCTTTTTATTATGTCTTGACCCATGAAGCTGTGTTTCTAGGTATATAGTATTGAAATAACTTCTGGAAAGATCAGTGACTGCCTACCTTTTGTGCAGATATACAATTAGGTTGGAGTTTATACCAGGGCAAGTAAGACTTTAAATGCTGAGTGTGGGACCTGTGTTGGATTATATATATATATATATATATATATATATATATATATATATACACACATACATATATACATACATATATATATATATATATATATATATATATATATATATATATATATGTGTGTGTATACATAGCATCGCAATTCCATATCTATACTCTGCATTATTGATGCAAAAACACTGAACAATTGAATGTATTGTTACTAGTTTTTGTGAACATAGAAGTTGAATTCAGGAGTTATTTGTAACTGGCCTTAGGCAGAAACAGTTTGACATTTAACCAGGAAACCCTTTGATTGGATTGAGTTCATAAGGAAGTTGAAACTAAGTGACGACCACAAAATGCAAAGTAAATCATAACCGTATGTAATGGAACATGAGCAGACCTTAACTTTCTGGTTTCCTTAACAAAAAGGTTCATCCTATGTATTGGCAGAAAGGCATTCAGAATCAGCCAGAATATGTTTTTGTCAACTATACAGTATATTCATGAAGTAAATTATTCTATGTGCTAGAACAATGTAAGTAAATAACCACACACATACTACCATAATACCAATCATTATATGTGAACTTGCAAAAAAACAAGAATGTTTCTAATTTTCGGTCTGCAAAGTGTCCTCACACAAGGACTGGAACTTGAGAGGAGCAGGGTGGGCTTCTTGTAGCAGCAGTTGATATAATATAGAGACACTTCTGAATAGTGGTCATGAGTTATTGCACATCCCCTCAAAAGGCATCAATACCTATTGAGTTGAAAGTTGCAGGTTGAGGTCATGTAGAAATTTTGAGTTGAAAATGCTGGCATAGCTCCAAAATTGTGAGCTGTCTATCCGGGATTAGTTCTTCGACTGGGATAACCTCACCCCCTGCTAAGCGAGGCGATTCTCACATATAACGCCAAACATCAGGGGAACAAGACAGCCCCGAGATAAGCCTGTTGGGAAAGCAGGATTACCTGTCATTGGGTACATAGGCCCGTCTGGTGTCAAAAGTAAAATCCTAAACCTGGTTCATAACCACTCTCGCAGCAACGCCCCGTTAAAAGGTTGGATGCAAATGAGGTCCCCAGAATGCAGGCCAAGTGCATTAAGATCCAGCGTTATGCCACTCCACAATGCGTGACAGGTGGGTCGCTAAATGGTAATCGTGAAAGGAGGGTGTGCCTAAGCTTCTCTCAAGATTATGGCAATAAAGTTGGTAAATTTGGAGTCTTGGTCTTTTCCCTTTCCACACATATTTGAATTCATGGGGGAAGACGTATGGGGGACCCCATGGCAATTTTTGCACTGGGGGTCCATGGTTTCTAGTTGCACCTCTGATGGAACCATTTTTCTGTTATGAAGTTGTTTAGTAGTGGTTGGAAGTTGAAGTGGTACAAATACAACCAGATATTCAAGGTGGTCTCTGCATCATTTGAACCGGAACTGGGATTTCAAGTTATCAAGGTCTCCTAAAGGCATCAAGATATTCATAGCTTCCGATTTATCTAAATTTAGTTTATAATTACTTTAATAAGTACATTTCTACCTTTATTGAGTATAGCGGAAAATTCCAAAACAAACAAGTATGAAGTATTTATGACAGTAAAATTATATAAGAAAAGTTTTACTAAAGAAGACGTAAGCCACTTCTAATTACTGATTTCTATTTTTGTAACGCATTTATTTAAAAAAATACATAGTCCTTTGCACCAAACCAGGTCAGATATATGTTTTAAAATGTAAACTAGCTTTTGGAGACAGTGCTAGGTTCATCAAATCACTAGATTATACAAATAAAAATAGACTGCTAACCCTACTCATTTGGGTGATTGGCTGGAAACAATTTCAACATTATGGCAAAGGGAGAGTGCATTTGTGCTTGTAAACACATTTTTTTTTAAATTAAAATAGCTAATTAAAACAATAAAATGGTCATCAAACAAAGTTTAAACAGTGTTACTGGAAGAAATTAATTTAGACAGTAAGACAGTTTTGTGTGGCTTTATTTCTGAGCACACTTCATAGAAACCACATAGTAGCCCATACAGCATTGATTAATACAACTGTAACTGTGATATATAAGGACAAAAAATAAATGCCGAGGCAATTAGGACTGAGTACAGAAATACTGGTCATGGATCCTGCCCTTGCTGGGCACTGCTGTGGAACACGTATTTAGTGGTACTGTCAATCTGGCATCCTTTTTAACATAGACCATGCTACTAATAATTGTTATCGCCAGAGTGCAATGCATCATATTTTGGAGACGTAGCAGGTGGTGTCACTTCATTGACATTAGTCATGGATGTTCTGACATCATAATTGTGATACCATCCAATAGCAATCCTCTCTAGTTATTTAAGACTAAACCACCTTCTGTTCATGGTCTTTACTTACTTGAGAGTCCAAATTTGTGTTGTTTTTTTCTGGTTTTAACAGGACTGGCTATTTGATTAATCTGACTTCTATACTGCTTGACCTTGGCCTGTCTTTCATTTCTGTGTAATTTTTAATCCAACTGACCAAGGCTTGCTTCTGTTTATTCTTAGCCTGCTGCAGACTGTCTATTTTACTTAAATTCTTTAAGCCTGGCCATCCTTGTTACCAGAAGAAAAACATTTACAGTGACCCTGAGTCCTGCTGAGAGTTTTTGCTCAAAATGACTTAACAATGATCTGCTGATAAGGTTACCAATCCCTGTGGTTATGATTACAAAGAATTAGCAGATTCCTGTAAATCCTCTGAAATTCATGAAAACAAAATAAACTCCAAACACTATTTGCACATCAAAAATACATATTTGACTTCTTAATAATATTTTGAGTTTAGAAAAGTATAACTCCACCACCATCACCACCAACACATATATCAACACATACTACATACTATATGATCATGTTATAAAAATTTTTTACATTAGCTTCTTTACTAATCATAATTCTTTTTCATGTTTTTAAAACCATGGCAGCATTGAGTAATGGGCTAGCTCCTCCTCTCAGAGCAAAGAAAGCTGTGTGTACTGTAAGAAAGATGTGTACTGTAGTCTTTGCTGCCGCCCAGTAGTGATGGGAGTGAGCGCAGGACTTATCTTTCTGCATTTATATCCATTTTTTGTATCACTCAGCCTTGTTACAATGCAGCCGCCCATCCCATGTGTTCCCTTTTAAGGGTTAATAATATATAGGGGTGTATATAAAAAATAACCCTTTTCTGTCTCATTAGAGATCTTTGCCAGATGCTCAAGGAAGCAAGGTGAGTTAGGACCCACCCCGGGGGGTCTGCCTTGACGTTGGCAGGTGGGCTTATCCTCTCATGGCCATTGGAGGTAACTAGAAAAAACTCCATTTGTTTAAAAATACATAGGGATTAAGGAGAGAGCGCAGGTAACTTGTTTTTCTTTGGTTTTTACTATATATTGGGGCTTATGTGTACTGTAGTCTTTGCTGCCGCCCAGTAGTGATGGGAGTGAGCGCAGGACTTATCTTTCTGCAAACATATATACTCCCAGTTACAAACTTGCATTCAAATGACTATAGCAATCTAAAGGAAGAAAGATAATATTTAGTATAAAATACAACACAGGGAATAAATTGAGTGGTTACTACAATTCCTACTTTAAATATAAAGAGCTTAAAAACTATAGTAAAGAGAGGCTAATTGTACATCTTATTGCTTATTCACATATATGTGAATATTATGGAGCCTGTCACTATTACACTTTTCTTTGTAAATTAAACTGTCAATTAAAATCTATCTATCTATCCATCCGACAGACTATCCATCCATCTATCTATTGCTAAATTAAAAAAAATAATGTTTAAATTGGAATCATAACTGTCTTACATTTAACTAGACACCATATATGTTTTTATTTGAACAATATCGAACCCAGCTTAGAATGGTGATACCCACCATGTCAATACAACATACAAGATCCAGCACACTCACTCACTATACACCAACTTCAATGCTCACAAAGTTTAACAGTCTAGTTTTTTTTAACACCTGACTTTTAACACCTAATTGGGATTTAGTTACAGTATATGATTATACATTTTATACGCCACAATGTCTGATCATATACTGTAATTAAACCCCCATTATTGTTGCCTAAGTCAAGTGTTTGTTTTTTTTCAATAAAAAAAAACAAAAAACTATTAAGCTTTGTGAATTTTATGTTGGTGTTTAGTGACTTAGTGTGCTAAATGTATGATTGTATGTTGTATGATTTGTCCCCTGCAGCACCCTTATGCATGTTCAGGTGATCAAATGAGACTAATGAAAATAAAATGCTTATAAAAAAAAGGCTTACATTTTAGCGCCAATATTAGCTTAAAGGGACACTATAGTCACCTGAACAACTTTAGCTTAATGAAGCAGTTTTGGTGTATAGAACATGCCCCTGCAGCCTCACTGCCCAATCCTCTGCCATTTAGGAGTTAAATCCCTTTGTTTATGAAGCCTAGTCACACCTCCCTGCATGTGACTTGCACAGCCTTCCATAAACACTTCCTGTAAAGAGAGCCCTATTTAGGCTTTCTTTATTGCAAGTTCTGTTTAATTAAGATTTTCTTATCCCCTGCTATGTTAATAGCTTGCTAGACCCTGCAAGAGCCTCCTGTATGTGATTAAAGAACAATTTAGAGATTGAGATACAATTATTTAAGGTAAATTGCATCTGTTTGAAAGTGAAACCAGTTTTTTTTTTCATGCAGGTCTGTCAATTATAGCCAGATAGGTGTGGCTAGGGCTGCATAAACAGAAAACAAAGTGATTTAACTCCTAAATGACAGTGAATTGAGCAGTGAAATTGCAGGGGAATGATCTATAAAACTGCTTTATTTAGCAAAAGTAATTTAGGTGACTAAAGTGTTCCTTTAAATGGCATGGCTGTGATTGGCCAGTGCAACATGTGACCCAGCCTCTATATAAGCTGGTTACTTAGTATTATTAAATTATGCCCCTACTCGCTATATGAGTAGGGGCATGTCTATTAAACAGTGAGCAGCCTGTGGCTGCTTACTGTTAAAAAACCAAAAAGCGGTGGGTGGGAGCCATAAATAAAAATCGAGGGGGACCTAATGTCCTCCCCCTTTGCCCCCACCCCTGAGCGGTGGGGGCCATAAATAACAAAAAGGGAGAGCCTATTGTCCCCCCCTCGGCCCCCACCCCTGAGCGGCGGGTGGGGGCCCTAAATATCTTAAGGGGGGCCTATTGTCCTCCCCCTCAGCCCCCAACCCTGAGCAGCGGGTGGGTGCCCTAAATAACAATAAGGGGAGGGGGACCTACTGTCCTCCCTCCCCAGCTCCCACCCGTGAGCGGTGGGTGAGGGCCCTAAATATCAATAAAGGGGGCACCTATTGTACCCCCCAGACCCCAACACCTGAGCGGCGGGTGTGGGCCCCAAATAACAATAAGGGGGGACCTACTGACCTACCTCCCCTGCCCCCACCCCTGAGCGGTAGGTGGGGGCCATAAATAAAAATTGGGGGGACCTAATGTCCTCCTCCTGGCCCCCACCCCTGAGCGGTGGGTGGGGGGACATAAATAAAAATTGGGGGGGACCTAATGTCATCACCCCTGGCCCTCACCCCTGAGTGGAGGATGGGGACCCTAAATATCAATAAGGGGGGGACCTATTGTCCTCCCCCCGGCCCCCACCCATGAGTGGCGGATGGGGACCCTAAATAACAATAACGGGGACCTACTGTCCTCCCCCTGGCCCCCACCCCTGAGCGGTGGGCGAGGGCCATAAATAAAAATTGGGGGGGGGACCTAATGTCATCCCTCCTGGCCCCCACCCTTGAGTGGCGGGTGGGGGCCCTAAATAACAATAAGGGGGGTGACCTGCTGTCCTCCCCCTGGCCCCAAATCCTGAGCGGTGGATGGGGGCCATAAATAAAATTTTGGGGGGGAACCTAATGTCCTCCCCCCTGGCCCCCACCCCTGAGCGGTGGGCGAGGGCCATAAATAAAAATTGGGAGGGACCTGAGCGGCGGGTGGGGGCCCTAAATAACAATAAGGGGGGACCTACTGTCCTCCCCCTGGCCCCCACCCCTGAGCGGGGGGCGAGGGCCATAAATAAAAATTGGGGGGGGACCTAATGTCATCCCTTCTGGCCCCCACCCCTGAGCGGTGGGTGGGGGCCCTAAATAACAATAAGGGGGGGGGACCTACTGTCCCCCCCCCGGCCCCCAATCCTGAGCAGTGGATGGGGGCCATAAATAAAATTTGGGGGGGGAACCTAATGTCCTCCCCCCTGGCCCCCACCCCTGAGCGGTGGGCGAGGGCCATAAATAAAAATTGGGGGGGGCCTGAGCGGCGGGTGGGGGCCCTAAATAACAATACTGTCCTCCCCCCCGGCCCCCAACCCTGAGCGGTGGATGGGGGCCATAAATAAAATTTGGTGGGGGGACCTAATGTCATCCCTCCTGGCCCCCACCCCTGAGCGGCGGGTGGGGGCCCTAAATAACAATAAGGGGGGGACCTACTGTCCTCCCCCCCAGCCCCCAACCCTGAGCGGTGGATGGGGGCCATAAATAAAAATTTTGGGGGGAACTTAATGTCCTCCCCCATGGCCCCCACCCCTGAGCGGCCTAAAGGGCCCTAAATAAAAATGTAACCCCCAAACCCCTAGTCACCCCCCTCCCCCCAAAAGAAATAACCCCTACCTACCCCCTCGTCCTAAAAATAATGAGGGGGGACCCTTATCTAAATACCTTTAAAAAATATAAAAATAGACTTACCATTTGATGTCTTCTTTCTTCTAAAATCTTCTTTTTTCAGCCCCAAAAAAGGCCAAATAAAAATCCATAATAACCGAGGCACTTAAAAAAAAAAAAAAAATGAGCGCAAAAAAATAATAATACATTTTCCCCCATGGAGGGCCCGGCCCTGCAATTAGGCTCCTAGCACTCTCATTGGTGGGTTTAAGCCATCCAATCAGAGTGCTCTGACAGGTAAATGAAGAGACTGACAGGTAAGTCTCTTCATTTACCTGTCACAGCACTCTGATTGGTTGGCTTGAAATCCACCAATCAGAGTGCTCTGTGCCATTTTACACAGCGTGGGAAAGTTCTCTGGAATTTTCCCATGCTGTGTAATTTGACTCATAACACTCTGATTGGTTACTTTCAATCCACCAATCAAAGTGTTGTTATGAGTCAAATTACACAGCGTGGGAAAATTCCAAACTTTCGCACGATGGGTAAAATGACACAGAGCACTCTGATTGGTGGATTTCAAGCCAACCAATCAGAGTGCTGTGACAGGTAAATGTAGAGACTTACCTGTCAGTCTCTTCATTTACTTGTCAGAACACTCTGATTTGATGGCTTAAACCCACCAATCAGAATGTCCTGAGCCTAATTGCAGGGCGGGGCAAGGTTTTATAAGCCTTCCCCCGCCCTGCAGAGCTCAGTCTGCGCGGAGTCCTCCATGGGTGAAAATTGATTATTTTTTTTTGCGCTCGTTTTTTAAAGTCGATTATTATAAATTTTTATTTGGCCTTTTTTGGGGCTGAAAAAAGAAGAGTTTAGAAGAAAGAAGACATCAAATGGTTTTTTTTTTTACAGGTATCTAGATAAGGGTCCCCCCTCATTATTTTTAGGATGAGGGGGGTAGGTAGGAGTTATTTTCTTGGGGGAAGGGGGGTGACTAGGGGTTTCGGGACCCCTAGTCACCTGGGGGGGTTACAATTTTATTTAGGGCCCCCACCCACCCCCCAATTTTTATTTATGGCCCCCACCCATCGCTCAGGGGTGGGGGCCGGGGGGGAGGATATTAGGTCCCCCCAATTTTTATTTATGGCCCCCATCCATCATTCAGGGGTGGGGGAGGACAGTAGGTCCTTCCCCCACATTCTTATTTATGGCCCCAACCCACCGCTCAGAGGTGGGGAGGGCAGTATGTCCCCCCTTATTGTTATTTAGAGCACCCACCCACCGCGCAGGGGTGGCGACCAGGTTGGAAGACAGTAGGTTCCCCCCCCAAATTCTTATATATGGCCCCCACCCACTGCTCAGGGGTGGGGGCTGGGGGGGTGGACAGTAGGTCCCCCCACATTCTTATTGATGGCTCAGGGGTGGGTGCCGGGGGGGTGGAGGACAGTAGGTCCCCCTCTTATTGTTATTTAGGTCCCCCACCCACCGCTCAGGGGTGGGGGCCGGGGGGGAGGACAGTAGGTCCCCCCTCCACATTCTTATTTAGGGCCCACACCAGTCACACCGGGGTGGGGGCAATAGGTTTTTTTGGGGGGGGGGGGTTTTACAGTGAGCAGCCACTGGCTGCTCACTAAAAAAAAGGTGCTCAGTGCAAATAGGCGCTTAGTGAAAATGCAAATCGAAATCAGCAGCTCAACACACGTGCAGGTATCCCAATCCTACACAAACAGATATGTGAAAAAAGGATGTGAACTTCGTAGATGTTACTACCACCACAAAGATCACTCAGTGGAGTGCTAGAGATAGGGAAATATCTTACTCCTATACAAATATCTTTTATTACACTTAGACAGCATGTAAAATATGGCACAGAGCCTAAGGATTGGCTCGAATCACAATGGCTTGGGTATAATAAGGTAATACCAGACCTCCTCCCGATATGCAGCTTGCAAAATATATGTAAGAGAAAAAAGGTAGAATTCCTAGTGCAAATACGTATGGTAGGAAGAGTGATCACAAAAAAATATATGGATGTGCTCACCTGGAATAGAGCCGATAATATTAGGCTCTGTATGTGTACGCCACTGTGCCTTTAAGGGAGGCACTACCCTTCTTTGGTGAAATGCAGAAAGCAGTTGAAGATCCACTCGCAGGTATATATGTTAAAAATAACAAATTTATTAAAAAACAAAGTAACAGATAAAAGCTATAATAAATACAAATACCAAAATAAAAGTCTCTAGAATGGTCTTCCTGGAGTCCGAGACGCATTTCGCCATGGGGCTTTCTCAGTCGGATGAGTTTGCTTCCTGAATTAACGATATTTAAATGTTGGCGCCATCCATCCAAATGGGTAAGCTAATTTTCACCGGCCAATCAGATGGTGGTATATCCACCAATCAAATGTCTTGTGGAGGTGTGTCTTACCACTGTCGATCATAAGTTCAAAGGATTCAGAGACCGGGAACAGTGTGACGCACATCCATTTTAGCTGTCATCACTCGGAGCATGCTTAGTAGTTATTACGATGTCCGGGGAGCCATCTTGATTGTGGGCAGTTGCTCCATACACACAGTCCATTGGTCGTAAAGACCAAATAAATAAAAGTCACATTTTGATGATAATACATAAAATAGAGGACAAAAAGGAACATAGTTATACACAACATAACCTAAAAAAATCTACTATATGCCGATATAAAAATCGATATTGAAAAAAAAAAAAAAGGAAAATCCTAGCGCAGAAAATGACAAAGCTCAAAATCATTATTTAAACCATGTGGCTGTAAGCTATATAAATTGAAAATGCACTTCATTTCCATCTGACCCATCTTTTTAATGGTATCTTCACCTCTCCAATTGAAACTGACTTTCTGGATTCCCAAGAAAGTCATTTGATTCGGATCACTATTGTGTTTAATTTTGAAATGCAGTGATAAACTATGCTGAATATATCCATTTCTAATATTGCGCACGTGCTCTTGTATCCTCACCTGTAGAGGGCGAGTAGTGCGCCCTATATAGGTGAGGCCACATGTGCATTTTATCATATAAATTACATGTTTTGTATAACACGTAATAATTTCTCTAATTTTACATTTTTTATTCTTATCCTGGGGATGTTGGAAATCTTTTATATGGCATTTAAGACTTTTTGTATTTTTACAAGCGCCACAGATTCCACATGCATAAAAACCAGTACTTTCCCTAATTGGATTTTTATTAATAGTTGTCTTCAATGAAGAGTGATTCTGGGTCAAATTACGTTTCAAATTAGGGACCCCCTATAGACGATTTTTGGTCTATCTGGAAGGATTTGTTTTAAAACCTAATCGCTTTTCAAAATAGACCAATGTTTCGTCAGAATTTTCATGAGCTGATTGCTCTGACAGTTAAAATCGCCTATAAATGGTACATTATCCCATTTGTGTTTAATGATTTATTTTTATATTGAATCAGTGATTCTCTATCCTGCAGGCTGACTTCATGAAAAGCTTTTTTAAGGAGTGAATCATCATAACCCTTGTCGCTGAAGTCACCAATAATTTTTTGCGCTTGTTCATAAAAATTTTCTTTATCTGTACAGTTTATTTTAATCCTCATAAATTGAGATTTTGGGGCATTCAATAGCCATGGAGAGTAGTGGCAACTATTACCTTGAATATAGCTATTCACATCTATGTTATTTTATTTTTTTAAAGTGCTTGTATCTTCTATATATATGTTGAGGTCTAAAAAGCTGACACTTTACTGTAAGAGCTAGTTAACTTGATGCCCCAATTATTACTGTTTAAATGTTCCAAAAATGATTGGAGTGATGGCTCATCTCCATTCCAGATAAAAAAGATGTCGTCAATGTAACGTAGGCTACTAGATTCATACTCCATTCTGGGAACCCAAAGACGTGTAACTGTTCCCACCGAGACATGAACAAATTAGCGTAACTGGGTGCGAATCTGGTGCCCATCGCCGTGCCGCATAATTGTAGAAAAAATTGGTCTTCATTCCAAAAATAATTATTGGCTAATATCCAAAAGATCCCTTCCATTATGAAATCAATTTGTACATGGGGAAATGTACCTGATGCTTCTAGAAAATGTCTGGTTGCTTCACAGCCTTTGTCATGCGAGATGATTGTATATAAAGAACTGACGTCGGCCGTGACCAGAACATAATTATTATTCCACTGAATATTTTTGAGAATCTGAAGGATATTAATTGTATCCTTTAGATAACTAAAAGAGCTCTGTACCAGGGGTTGTAAACAGTTATCGATATATTGCGACAACCTACTGGATACAGAGCCGATACCCGAAATATGGGGCGACCTGGTGGTTTATCCAATTGTTTGTGTATTTTAGGAAGGTAATAAAATATGGGTATCTTTGGATGATGTACACTGAGGAATTTGAATTCTTTCTCATTGAGAATCTCTTCCAATTTCCATTTTTCTATAAATTGATTATAGGTGTTTTTAATATCATTAGTAGGGTCTTTGGATAAAATTTTATATGTACATTTATCTCCCAATAGCCTAAGGGATTCTTCCAAATAGGCTGCCCTTTCCAGGAGTACAATATCCCCTCCTTTATCTGCTGGCTTAATAACCAGCGTGTTATCTTCTCTAAATCCTTTTAAGGCCTGACGTTCAGCAGGATTTAAATTAAAATGAGGATTAAAAGGAACTGTACAGATAAAGAAAATTTTATGAACAAGCGCAAAAAATTATTGGTGACTTCAGCGACAAGGGTTATGATGATTCACTCCTTAAAAAAGCTTTTCATGAAGTCAGCCTACAGGATAGAGAATCACAGATTCAATATAAAAATAAATCATTAAACACAAATTGGGATAATGTACCATTTATAGGCGATTTTAACTGTCAGAGCAATCAGCTCAAGAAAATTCTGACGAAACATTGGTCTATTTTGAAAAGCGATGAGGTTTTAAAACAAATCCTTCCAGATAGACCAAAAATCGTCTATAGGGGGGTCCCTAATTTGAAACGTAATTTGACCCAGAATCACTCTTCATTGAAGACAACTATTGATAAAAATCCATTTAGGGAAAGTACTGGTTTTTATGGATGTGGAATCTGTGGCGCTTGTAAAAATACAAAAAGTCTTAAATGCCAAGATTTCCAACATCCCCAGGATAAGAATAAAAAATTTAAAATTAGAGAAATTATTCCGTGTTATACAAAACATGTAATTTATATGATTAAGTGCACGTGTGGCCTCACCTATATAGGGCGCACTACTCGCCCTCTACAGGTGAGGATACAAGAGCACGTGCGCAATATTAGAAATGGATATATTCAGCATAGTTTATCACTGCATTTCAAAATTAAACACAATAGTGAACCGAATCAAATGACTTTCTTGGGAATCCAGAAAGTCAGTTTCAATTGGAGAGGTGAAGATACCATTAAAAAGATGGGTCAGATAGAAATGAAGTGGATTTTCAATTTAAATAGCTTACAGCCACATGTTTTAAATAATGATTTTGAGCTTTGTCATTTTCTGCGGTTTTTCCTTTTTTTTTTTTTTTTCAATGTGGATTTTTATATAGGCATATAGTTGATTTTTTTAGGTTATATTGTGTATAACTTTGTTCCTTTTTGTCCTCTATTTTATGTATTATCATCAAAATGTGACTTTTATTTATTTGGTCTTTACGACCAATGGACTGTGTGTATGGAGCAACTGCCCACAATCAAGATGGCTCCCCGGACATCGTAATAACTACTAAGCATGCTCCGAGTGATGACAGCTAAAACGGATGTGCGTCACACTGTTGCCTGTCTCTGAATCCTTCGAACTTATGACCGACAGTGGTAAGACACACCTCCACAAGACATTTGATTGGTGGATATACCACCATCTGATTGGCCGGTGAAAATTAGCTTATCCAATTGGATGGATGGCGCCAACATTTAAATATCGTTAATTCAGGAAGCAAACTCATCCGACTGAGAAAGCCCCACGGCGAAACGCGTCTCGGACTCCAGGAAGACCCCTCCAGAGACTTTTATTTTGGTATTTATATTTATTATAGCTTTTATCTGTTACTTTGTTTTTTAATAAATTTGTTATTTTTAACATATATACCTGTGAGTGGATCTTCAACTGCTTTCTGCATTTCACCAAAGAAGGGTAGTGCCTCCCTTAAAGGCACAGTGGCGTACACATACAGAGCCTAATATTATCGGCTCTATTCCAGGTGAGCACATCCATATATGTTTTTGTGATCACTCTTCCTACCATACATATTTGCACTAGGAATTCTACCTTTTTTCTCTTCCATATATTTTGCGAGCTGGATATCGGGAGGAGGTCTGGTATTACCTTAATATACCCAAGCCATTGTGATTCGAGCCAATCCTTAGGCTCTGTGCCATATTTTACATGCTGTCTAAGTGTAATAAAAGATATTTGTACAGGGAGTGCAGAATTATTAGGCAAATGAGTATTTTGACCACATCATCCTCTTTATGCATGTTGTCTTACTCCAAGCTGTATAGGCTCGAAAGCCTTCTACCAATTAAGCATATTAGGTGATGTGCATCTCTGTAATGAGAAGGGGTGTGGTCTAATGACATCAACACCCTATATCAGGTGTGCATAATTATTAGGCAACTTCCTTTCCTTTGGCAAAATGGGTCAAAAGAAGGACTTGACAGGCTCAGAAAAGTCAAAAATAGTGAGATATCTTGCAGAGGGATGCAGCACTCTTAAAATTGCAAAGCTTCTGAAGCGTGATCATCGAACAATCAAGCATTTCATTCAAAATAGTCAACAGGGTCGCAAGAAGCGTGTGGAAAAACCAAGGCGCAAAATAACTGCCCATGAACTGAGAAAAGTCAAGCGTGCAGCTGCCACGATGCCACTTGCCACCAGTTTGGCCATATTTCAGAGCTGCAACATCACTGGAGTGCCCAAAAGCACAAGGTGTGCAATACTCAGAGACATGGCCAAGGTAAGAAAGGCTGAAAGACGACCACCACTGAACAAGACACACAAGCTGAAACGTCAAGACTGGGCCAAGAAATATCTCAAGACTGATTTTTCTAAGGTTTTATGGACTGATGAAATGAGAGTGAGTCTTGATGGGCCAGATGGATGGGCCCGTGGCTGGATTGGTAAAGGGCAGAGAGCTCCAGTCCGACTCAGACGCCAGCAAGGTGGAGGTGGAGTACTGGTTTGGGCTGGTATCATCAAAGATGAGCTTGTGGGGCCTTTTCGGGTTGAGGATGGAGTCAAGCTCAACTCCCAGTCCTACTGCCAGTTCCTGGAAGACACCTTCTTCAAGCAGTGGTACAGGAAGAAGTCTGCATCCTTCAAGAAAAACATGATTTTCATGCAGGACAATGCTCCATCACACGCGTCCAAGTACTCCACAGCGTGGCTGGCAAGAAAGGGTATAAAGAAGAAAATCTAATGACATGGCCTCCTTGTTCACCTGATCTGAACCCCATTGAGAACCTGTGGTCCATCATCAAATGTGAGATTTACAAGGAGGGAAAACAGTACACCTCTCTGAACAGTGTCTGGGAGGCTGTGGTTGCTGCTGCATGCAATGTTGATGGTGAACAGATCAAAACACTGACAGAATCCATGGATGGCAGGCTTTTGAGTGTCCTTGCAAAGAAAGGTGGCTATATTGGTCACTGATTTGTTTTTGTTTTGTTTTTGAATGTCAGAAATGTATATTTGTGAATGTTGAGATGTTATATTGGTTTCACTGGTAATAATAAATAATTGGAATGGGTATATATTTGTTTTTTGTTAAGTTGCCTAATAATTATGCACAGTAATAGTCACCTGCACACACAGATATCCCCCTAACATAGCTATAACTAAAAACAAACTAAAAACTACTTCCAAAAATATTCAGCTTTGATATTAAAGAGTTTTTTGGGTTCATTGAGAACATGGTTGTTGTTCAATAATAAAATTAATCCTCAAAAATACAACTTGCCTAATAATTCTGCACTCCCTGTATAGGGGTAAGATATTTCCCTATCTCTAGCGCTCCACTGAGTGATCTTTGTGGTGGTAGTAACATCTACGAAGTTCACATCCTTTTTTCACTGGCTGCTCACTGTTTACTAGACATGCCCCTACTTGCGGTATTGAGAGTAGGGGCTGAATTTACTAATACTAAGTAATCTTTACTTAGTATTAGTAGATTTGTCCGAAAGGCCAATTTAGGTCTTTCAGCCTTTTGGTAGATAGCTCCCTAATACTGCGGGAATTAGGTAGTTATCTCCTAAGCGGCTGCTTATTTTATGTATTTTATGTTATTTTAAGTGATTTCCCTATCCACATTTGTTTGCAGGGCACTTTTCCTACTCTTATCCCCATCTTACTTCCTTTTGCAGCCCTCTAGCCCTTTCCAGAACTTTTTTAGGGCCATTTTAGTGCCCAAAAGTTCGGGTCCCCATTGACTTCAATGGGGTTTGGGGTCAAGTTCGATCCCCAACCTGGACTTTTTTCCGAAGTTTGACCGAACCCGCCGGACACGAACATCCAGGTGTCCGCTCAACTCTAGTGAGGAAGGCTGAACTTGATGGACGCAAGTCTCTTTTCAGCTATGTAACTATGTAACTATGTAACTATTAAACAAATGTCCAGACAAATGTGGCCTATGTATGAATTATAACAGAATAACAGGAAATCATGCAAGTCATGTACCATAGTGCCCTAGCTAAATCCCTTTGGAAGAAGCTATTCCAAATTATAAGCTCAGTTAAAAATATTTACATGAACACAAACAATCTGTGACGGAACACTGGCACTCCGACTGAGTACCTCAGCCAATCGATGCGCGTAGTGCTCGCTGAGGACTCCTAGCACTCCAACCGACACCATCAGCACTGCAGACCCCACTTCCAGCGATACAGCTGCGCCGGGGTCTCGCCGTCTCCACCCACCCTGGATCCACGACCAGGATCCAGCTTCCAGTGGGTGAACCTCTCCTAAATCCAGAGAGCGTAGCAGGAACAAATCAAGCTATTGCAAGAGTTTACTCTGGGGAGTAAGTGATTATAGCAATCCCCAGAGTGTAGTTTTCGAATCCACCAAACATAAGCCAAGGCTTAATGCTGGAACAAGACTTTACTGGAAGTAACAACAACAGATATTCAAGCTACAGTTTCTTTTATGCCCTGCTCCCATGCAGGGGAGGGACACACACGTTATCTACAGTAGCCAATAAAACAGAGGTTACAGCCCACACAAAATCCTCCCCTCTCCCTGTGATTCAATAGAAGATGCAATTATCACAAGCAGGAAAAATACAGTTTTTACAGCATATTCATAACTTCTAAAATATACATCACATTCACATAAAAATATATATTCACAATCAATCCATTCAGGGAAACAAAATATCAAAAAATGGCATGAATCAGACCAGGGATTCAGAAGTTAGTAAAGTATCTTTTGGGGCCTGGCTGGCCGCATGGCTATCTGGCCCAAATTGGTTTTACAGAGCCCTCTATCCTGGAGACAATGGGGAACATAATCCAATTATCCAGGGATAGAGGCAGACTCCATTGAGCACATGTTCCCAGTAAAACACAAAAGGATACAAAAATACATAACTCCTATCATACTGAATTGAACGGGCCAAATCTCCCAGGGTCCATAGGCGGGCAAGCAGTCCTCTCCATGCACAAGTGGCAAAGGGCACTTCGTCACAGTAATAAATCCATGAATAAAGTAGCAGGGAGGGAAAGTACCGAATGAATGGAGGGGGATTCTTCACACAATCCATTGGTAAAACTTTGCCAGATTAATAATTGTTTTTCAATATGATTCTGTCATCTGAATGAGACCAGATTGATTTCTCTAGCAGTAAACTTTCACTTTCAAGCGAATTTGAGGGCCTCAAAGAAAGTGTATCTAACTGTTGAAAGTTTATTCATTTCATCATTTAAGAATGTCCCACAAGGGAAAAAAAATATGCTAAATCAACGTGTACTTTATTTTCTTCTTCTTTGTAACAATCCCCAGTTTGAAAATCTCTAGTTGACGGGGACCAGAAATGTCCCTCCACTCTTGAAAAATTGATACCCAAAGTTTTATGAAACTGTATCCTTAAACGAAGAGCAAGCTCTATTTTATATATATATATATATATATATATAGATAGATAGATAGATAGATAGATAGATATATAGATATATCAACAGCAAGCTTCTGCCAAAGAATTTCAAACTATCAGATCTCTTTTTTAAAACATCTTTAATTTGCTTGGCTTGCACGCTGCTTATGTAAACCTTTTTGCCAAGTAACCATTCATAGATCATTTACTGCCATATGAACTGTTCTCAATATCTTTAAGGTTTTGCCATTGTGCCATGCCTTTCAAAAAATTGTACCAAAGAGAAGGATTAGTGACCAAACATTGTGAACAGTTTGAAATTGTAGTTGCTCGACTATTTGCACAGGCATTTTATTTAATTATTTA
This sequence comes from Pelobates cultripes, assembly GCA_933207985.1. Classification (NCBI taxonomy): domain Eukaryota; kingdom Metazoa; phylum Chordata; class Amphibia; order Anura; family Pelobatidae; genus Pelobates; species Pelobates cultripes. The sequence goes on along the minus strand of OW240917.1, from coordinate 202,089,636 downwards.
GATAAGGTTTATATCATATTTTGTTTTCTATTTTCCCCTTTTGTTTCATTTACAATTTTTGTAAATTAATATGTTGAAAATCTTTTAAAAACATTTGACTTGAAAATGTTTTAGCAAGTAAAATACATTAAGGTTTCTCTCATTAATCCACACTTTTGCAATAGCTGACATCAGAGGCATAACTAGAAACCACCGGGCCACGGTACAAAAATTGCCCTGCAACCCCATACGTCTCATTGTACCTCTTAGCCCCTGCATGCGTCACATTCACACCCCCAACCCCTCCATACTTCTCATCCATGCCCCATAGAGTTAATGTGGCATGGTTGTGGGGTGAGCATGACTGAATTGGAGGGGTTAATGTGAAAGGGTGAGTGTGGCAGGGTGAAAGGGGGTGAGTGTGACAGAGTGATCAAGAATGAGTGTGACAGGATTGGGGGTGAGTGTGACAGTGCTAGAGAATATGAGTTTGATAGCGATGGGAGGAGAGTATGGCATGTATGGCATGTGTGAGTTGTCAGGGGTCCGCGGGCGGCTGTGAGGGGAGGCTGCACTTGTCGGCGAGCGGCGTCTCCTCTCCGCCGCTCACTGCTCTCGTCCTCCACGCCTCCCAGCGGCAGCATGTATAATGATGCACGCTGGGAGGTCACAAATTTATGCAAATGCCAGGGTCACTCATGTGACCACAATCACAGTGGGAGGCGTTGATATCTCCCACGTGTGATTGTTAATTCTGATTGGAAGTTATCCAATCAGAATTAAGCAAAGGGTATTTATACTTACCTTTCCTGTCTCTCAGTGCCCTGTTGTGGTCTTGTGATACCTGTATTGCAGTTTCCTCGTGTTTCTTTCTGGTTACCGATTATTTGGCTCGTTATTCCGATTATCCTGTCTTCTCCACTCCTTTGACCTCGGCTTGTTTCTCGTTCTCCTGTTTTCTGGCTCCCTTTACTTGGCTTGTCTCCTGACCATTCTTAGTGTGCTTAGCCCGGCCACTCTAAGGACCGATATAGCATCTTTCCTCTCTGTGTCCTGTTAGCGTGTTAGGTTCCGGAATCGTGACATGAGTGATATGATTAGCAGAGTTATTGTGAGTGTGGCAGGGTGAAGGGGAGTGACAGTGTGTGTGTGGGGGTTACTGATACACAGACACACAGGTGCATACACTTACACACATGCAGATAAACAGACAAACACACACTGACATACATACCAAATAACACTAACAGATACATACACGAATACACACACTGATACACAGACAAACATATAGATACAGACGCACAGATACATACACTGAGAAACATGCAAATACACAGACAAACACACACTGACAAACATGCAGATATACACCATATAATACCTACAGATACATACACAGACACACATGCTGATACACAGACACACATACAGATACAGACGCACAGATACACACACTGACACACATGCTGATACACAGACACACAAACTAACACACATACAGATGCACAGACACATATATACACACAGACACACATTCAAGGATTTTTACCGCCCTAGGCAAAAGTAAAGTTTGCCACCCCCCCGCCCCCGTGACAACACAATGCCCCACCCATATGACCTGCCATGTTAACTAACGCTAGTGCTGCAGTGCCGCCGTGTTTACATTAAAAGGCCTGCAGGGACAGGCTATAGACACCAGGACCACTACATTAAGCTGCAGTGGTTCTGGGGACTATAGTGTTTCTTTAATGTGAGGTAAATTAGAGATTAGTGCCACGAATAATATACTAGATTACCTACTTACAAGCAGATGAGGATGATGATGGGCTCTAGCTGCAGTCTGGGTCCACTGGTCTGGTGTATAACAGGATCTCTGGAGGCTGTTTGTATCTGTGGTCACAAAAATCAATGTGAGAATGGGAGAACGAGAAGCAGCTCCATTTTTTGGGGGCCCTTTACACAGCTCAAGGTCTGGGTCCCAGGGTCCACCTTCATGTTCCACCAATGAGTTTGTTCACAGGGGGTGGAGTGTGTAGGGGATGTCCTGATTTGTGTGTAAGGAATGCATTGTGTGAATCTGTGTTTGTATGTGTAAGGGCTGCAAGGTGTGTTTCTATGTATGTAAGGGATGAAGTGTGTGAGTCTGTAAGGGGTGCTTTGAGTGTGTTTAAGGGGTGCATTGAGTGTGTGTAAGGAATGCATTGTGTGTTTCTGTGTGTGTAAGGGATGCATTGTGTGTAAGGGTTGCATTGCGTGAGTGTGTGTGTAATGCATTGTGTGTGTAATGCATTGTGTGTTTTTCTGGGTGCAAGGAGTTCATTGTCTTTGAGTGTAAGGGGTGCATTGTGTGTGATTGTGTGTGTGATGGATGTCAATCTCTCCCCCCTCCCTTGTCACTCTCTTCTCCCCCCCTCCCTTGTTACTCTCATTCCCCATCCCTCCCCTGTCACTCCCACCTCCCTGTCAATTTCTCTCTCCCCGTCAATTCCCCTCCCTGTCAATGTCTCCCCCCTCCCTGTTAGTTTCTTCCCCCCCACCTCCCTGTTAGTTTATTTCCCCCCTCCCTGTTAGTTTCTTCCCCCCTGTTGGTTTCTTACCCCCACCTCCCTGTTGGTTTCTTAACCTCCCTGTTGGTTTCTTATAACCTCCATATTAGTTTCTTTCCCCACCCTCCTGTTGGTTTCTTTCCCCTACCTCCTGTTAGTTTCTTTCCCCCACCTCCTGTTGGTTTCTTTCCCCCACCTCCCTGTTAGTTTCTTTCCCCCACCTCCTGTTAGGTTTCTTTCTTCCCCTCCCTGTTTCTTTCTTTACCCTCCCCTCCTGTTTCCTTCTCCCCCCCTCCCTCCTCTTTCTTCCCCCCCTCCCTGTTTCTTCCCCCTCCTCCTGTTTCCTGTTCTTATCCTCCTCCCCTGTTTCTTTCTTTCCCTCCTCCTGTTTCCTTCTCCCCCCCCTCCCTCCCTCCTCCCTCTTTCTTCCCCCCTCCTCCTCCCTCTCCTCCTGTTTCTTTCCTTCTCCCCCCTCCCTCCCTCTTTCTTCCCCTCCCTCCTCCCTGTTTCCTTCTCCCCCCTCCCTCCATCTTTCTTCTCCTCCTCCTCCCTCTTTCTTCCCTCTCCCTCCTTCTTTCTTCCCTCTCCTCCCTTCCCTCCCCTCCCTCCCTCCCTCTTTCTTCCTCCCTCCTTCCCCTCCTCCCTCCCTCCTCTCTGCTTTTTTCCCCCTCCTCCCTCTTTCTTCCCCTCCTCCTCCCTGTTTCTTTCTTTCCCCTCCCTCCCTGTTTCCTTCTCCCCCCTCCCTCCCTCTTTCTTCCCCCTCCCCCCTACCTGTGTAGTAGCGTGGCCGAGCCCAGTATAGTCCGCGGGTACAGGGAGCTTTTGTTTCCTGCCTAGTCCGCCTTACAGGTAGCGCCGGCCCTGCCCTAGACATTGTCTTGCCTTATTGTTCTGTCTCACTTTTATACTTTATTGTTCTGTCTCACTTGTATACTCCTTGACCTCAGTCTGTCTCTGACTTTGCACCACCTATTGCAGATGTGTTTTCATACTCCTGGGTCTAATGTTAAGCCCAGATGGTAATAAGGTCATATCCTGTATTCCTCTTAGTTGGGATTCTTATACTTTGTCCAGAGGTGTAACTAGAAACCATGGGGTCCCGGTGTGAAAATTGCCCTAGAACCCCCTCCCCATAATCTCACCACCCCCCATTCCCCTCCATGTTTCACATTCATGCCCCATAGCCATCCATGTGTCTCATTCATGCCCCACAGGGTGATTGTCATGGTTAGGAAGAATGAGTATGACAGAATTGGAGTGATCTGATAGGGTGAATGTGGCAGGGTGAAAGGGGGTGAGTATGACAGAGCTAGAGAAGGTGAGTGTGATAGGGTTAATATGTGAGAGAAATCGGTAGTATTTGCCCAGTTTTGCTGTATAGATCATGTCTCTGCCACTTAGATAATTGTACCTAACTGTTTTGGGGTACATCCAGAAACCGGGTAAAACTGTATCATGTATAAGTGGATTATGTGTCACACTGAGGGGGGGAGATGTATGGGAGGTAACTACTGTACTATTGGCTACTGTCCCAATTAATGTCCCCTTGCATGGGAGAAACCTTTAAAGGGAGTTTGTGTGATTAAAAGTTCAGTTCTACTCCTGATGCTGTGTGTCATCCAGTCATTGAGATCTGTATGGGAATATTCGTGGATTACATTGCTTGCTGGGATTATTGCTCTTTGGTATTTTATTACTTGTTCCTGAGCCTCACTGAGATCTTTAGTGGAGTTAACCTGTGAAAGACCAGCTCTCCGCTACACAAATCTACTTCATTAAGCTAAAGTTGTTTTGGTGACTATAGCATCCCCTTAATATGAGGTGTGGTATGGAAGGGGGTTTAGCCCTTGACAAAATGTACACAATTGTTTCACCTACTTCTTCACATCTCCAACATTTCTCTGTGTAATATCCTTTGTTTGTTGAGTGTGTTTACAGAAATCAGTAGTGTAACGGACCGTTTTGCACACAAGGGGTAAAAACCGTTTAGGCGATCGGCCCCCTTTCCAGAGATACAGGCACAGCTACTGCAGAACACCAAACTCCCGAACTGGATACAAAATAGCACTCCAACTCCCGAACTGGAACCTCCCAAATAGCTGCTAGCAGACGAACAGGAAAAGCAGACAACAGCTTACACTCCTGGCAATCAGTCTCTAACAGCATACAGTGAATCCCCCCAAGAACGAGACAAGGCTCCGTGTTGAGGGTCAAGCAGTGGTCTGAGGTGCTGGCACACCCAGCCTGGTTTTTATTACAGTGTTTCAAATACAGGACCACCCACAGGGAGGGATAAAACAACCAATCATATCACAGTTACATCCCACATATTCCCTCCCCTTATCCTGAGAGGAAACTCAATTATACAAACAGTTAAAACATACTTTCTACCCAACTTTCATAACTCCAAAACCATACATCACATTCACATAAAATTACATATTCTCAATCAATCCATTCAGGGGAACAACATATTAAAAAATGGCACAAATCAGACAAGGGGTTCAAAAGTTAGTAAAAAGTCCTTTGTGACTAAATGAAGCATGGCTTTCTGGCCCAAACCAGTTTCAGAGTCTTCTATCCTGGAGATAAGTAATTCAATTATCTCCCAGGACAGACACAAGACTCCATTAAGCACATGGTTGCAAAGAGACACAAAACACTTTAAAATACATAAAGTCACATTTATTACATAAAACACAGACATGTAACATATCCCCAGATAGCTCAGGTCCGAGCGCACATTATTAAGTGAATGGCGCTCAGACCACACGAATACAGTTTAATCGCCATGGAGCTAAAGTCTTTACAGTCAGTTTCATACGAATGGGCTCCATGGGATTCCTATCTGGGGTATAACACATTCAAACAAATCTACTGAACCCCAGGCAGAAAAGCACGAATACAGCTTTTCTGCAGGCAAAAATAAAGTCTTTTAAAAGGGGGCCATAGTCCAAAGGCAGCAGGCGAGCAACCAGGCTTCTCCAATGCACTGTGGCGAGATTGGTCTCGTCACAAGTAGTAAATCAGAAATCTAGTAATAACAGCTTTGGTGAGTCAATATACACATATTTGTCCATTAGGTATTTGTAAATGACTTCCTCAATTCCATCCACACTGCATCACGAATATGGGTGCAGTATTGACAGCTTGATGTTTAGTGTTGGGTGAGATCAAGTCATAAAAGTACTTCAACTGATAGTACCTAAAAATTCTGAAACCTAAAAGAAAAGATCAAGAAGTGTTTTTAGTGAGGAAGGCACACATACCTTTCTCAGCAGGATAAACTCCCTCAAAATGCTGTCCATAGTCTATCTAATCCAAGAATGTATCTACCAGGGAAACTAGGCTCGAACATCAGAAATAATAAGGAACAGATTTTTATAATTAAGAAAGACCATTTCTGGTAATTATACCAAATATCCACTGTCGCACTCATAAATGGAGGTCTCCTCAATTCTAAGGGACCTAGTGCCAACCAAGCATTTAAAAATAATCTCACCTGACACACAATGCAATATTTACAAGCACTGTTTTTACTGGCACCTGCATACCAAAATGTAACACTCTGAGAAGGTGGGTGGCTTGGTATTAGCTACTTTTGTAAGGTGTATTACAAAAGTATTTAATATTACTGATTTATTAGCATTTAATTTTAAACATGATTCTAAACTGTATAATTGAAACTCTAAAAATGATTCACTGTATAATCTGGGCTTTATACTTTATGTTATACTGAGGGCCTTCCACATTACATAGTATAGATATAGATACAAAGAGAAAAAAGCAAGTCTAAAAAAATTGTCAAAAGGACCACATTCCTAGAATGTTTGGGGAATAAACTGCTCACTTATCCTTTATTTTCCTTCTACTAGTCATATGGATCCTATGGATAAAATCTAACAGATCTAACAAGATCACAGATTGTACTGAGTCGAAACAGAGTCACAAATGGATTTATGGGGACAGCTGGGAATAGGCTGTGAGAAGAGTAGAACGAGGAAAATATGAGACAAACTTAATCACTACTATGACAGAAATAAATGTTTTGAGCAGTCATCAAAAATGCAATTGGTTTATATGGTTATTGGTCCAAATGTAGCACTTTCTTCCAAAACTGACCTAATAGTTACTTGATAAATATGACTGTACCTGCAGATTGCTGATTCTAGCAACTGAATGACTAAATACACTGTCAGAGTTTTTTTTATTTTAGGCGTGCAAGAAGTTCAAAGAATAGGGAAATAAAAGCACTGCTGCTCATGTAAAGGCGTAAATGTGTTAGCATTAACATTAAATGAACATGAGTAATTGAGTAATTTTGCTTCTGTGTGTTTTAGTCTGAGTATTTCAAAGCTGGTCTGTGCTTCATTGTTAATGTCTGTCCTGATCTTTAATTGTATTGTTCATTATCAACAGTTTCTAATATATTTCATGCATAATGGTTAGTAACACAAAAAGGAATTTGTTAATATAATCTCCTTTAAACAGATTGATCACCATTAGATTGTTACCATATCAATTAAGTTTGATCTTCTACAATTGTACATGTAAGTAAAAGTGATTTCATTGGCATTTACTGCAAAAATGCAGAATAGCAGCATTTTATATAAATGTGATGAACATTTAGCTCTGTACCTTCCCTCCCTTCTGGCATAACATGTTTACCTGGGGACAGCCCTGCCTAAAACTGACATATGTTCTAGGGCTGAGAAAAGCTGCTGTCAACTATTGCCCCTCTGGTCATCATGGAACTCATTCTGAAATATGTCTCTATCTGACTCCACATGTTGTATCCTCTAGAACTTTTTATTTTACTCTTGTCAGCATCAACATCCAAAACCACAGCCTACCAAGTCTGATAGATCCAAATTTCTCTGTGTACCTTTCTCTTTTGGTATCATGCAATGGACCATCTCTCCCACCAAGGTCTCCATCATACCTTACCTCCATTTGGACCACAACCTGCTAACCTGCAATAACATGTCACCTTCATGAATTTTGAATATATAATCTATCTATTTAGAAATCTTTGTTTACCTAAAAGGACACTGTAAGCAAAATAGCCATGCTATTCCATCAAACTGGATGTAGTGCTTGCAGTACTCTGGCGCTGCTCCTCCTAAAAAGTTAAAACATTTTTTTAACAGTTTAACAGTAAATAAAGATCCCTTGCCACCCACAGCCAAACCCCTACTGTTGGTATTGCAAACTTCCTTCTAGTAATGCCAAATCATATCAGCAATGGGTGCTTTTATATAATAAAATTGCTTAGCTGACATTATTATTAGTACTGGTATTTATATAGCACCAGCATATTCCTAAGCACTTTCAAAGGGGGAGGTTTAACAATAAATAAGATAATTACAAAAACTTGCAGAAACAATAGGTTAAAGAGGGCCCTGCTCAAACAAGTTTACAGTCTATAGGAGGAGGGGCGTAAAACATAACAGGACAGGAGGTAGCAATCAAACAAGGTGTAGTGAAGCAGAGTTTGAGGAGATAATAGAGTGCTGCTCTTTAGGAGAGAGCAAGGGACAGGTATGTGAGGTAGAGGTTACTCTAGGAGGCCATAAGCTTCCATGAAGAGATGGGTTTTGAGGCAGTTTTGAGGCAGTTTTGAAATGATTGAAGACTAGGGGAGAGCTTGATGGTCATAGGCAGCCAATTGTAAAGGAAAGGAGCCACCTGCATGAAGTACTGCAAGCATGAGTTGGCCGTACGGTGCGAGCAGCGGACAATAGAAGGTCATGGGCAGAGCGGAGAGACCAAGAAGAAGCATACCTGTGGATCAGTGAAGAGATATAGGAGTGGATAGAATTGGTCAGTGCTTTATAGGTGTGGATTAGTACCTAGGATACAGGAAGCCAATGTAAGGACTGACAGATGGGAGAGGTGTGAGAGGAGCGACAGTAGAAGAAAATCAGTCTAGCTGCAGCATTCATTACAGACTGTAGTGGGGCAATACAACTTGTGGGAAGAGTGTAGAGTTACAATAATCCATGCAAGAGATTACTAGAGCATGGACAAGCTCCTTAGTAGCATCTTGCATAAGAAAGGGGCGGATGCGGGCTATGTTTTTAAGGTGGAATCTACAGGATTTGGTAACAGACTGGATGACATACATATCTAATCACAGCTATCCGTTGCTGCTTAGACTAATGATTCCTCAGTTCAGCATTCTTTTCAAACAAATAAACTAGCATTTCGTCAACCATGCTCAACTAGATTGCACACTGTATTTCTTTATTTTTTCTAAATCCACTATCTTCAGTGGTCAATGAGGATTGATTGATCCTGTCCTTATTCAGTGTTTGCACTATCTTCAGGTATCTATCAAACTCTGTGTGAATATGCAAAGGTCACTCTAATGCTAAAAAGCGTATAGTAGATGTAATTTCTCCATCCCAGTTCCACCCATCTAGCTACAGCAGATCAAATTTCTTGAATCTTACTTCTTACCGAACCCTTTTCGAATGGGTTTATGTTCTTAACACTCTAACAAAACAAACCTATCTAATGTGGCCAATAATATGACTTCCCCCAAATTCAAAAGCCACTGTATTCTTTAAAGTCTTTTCAACCTATCTCCTGTTTTGATACTATGGATCACTGGCATATTTTTCTCATCTACCATAACATTGGTCTACGTGCTTCTTCTCCTTTAAGCTACAAATTTTTCCTATCATGCTGGGTTCAGCTGGGGTATAAAACCATTTAATACCTCAATCAATTTTAATACAAAGATAAAGCTTTATTTTTTCATTGGATCAAAAAGACAAAATGTCATCACGTTACATACCTTAAGGAGCACTTTAGCAAAGATTTCATTAATACTTTCAGGCTGATGGTTTCCATATGTATCACTCTTCCCCTAACCTCTATCTTCCTATTGAGGATGGTGTTATCAGTTATTTCTCCTTTATTTCTCACTCTATCCAGTGTATACAGTAGTGAGTGTGTATATATTATATATATATATATATATATATATATATATATATTTATTTGTGGTCATATATAATAAGCTGAGTTATAGTAATGGTGGTGTAAGTCGGTTGTGGTGTGCCGGAACCGACATTTGGGTAGGCCTGTAAAAGAGGGCAAAAAGTGTAACAGTGTAACATTGGAAACATGTTGACATTACATAACCAACACTTAAATGCATGTCTCAATTCCCTCTCAGGTTAAAGGATGTATCTGGCATATGCAGATGACTCTACTGTACTGGGATATTACTAGAGATAGTAGGAGCAGTGTGTATTCTTTTAGAATGACTTGAAAAAAAATGTTAACAGTTGTATTTGAGTAACTTTAAGTGTTGTGAGTGAGTGAGTATGGTTTGATGATTTGAGATGCGGAAGTTAGTTTATTGAAAATGGCCAGAGCCCATCGTATGAACAGGTGGCATTAGCAGAGAGTGTCGCGTGTGCCAGCAATTAAATCCTGGAATGTATGGGTTTGGTAGGTCCTTTGGCCGCTGTTGGGAGAGTTCTAAAGAATATGAAAAGTTGTGATTGAGTCACCTCATTGGTTGCTATGTTGGGACAGCCTGGTATCAAAGTAAAGTTTCTGTGATGCTGCCAGACAGATCTCTTTCTAATCAACCTTATTATTGTTAGTGAGGGGGACTGACCGGTAATAATTCCCACACTGTTGATTTACTAAAAGAGGGTAGGTTCCGTGTCACTAAGGGAAATGTGTCACGGACCCAGTATTAGTCCAGAAATAAGGAACAATGGTGGAGTGAACATGGTTTCCCTATTCTGGTGGGATAGAAAGTTTAGCGACAACAGGACTGCTCAAGCATGTGTCAAATGTAACAGCACTATTGTTGACAGGTGAACCTGGGAGCAGGTTTTGTGGATGGGAAATGGATGAGCACCTATAAGGTGCATGTTAAAGTTCAGAGGACCAAGGAGAGACTGAAGATCCATTTGGGAAACAGGCATCATTGCCCAGAAAGGATTTTCCCTTTCCCTGATACGCTGGACTTAGTCCTCGGGTAGATTGAACTGTAATTAAATCAAGTCTAATGTATTTCCAGAAATTAAAATTGGTGAAGGGACCAAAGGTTGATCAAGACAGCGGAGTTCCAAAGGATGTACCAGATACAAAAGACATATCTGCTTCAGAGTATGGTATTCTGTTCCATAATCGTTACACTCATGTAGAGAATGTATTACTGAGGGAGAGTACTGATGTACAAGAAGAGCCCACAGAGAGATTATGCAACTAATTTAATAGTTTGGGTATCTCTCAGCTCCAAATGTAAGGCGGGTGGCAAAGTAAATATCGTGCAAATGCCACTGGGACCAATGCACTGGGAGCAACTTGAAAATGAGGAATATGGCATTTTCCTAGTCAGGCTGCTTCTGTGGCCCTTAAGGCCAAATACCATGGTCTAATGCTGGAAACTTTAAAGAACGAGTAGCCAATAATAAAATTGAGCAGTGGATTTCCATTAATTAGGCTAATATGGTAGGTGCACCCGCAAATAAAGAGATTGTCAGAAGGGCCCCAGCAAGAAACCAATACTTTATTCTGCCACTAATAGTAATTAAGTTGAATGAGTCTTAACTAGTAGATTGGAGGTTAGGACAAACCCTAATACCTGATCGAAGTGAAATGACGCTTGTGTGGAAACCTACTCTGAAACCTGTAATTAGAAACTCAACTAGAGGAGGGTAAGTATGAGTATTGAGGGAGATGCCTCTTAGTGACAAAAGGCAAGTACAAATACGGAACAGTACTGACAAGTCTCGTATGTCCTTCCAAAATTCAGGGGAACCTACTGTACAGATAAAAACACTAGACGAGGAAACATGTGCTGGATAGTAATTGACGGTGTAACACTAAGGGGATGGTAGTAAGGAGCATGACGTAGGATATTACAAGGGAGGGTAAAATGTCCAAAGTAAGGAGATTCTAAAGATTACTAGTGTCAACAGTTCTTCATAAAGATGAAAGGATGGGAGCCATCACTGCCTACATCCCTGTCATGCTGTTTATGTTTCCAGCTTGGGTGCCGACACAAGTTAGGGGAGCCCAGAGATAGAAACTGGAGCCTATAAAGTACAGGTTTCCGAGCCAAAGAAAGGAATGACACGCCTTTATGTCTGAGCTTGGCGGTAAAAATAGAATGGTACAAGATCGCCAGGAACTGGGACTGGTGTATCCAGGGTTATGGCTGGAGTGCATGGTGTAGGTGGGGTTAAGTATTTGGCTTGGGAGCCTGGATTGAAATATCTTACTAGTTCTGAGGTGTGAAACATCTACATGTAGAGTAAATGTGACAGTTATGTAGGTGATAATATAACCACTGGCGGCTTGCATAGTGCCGAAAGGCGACAAATTATCTAAATGAGGGAAAGGTGATTTACTACTAATTGCTAAGTGGCTCTGAGAGGCTATAGCTATAAAGTGGCCAAGGGACTGAGGCCACCGAATAATGTGGGGGGAATGCTGGCCTCTCGGTGACAAGTAAGAGATTCAAAGGAGTGGCTGTGACATGTGAGGCCCTATTTAAAACCTAGAGAATTAGGAGCAAGGCTATAGCTATGAGTTGGGCTGATGGACGAATACCTACACATGAGGATGGGTGTAGGCCTTGCATCACTAAATTACAAATATACAATAATATGGCACACACCAATACTCTTAATAGCCAGTTGATCTATACCTAAGTAATGTAGGGGAATAGAAACGTAATGAATGGATTACAAAGTATGTTGGAAAGTACATATCTTGCCCAACTAGTCTGTGGTTGAGCTTGAAAAAGGAATATCATAGAGAGGAATCTAAAGACACAATGGGAATGTTAATGGAAATATGTCCAGTATGGTGTATGTGCTTATTGAGGTAAGGGTATAAAGTACCTGTGTTGTGGTTAAGGATTAAAACCTTAACAGGATGAAAAGTAGTGATAGTAGAAACCTAGATAATTATGGAACTTTAATTGTCAATATGGATATGAAAGAGATACCTAGTAGTGCTGTGTCTAATTATGAGTTCCTACTGTGCGTCCTTCCACAAAAAGGGCCTGAAGTATGTACAAGAAAGATCGGAACAGCTCTATTTTACTAGCAGGTGTATGTAAGATCTTGTAAGTGCCTGTGACAGGAGTTGTGTATTATACAAGGCTTAGGTAAAACTGTGACATGCCAAGGAGGCCTGAATATGGTTAAATGTGTAATTAGGGGTTCTTGGTTCTCAGGAGTGCAGAGAGAGAGTCATAAAGGAAGGAATTGCATGGGCATAAGAAAGCTGAGAGGAATAGTAAACCGTAGTATGACAGGGTTGTAGTTGACCCATGTACAGCTGGAAATGTATGTAATTTCCCAAATGTTTGGCAGAAGTTGTGTCATAGTGTATTGCCCACAGAAGACTCTATGTAATATATGGAGAGAAGGCCTAGTGAGGGCCGCGTGTAGAGGTATTGCAGTGGAAGGCCAATATCGCAAAATGGAAGTCTCGAACTGCGTATATAATAGGGTGTAAGTAAAGTAATGTCTATGGCATAAACAAATGTAGGTTAATTGTACAATAGTTGTAGAAATGGACTGTGATTTGCGGATGAACAGTAGTGATACTCTGGTATTCAGTCTGGTTTTATTTATTTATTTATTTATTGTACTTAAACACAGTATAATAATCCATGTTTTAGATTTAAAGATTTTTAGAGTCTTATCTTATTCAAACCTGCACCTTTAAAAAAAAAAAAAAAAAAGTTGATATTAAGAGCTATAAAGACACCAAAAGTTGCCACATTTCCCCTTGGCTTGCAAATATTCCCAAGGGACAATTTACACGCTTAGAAAGGAATTGTAACAAAGAACTGTTGGAAGATCAAAAAAGCTATAACCAAAGTGAAGTAGAAAAACAATTTAAAAGAAGTAAAAGATAAACCAAGAGAAGACCTCTTGGTATACAAAAAAGGAAAAAGAAATATACAAAACGAACAAGTTACTTTTATTAGCAATCTTAATTCTGATAAGTGATATTTAAAAAAAATAAAAATAAACAAACATTGGCATATCCTAAGACAAAATGAAGATATAAATACGTACATAGTAGAAAAACCTAAAATATTTTAACAAAAAGCTGCATCCCTAAGAAAGAAACGGTTGATGCAAATATGTTTGGTATGAAATTGAAAGGTTTTTATAACTGTGGACAGTGCAAGGAGTGCAAAACCACGAATGTCATCTCCCTAAAAAGACAGAAAGATTTTCATCTAATGCTACAAAAAAAGAGTTTTTATTAATAATTGTATCACTTGCAACACAAGTAATGTCATATATCTTTTAATTAGAGTTGAGCGAACCCGAACTGAAAAGTTAGGGTTCGTACCGAACATTAAGCTTTTTGGACCCCGGACCCGAACACGGACATATCACTGAATGTTCGGGTTGGAGTTCGGCGATTTAATGACGTGATTTGAAAGGCTGCAGGGCAGCCGATCAACAAGCGTTTGACTTAGAAGCCATCACAGCCATGCCTACTTTAGATGAAGGTTTGCATTTAGGCTTAGATGAAGGTTTGCATTTAGGGATTCTAACAAAAAAAAATATGAATTTTTAAATGTTAAATATCCAAGAATCCTGGTAATTTACGTATTACCTAAAGTACATAAGGATGAGACCAATCACCCAGGTAGACCTATAGTATCTGGGATTGGTTCACTATTGTCACCTTTGTCTCAGTACATTGACCAGTTTTTACAGAAAAAGGTAATTGAGTGTCCAGCCTACCTTAAAGACACTATGACACTTTTACAAACTTTGGAAAATTTTGAGTGGCAAAATGATTATATTATGGCCACCTGTGGTGTCAAAAGCTTATATACAATTATTAAACATGAACAGAGCTGTAAAACAGTGGAGTTCTATTTCAAAAAAGCTGGTGACATGAATGACCTCCAAATCGACTTTTTAGTGAGAGGGATTAATTTTATTTTGAAAAATAATTTTGTGACGAGAGCAATCTCGCCACATTGCATTGGAGAAGCCTGGTTGCTCGTCTGTTGCCTTTGGATTATGGCCCCATGTTAAAAGGCTTGATTTTCCCCTGCAAAGACAAGAAAGCTGGGACATTTGGTGCTTTCCCTGTTTGAGCAGTGATACCCCAGATAGCTATGCCATGGAGCCCATTCGTATAATGAAAGACTATGGGAAAGACTTTGGCTCCATGGCAATTGAACTGTATGTGTGTGCTCTGAGCGCCATTCAGTAATAATGTGCGCTCAGACCTAAACTATCTGGGCATATGTTGCATGTCTGTATTTTATGTCATAAATGTAACCTTGTGTATTTTATTGTATTTTACTGTCTTTTTGCTGCCATGTGTTCAATGGAGTTTTGCCTCTGTCTTTGGAGATAATTGGAGATAATTGGATTACTTCTAATTATCTAATTATCTCCAGGATAGAAGACTCTGTGGAACTGGTTTTGGGCAGAAAAGCCATGCTTCCTGTGGTCACAAAGGACTACGATCTATCTTTTGAACCACTGGACCAATTTGTATGATTTTGACGTATGTTTGTATTTGGAGTATGCTGATTCTGAAAATGTTTATGTGAATGTGATGCATACTTTTCAAGTTATGAATAATGTGAAAAAATTGTATTTCTCTGCTTGTGCTAAATTACATTACCCATTGTGTAAGGTAATTGAATCACATGCAGAGGGGAGGAATTTGTGTGGGAGTGTCTGAGTGTATTGTATGTGTTTATTGGTTGTGTTCCAAAACCCTGTGGGTGGTACTAATGTGTAAGAATGTGTACATAAGCAATAAACCCACAGCTCTGTCTGTTCACTGCTTGACCCTCAACACGGAGCTTTGTCTTGTTCTTGGGGGATGTACTGTATGCTGTTCCAGTTTGACTGTTAGGAGTGTAAACCTATTCGTATGGTTTTTCCTATTCGGCTGTTTACAGCATTCGTATGGTTTCCTGTTCGGCGCATTGGTGTTCTGCAGTAGCTGTGCCTGCATCTCTGGAAGGGGACGATCGCCTAAATGGTTTTAACCCCTTGTGTGCTGAAACGGTCCGTTACAAATTTCTTCTGGTTTGAAAGTGAGTTCTTCCTTCAAATTCAGGGAACAGCGATGGGGACCAGATTTGCCCCAAGCTATGCAAATTTATTTATGTCATTCTGGGAAGAAGAATTTATTTTCTCTAGATTGGATATTGGAGCAAATCTGGTCCTCTATAAACGTTATATAGACGACTTTTTTATTATATGGAAAGGGAGTAAGGAGACCTTGGAGGAATTTATTGTTTCTTTGAATATTAACTCTTTTAATATCAATCTATCTTATGATATTAGTAAGGAACAGGTCAATTTTTTAGACCTTTTAATATATATTGATAAGGATTTCTTAAAAACCAAAACTTTTTTTAAAACAGTAGATGTTAATAGTTTTATAAATCTTGAGAGTTGCCATTTTAAACCCTGGCTAAGTAATATACCCAAGGGTCAATTTTAAGAATTAAAAGGAACTGTACAGAGAAAACATATTTTAAACAAGCTGATATTTTAAAAGGAAAATTTATTGAAAAGGGATATGATGAGGGACAATTAGAAATAATAGAAAAAGAGATTGGAGAAAAAGAGAGACAACCACTTTTAAGATATAAAGATAATAAAAGAAAAGAAAATGAAATGCAAAAAGATCAAATCCCTCTCATTTTTAATTACAGTTCTAATAATCATTTATTACAGAAAGTAATTAAAAAACATTGGCACATTCTTAAAGAAGATCCTGACATTCTTCCATTTTTAGATTTTAGACCTAAATTTATTTTTAGAGGAGCAAATAATTTTAAACAAATTTTAACCAAAAGCTTTTTAGATAAACAGAAAATTGGAGTAGAGGGATCAATTTTTTAAAAGGCAGTAAGGGCTTCCATTATTGTGGTACTTGTAGAGGTGTACATCCAGAATTGATAACAATAAAAAAGTGGATACATTTTTTTCAACAGTCACTAAAAAAAGAGTATTTAATACAATCATTCATTACCTGTTCCAGTAAAGATGTAATTTATTTATTAAAGTGCCAATGTGGTTACCAGTATATAGGTAAAACGACACGAGCTTTAAAAATAAGAATAAGAAAGCATATTTATCATATACAAAGAAAATTTGCTCAGAATAGTGTGTCAAAACACTATTTAGAATTTCATAATGGGGATCCGAAAGGATTGGAATTTAAGGGCATAGAGAAAATTAATGTTCACTGGAGCGGAGGTAACAAGGAGTATAATCTGGGTCGAACTGAAATGAGATGGATGTTCGAGTTAGAGACTATGGTACCACAAGGTTTAAATATAGATCTTGAAATTAATAAATATTTTTAAAGGTGTTTTATGATTAATTATTTATTAAGTGTTTTAATAATTTTTTATTGATTCTATTTTGTATTTATATTTAAATCTTTTTCTCTTGTTAACATTTCCATTTACCCCTTAAGTGTATAATAATGGGTTATATTGTTCTTTAAGATATCTATTTTATAATGTTTTTTTATCTTTCTGTTTCCTATAGAGCTTCCATAATATGTATAATCATAGTTAATTATTTAAGAATATATTTAAGAAGCTTATAGTAAGATTCAATTTTAGTCAACTATTATGTACTGTATTTGGTTTCTTTTATTGATAATAAGTTTGCCCATATTTAAAAAGGGCACCGGGCACTCCTGCTCTGTCTGGAAGTATAAACCGGAAGTGACGTCACAACGCAAGGACGTAACCGGAAGTGATGTCATGACGTAACCGGAAGTGGCGTCGGACCGAAAATGACATCATGACGTGAAACCCAGAAGTGTTTCGGAACCCGGAAGTAACAAATGGCGCCAAAAAGAAGCTATAAAAGACTGCATGCCTGGATTGTTTTTAATACCTCTGATGAAGGCTTCATAGCCGAAACGCGTTAGGTGTTATTTGTTTCCTTATTTAATGGACATTCTAATACATTTTAAAATTGTTTCCAGTTTGATTGGATAATAAAGTTTAAGTTGTAACCCCTTAAACCAGCTGTTTGGAGGTACTTCTTGTGAGACTTATGAAGACCAGTCCATGGGAATGTCGAGTTATTCAAGGCATGTAGTTTGAGCCAGCTTTTTAAGTGGCTCTGTATATGTGAGTGAGACCAACACATATATATTATGTTATTGTTTTTACTTTATTACCCTATGTTTCCTTCTCTTTGTTTAATAACAGGATAAGTGATTCATCATTTGTGGGTATAAACACTTGTGTGCTCTCACTATTATTTGTTTGTCCATAGCCATGCCTACTAATGGCATAGCTGTGATTGGCCAGTGCAGCAAGTGACCCAGGCTCTATAGAAGCTTGTCACTTAGTATTAGTAAATTATGCCCCTACTCGCTATACCACGATTAGGGGTGTGCCTGCGGCTGCTCACTGTAAAAAAAAAAAAAAAATCCCCCCTCCATGAGCCCCCACCCATGACCCTCGAGTGGGGGCATTTAAACTAAAGGGGGGACCTATTGCCCCCACTAAATAACAATAAGGCGGGGGACCTACTGTCCTCCCCCCGGCCCCCGCCCCTGAGTGGTGGGTGGGGGCCATAAATAAAAATTGGGGGGACCTAATGTGATCCCCCCCAACCCCCACCCCTGTGCGGAGGGTGGGGGCCCTAAATAACAATAAGGGGTGGACCTAATGTCCTCTCCCCCGGCCCCCACCCCTGAGCGGTGGGTGGGGGCCATAAATAAAAATTGGGGGGGAACTAATGTTCTCTCCCCCGGCCCCCACCTCTGCTCGGCGGGTGGGGGCCTTAAATAACAATAGGGGGGAACTATTGACCTCCCCCCGGCCCCAACCCCTGAGCGGTGGGTGGGAGCCATAAATAAAAATTGGGGGGACCTAATGTCCTCCCCCCAGCTCCCACCCCTGTGCGGTGGGTGCGGGCCCTAAATAACAATAAGGGGGGGACCTAATGTCCTCCCTTCCGGGCCCCACCCCTGAGCAGTGGGTGGGGGCCATAAATAAAAATTGGGGGGACCTAATGTCCTCCACCCCGGCCCTCACCCCTGCGTGGTGGGTGGGGGCCCTACATGACAATAAGGGCCTATGGTCCTCCCCCCGGCCCCCACCCCTGAGCGGTGGGTGGGGGCCTTAAATAACAATAGGGGGGAACTATTGACCTCCCCCTGACCCCCATGCCTGAGCGGTGGGTGGGGGCCATAAATAAAAATTGGGGGGACCTAGTGTCCTCCCCCCTGGCCACAACCCCTGCGTGGCGGGTGGGGGCCCTACATAACAATAAGGGGGGGACCTACGGTCCTCCACCCGACCCTCACCCCTGAGCGTTGGGTGGGGGCCATAAATTAAAATTGGAGGGGGACCTAATGTCCTCCCCCGGCCCCCAGCCCCACCCCTGCGCGGTGGGTGGGGGCCATAAATAACAATAAGGGGGGGACCTACCGTCCTAACCCCCTGGCCCCCACCCCTGAGCAGTGGGTGGGGGCAATAAACAAAAATTGGGGGGACCTAATGTTCTCCCCCGGCCCCCACCCATGAGCGATGGGTGGGGGCCATAAATAATCATTCTCCCCCAGGTGACTAGGGTTCCCCAAACCCTTAGTAATCCCCCTCCCCATCAAACAAATTACCCCTACCTACCCCCCTAATCCCAAAAATAATGAGGGGGGACCCATGTCTAAATACCTGTAAAAAAAAAAAAATAGACTTACTATTTGATGTTTTCTGTCTTCTAAAATCTTCTTTTTTCAGCCCCCAAAAAGGCCAAATAAAAATCCAGAATAACCGACGCACTTAAAAAAAAACAAAAAAAAAACGAGCGCAAAAATAAAATCCTTCTTCACCCATGGAGGACTCCGCGCAGACTGAGCTCTGCAGCGCGGGGGAAGGCTTATAAAGCCTTGCCACGCCCTGCAATTAGGCTCAGAGCACTCTGATTGGTGAGTTTAAGCCATCCAATCAGAGTGCTCTGACAGGTAAGTGAGGAGACTGACAGGTAAGTCTCTACATTTACCTGTCACAGCACTCTGATTGGTTGGCTTGAAATCCACCAATCAGAGTGCTCTGTGTCATTTTACACAGCGTGGAAAAGTTCTTTGGAATTTTCCCACGCTGTGTAAAATGACACAGAGCACTCTGATTGGTTACTTAATCCACCAATCAGAGTGCTCTGTGTCATTTTACACAGCGTGGGAAAGTTCTTTGGAATTTTCCCACGCTGTGTAAAATGACACAGAGCACTCTGATTGGATTAAGTAACCAATCAGAGTGTTATGAGTCAAATTACACATTCGGCGATGGGATGTTTTTTCAGCCTGAAATAGACCAACCGCACAGCCCGAATCTATGGAACTGTTTTGGGCATGAAAATGTGCTTGTGGTCGGTCAAAAAGGGACCTCCAGCTAACTTTTTAACCCCTGGATGGAATTGGCTGAATTTTGGATATGTTTATAATTAAAGTGTGCTGAGTTCGAATATGTAATTTATGTTTGTGGCGATTATATTTTTGAAGTTATTAATATTTTGTAAAAACTGTATTTCTCTGCCTGTGATAATTATATTAACCATTGTGTTCAGTAATCATATCACAGGCAGAGGGGAGGATTTTGTGTGGGAGTGTCTGTGTGTATTGTACGGATTGATTGGTTGTATTTCAAAACCCTGTGGGCAGTACTGTGTTTGTGGATTGTGAATAAAAGAGGCTGTATGTGCCAGCACAGTCAGTTCTGCTTGACCCTCAAACGAAGTGTCGTCTCGTTACTGGGGGAATCTGCTACCAGGGATTGCTATGCTAGTCATACTCCCTTGCTCTATCACTACTAAGCTCTTGTAAGAGCTTGTTCCTGTCTTGCTCTCTGGAGGAGTCTACAGTGGTTATGGTGTCGGCTGGACAGCTTGGAGCCCTCAGGAAGCGCTAGAAGCATCCTTCAACGGAGGTACCCAGTAGGGTTGCCAGGTGATCCGATACACCCCCCTTACTGTTATTTAGGGCCCCCACCCACCGCTCAGGGGTGGGAGCCGGAGGGGAGGACATTAGGTCCCCCCCAATTTTTATTTATGGCCCCCACCCACTGCTCAGGGGTGGGGGCCGGGGGGTTAGGACAGTAGGGGGGAACTATTGACCTCCCCCTGGCCCCTTATTGTTATTTATGGCCCCCACCCACCGCGCAGGGGTGGGGGACGGGGGGAGGACATTAGGTCCCCCCAATTTGTATTTATGGCCCCCACCCACCGCTCAGGGGTGAGGGCCAGAGGGGAGATCAATAGGTCCCCCCCTTATTGTTATTTAGGGCCGCCGCGCAAGGGTGGGGGCCGGATGGAAGGACATTAGGTCCCCAACCTAATTTTTCTTTA
This sequence comes from Pelobates cultripes, assembly GCA_933207985.1. Classification (NCBI taxonomy): domain Eukaryota; kingdom Metazoa; phylum Chordata; class Amphibia; order Anura; family Pelobatidae; genus Pelobates; species Pelobates cultripes. The sequence goes on along the minus strand of OW240917.1, from coordinate 202,068,743 downwards.
TGGCCATCACCCACCACTCAGGGGTGGGGGCTGGGGGGAGGACAGTAGGTCCACCCCCAAATTCTTATTTATGGCCCCCACCCACCGCGCAGGGGTGGGGGCTTAGGGGGGACAGTAGGTCTCCCCCTCCACATTCTTATTTATGGCCCCCCACCAATGTGGCTGAAAGACCAATTTAGGTGACCAATTTAGGTCTTTCAGCCTTTTGGTAGATAGCTCCCTAATACCGTGGGAATTAGGGAGTTATATACTAAGCGGCTGCTTATTTTGTGTTATTTTTAAGTGATTTCCCTATCCACATTTGTTTTCAAGGCACTATTCCTGCTCTTACCCCCAATTTACTTCCTTTTGCAGCCCTCTAGCCCTTTCCATGAGGTTTTTAGAGCCATTTTTGTGCCCAAAAGTTCGGGTCCCCATTGACTTCAATGGGATTCGGGTTCGGGGTCAAGTTCGAGCCCGAACCCGGACTTTTTTTCAAAGTTCTGCTGGACCCGAACATCCAGGTGTCCGCTCAACTCTACTTTTAATCTGTAAATGTTGGAAGGACCACCAGACTGCTAAAAGTAAGAATGAGTGAACATTTGCAAAACATCCAAAGAAAAGTTATGACACATTCAATATGCGCTCATTTTAGTAAAATCCATAACTGTGATTTTAAAATGTTGCAATGTTGGAGGAGATGTTAAACTAGTAGTAGGGGGGAGGGTCATGGCAATCTACAAAATAGAGATAGGACAGAAAGGGGATGTGCTTTAGCTCTGTATATGGGGGGTAGAGACTGGAGGATGGGCAAGCTCAGAACAGAGAAGGTATGTAATGTTGATAATGCACAAAAAGTACAAGTGACTCATGATATTAAATGTATGATTACTAATGCAATGAGCATTAATAACAAAATGGGGGAACTAGAGGCAATAGCATACACTAAACAATATGACATAATAGGCATAACTGAAACATGGTGGAATGAGGCACATGACTGGGCAGTTAACTTAAATGGGTACACACTATTTAGGAATGACAGAAAAAACAGGAAAGATAGTGGGGTATGTTTGTATGTCAATCATGAGTTAAAGCCAAATCTTAAGCAAGTGGAATGCGGTGAGGAAAATGTGGAAGCTTTATGAGGCAAAAGAAGGGAAATCAACTATTGGTTGGGATATGTTATAAACCACTTAATATTAATATTGATGAGAAACAACAGCTGTTTGAGCAAATTGAAAAATCTGCAAATCGGGGTAACACTTTAATTATTGGAGATTTTAATTACCCGGACATAAATTGGGACAGAGGGACTAGTAGCTCAGCAAAGGGTTTTTGAAATCGTTAAATGACACCTTCATGTCACAACTTGTGCAAGCACCAACTATAAAGGACGCTTGTCTGGACCTGGTTCTAACAAACAATGTTGATCTTTTGGCCAGCATTCAAGTAGGTGAGCACTTGGTAAATAGTGATCACAATATAGTGTACTTTGAAACAAACTCAAAAAGACAAAAGCACATGTGATATACTAAAACATCTAATTTTAAAAAGGAAGATTTCTATAAGTTAAGGGTAGTTTTACAATATATTCACTGGCATAAACTCTTTAGTGAAAAGAACACAGGATAAATGGAACATCTTCCAACAAATATTAGAAAGGTACAATTCTCAGTATGTACCATTGGGTAATAAATATAAAAGAAACAAATTGAAACCAATGTGGCTTAGTAGAGAAGTAAGAGATTAAAAATTTTAAAAAGAGATTAAAAAAGAAAAGGGCATTTAAAGCATTTAAATCAGGCAAATCAGACGCATCTTGTAAAAGATATAAGGAAGCCAATAATGTGTGCAAAAAGGCGATGAGATTTGCTAAACTTCAAAATGAAAAAATGATAGCCAAAAAGAGCAAAACCAACCCCAAAGCATTCTTTAAGTGCATAAATTCTAAAAAAAAAACTAAAATTGAAAGTGTAGGTACACTAAAAACTGAAATGGGGGTGTTAGTTAATGAAGACCAGGAAAAGGCAGAAATTTTAATTAACTATTTCTCCTCCGTAGATATTGAGGAAGAACCCATGGCAATAGATGTGCAAATGATTGCTGCTAAAAACTTGCAGAAAAATTGTAACTAAAGAAAGTTAATATAAACAAAGCGCCAGGGCCTGACAGGGCTTCACTTATTTCTACACTTAGTAAGGAACTAAGTGTAGAAATAAGTGAAGCTCTGTTTTTAATCTTTCAATATTCTTTTCTTTCAGGAAGTGTTCTGGAGGATTGGAGGAAGGCAGATATGGTTCCTATATTCAAAAAGGGTTCAAGATGGGGGCGGAGCCTGATCGCCAATGGAGCAGGACGTGTGAAGCCTGAGCTCTCCCGTCCACAAGCCCTAATCCGCCAACATCAGCACCTTCTAACAAGCATCCAGCCACACGAACGGGCTACAAAGCACCCACAAAGCCTCCTACCCAACATAACGATGGGGGGAAACAAAAAAAAAGGAAACCCCCTTAACAGTGGCATCCATGTTCCGCGCCACCAGGGAACAGGGGCGGCCATCTTTAAGCCAGGAGGCTCATGAATCTGGAGCAGACACCGACGACAGTGAGGCCCCAGACAAAGAAACAACCAACTACCCAAAAAAACAAGAACCACTTACTAAAACTGACCTCCACCAGATGCTACTGGCTGCTTCGGCAGACATAAAGGCGCACACGGCCACAGAATTGGAGCCGCACATATCAGGCCTTAAAGGCGACCCTGAGACCCTGAACAACCGCACCACCCAGGCGGAAGCCAACATAACACTTATTAAAGCGAATACTACCCAGCGCAGCCAAGACATTTACTACCTCAGTGATAAGTAGTGATGTACCGAACGGTTCGCCGGCGAACGGTTCCTGGCGAACATAGCATGTTCGCGTTCGCCACGGCGTGCGAACATATGCGCGGTTCGACCCGCCCCCTATTCGTCATCATTGAGTAAACTTTGACCCTGTACCTCACAGTCAGCAGACACATTCCAGCCAATTAGCAGCACAGCCTCCTAGCAGACCCTCCCACCTACTGGACAGCATCCATTTTAGATTCATTCTCAAGCTGCATGCTTAGTAAGAGGAGGGAAAGTGTAGCTGCTGTTCATAAGATAGGGAAAAGCATAGCTAGGTTAGGGATAAGGGTATGCTTTTTTTGGATTTTTTTTTCTATCTAATGTAAATGCACTTAGTTGTCTGCCACTGCTGCCAGCTTCTGTGTCAGGCTCACAGTGCTCACAGTGCCCATTTCCCCAGTCAGTGCCACCAATTACATCTGGTGTCACAATAGCTTGGATTTAAAAACAAAAAACTTTTTTCACTGTTATAGATTGAATAGCAGTCAGTTGTCTGCCACTGCTGCCAGCTTCTGTGTCAGGCTCACAGTGCATACTGTGCCTTATTCCCCCAGTCAGTGCCACCACATACTGGTGTCACAATAGCTTGGATTTAAAAACAAAAAACTTTTTTCACTGTTATAGATTGAATAGCAGTCAGTTGTCTGCCACTGCTGCCAGCTTCTATGTGTCAGGCTCCGCAGTGCATACTGTGCCCATTTCCCCAGTCAGTGCCATAATTGCATCTGAATTGTCACAATGGCTTGGATTTAAAAACAAAAAACTTTTCACTGTTATAGATTGAATAGCAGTCAGTGTCCTTAAAGCGGGTGTTTTACGCTAACAGTGGATACGCTGACAAGTGCCACTAATTAGATCTGGTGTCACAATAGTTTGGGTTTAAAAAAAAAATAATCTTTTTTTACTGTTATAGATTGAATAGCAGTCAGTGTCCTTAAAGCGGGTGTGTTACGCTAACAGTGGATACGCTGACAAGTGCCACTAATTGATCCTGTGTCACAATAGCTTGGATTTAAAAACAAAAAACTTTTTTTACTGTTATAGATTGAATAGCAGTCAGTGTCCTTAAAGCGGGTGTGTTACGCTAACAGTGGATACGCTGACAAGTGCCACTAGTTAGATCGTGTGGCACAA